>CM028350.1:40518267-41074697 GCA_016618105.1 Dendrobium huoshanense | reverse complement strand
AATTGCCTTATCTATTATCTCCAAGTCGCACCGACTTCATATTTAGGAGAACTATTTTGTAGACCCCGTGTAGTGGAATAAAGGCTTGATATTGTTGTTGGTGTCGTTGTTAATAGTTTTCTGCCAGTTCGTTAGTAGTAATTCTTTTGAATGGTATGCTGAATTACCGAATTCGAAAGAGCATCTATGCCTCCAGTGTTGCCACAAGGTTGTCTTAAACTGGGCCAGATGCTGTCTCGGATTGCTATTGCCATGAAAAGTGTGGAATTTTGGTACCGAGTATCCATTGGGATATGGCACCTGATCATACTTTGCTGGATACAGACGACCCTTGCCCTCCTTGATTGATTTGTTTGCACACTCCAATTCATTCCTCTTCGCCTCCCAAATCATATAATTTATTATAAACCTATTACAGTTTGTTTTAGCTAGGCCAAAACATTGGTGTTTGTATTTTACGAATTTTTCATATAAAAATTATGCAATTTATTTAGTTTCCTTCTCTTTCCTTACTTTCAACATAGACCTAAGCCCATGAGGAAACTAAATAATTCAGCCCATCTAATCCAGTTAACACAAGATGGCCCATCTAAAAAAGCCTAGCTTGTACAATAACTCACGACATTCAATTTTATTGTATATTAGAAATACAAACTACAAATATATTTCATAAATTTCTGGCATAAAAATAAACAAAAAATAGAGATAAAATTAACTCAAAAAGGAAAAATATTTAATAAATTATAATAAATCTTAAAAAAGAAGCACAATATAACTCTGATAATTACTATAATTTAAATAAAATTTATTTATCTTATAATTTAAACATGTTTAATAAATATAATCTTATTTTAAATTATTATTACATATTTTTTAATGATTTTATATGAAAAACACCTCATATAACTTTTTTTATCATTTTTACCGCTTACTTTTTGTTGTTTCAGATGTTGGCCCAATTTTTCTACTTTCTCCTTTTTTTTTATAATATTTCTTAATGTTATTCAACAATTTTTCTCGCATTGGCGTACTCAGCCCATCTGCCCATGTGCCAATGTTCTTTCATCATTGAAACTCTTTAAGCAACTACAGCTTAAACCATTTGATTAATGTTAATTGCTTCATTAAAATGCTAATTATGTTTTCAAAAATAGGATCAATCTCGGATTTTCGGGTTAAAAACGGGTCAATCTCGGGTTTTCGGTTCAAAAATGAGTTTTCGTGTCACTTTCAGGTCAATTTTGGGTTGCTGGGTCAACCCGACCCGATTTTTAAAACGGGTTGGTTTGTTGAACCCGAACCCGACCCGTTTCGGGTTCGGGTTGACTTGAACCCGGATTTTTCCGGGTCGGGTTCGGGTCGTGTTTCTGGTCGTGTCAAAAATTGACACCCCTAGTTTTGAATGGTTAGGATTGATTTTATTGAAAGCAAATGTAGATTAGATAAACTTTGATAAATCTCAGCCATTCTTTTTTTTTTAATCTCAACCATTCATATCAATTATGGATGGTGGCCTGGTGAGATTAGGTCAATATATACGAAGGTGACCATAGTTAAATACAAATTGAAGATAAATATGCTAATAATTATGTAAAATATGAAAGTTTCTCTCATAATTTTTATTTTGATTATATAAAATTTTAAAATGATGTCCTCCTAAATTTGAGATGTTAATGATAAGAAATAAAAACTGTATCAAAATTATTGAATTTGCTTTGAGATGAATATAAAATATTTATAATAAAATACTTTTTTATCACAATAATATCAAGAAAATAAATTAATGTGAAATAAGTCCATTTTTTTTTTATGGATGGTACCAACTACCTCTAATTTAATTAGTTTTGGATTTTTACTTTAAGTGTGAGGTAATATATATAAAAGAATTTATCTATGTTTCAAAAGTATACATAATTAGTGTCCGTTTGGGAGACTATAATTTTTTGTAAAGGCAATTGTAAAACTACTGTGGAGAAAGTAACCTTTTGAAAGGTGCCGTCGAAAGCAGCAAAAGTAACTATTGCGTCATGGAATATTCGTGGTAATAGAGAAGTATAAAATTTAGCGTCTTAATTTTGTACGAAGATCCAGCACACAATCATATAAGAGAGTGAGGGTGCGACATTCATAAGAGACATTAAGTTTTTTACATAGAAAATCATGAAAGGGGAAAAGCCATGTGGCTTGACCCAACTTGAATGAATCCACTATTATTTGTTGTTGAGTACAAATGAGGCAATTCCTTGGGGGTAGGTCTTAGCTTGTTGTAACAAATAAACATCATATAGCATGTGTTACATGATGAGACTTGAAAGAATCACTATTGATACATATGTTTGGTCTATAGAACCATAGTACGGGCGATGGAAGTCAAAAATACCGTAGTCTAGTCATAGTGGTCAAAGGGACCGTAGTCGGCGGGCGATTGCGGTCGTAAAAGACTGTTATCAGGCGACGAAGGTTGAAAGGATCGCAATCTGGCTATGAAGGTCAGAAGGATCGTAGTCGGCGAGCAACAGTATATAGAAATATTGTTGTGTGGCAACAGATGTTGAAATGATTGTAATTGACAGGCGACAATAGTTAGAAAGACTATTGTATGGTGAGGGAGATCAGAAGGACCGTAGTCGACTGGTGACAGAGGTTAGAATTTCGGCGTTGGGCAAAAGTTTGTCGTCGAGTAGAAGTCTGGTGAAAGTCCGACAACATGCAGAAGCCTGATGACGGGCGAAAGTCTGCCGTCAGTTAGAAATCTGTTGACGGGTGAAAGTTTGGCGTTGGGTAGAAGTCCGACGAAAGTCTGGAGACCAGCGGAAGTCCGAAGACGGGAGGAAGACCAACGACGGGCAAAAGTCTGGCATCGGGTAGAAATCCGACAATGGGTGGAAGTCCAACGTTAAGAAAAAATTCAACGAAGGGCTGAAGTCTTGTGTTAGTTTGCGGCCGGACATAAATCAGGCGTTAGTTGGTAGCCGGGCAGAAATATGGCGTCCGTCAATAGTCGGGCAAAAGTCCGGTGTAGAGTAGAAGTCCAATGACAGGCGGAAGTCCGACATCGACTAGGAATCTGGTGATAGTCGGAAGTCCAATGTCAGTCGGTGGCTGGGAGGTGGTCGAGGAGTCTTGTGGAAAGAGAACTCTTCCTTCTCTTCCTTATCTTCTTTTTTAGGCTCCCTTCTTCCTCCCCTTTTGTGGTCCCTTTCTATGAGAAATGAGAGATATATTTATAATTTTTTGAGTGTGGCATGACCATTAAATAGGAGGAAGATCATGGATAAATTGGGAGTGGTTTGAATGAATGGCCGATGTTGATTCCCTTGATCATAGATTGTTTACAAGACATTTGAATGTCTTAATGATATTAGAATTTGGCGATCTAGGGCTCATTGGATTCATCTTATCGAGTTGCTCAATTTGACAATAAGCATGTCACATTTAGAGACCAATATGTAATCCAAATTATGGTTTGAACATTCCAATTGTGCTTCGGGTCTTTGATTTGCACTCATTTATTCTCGGATTGAGTCAAATTTGATTTCATTGGATTCGTATTTCCGAGATGTTTAGTTCAACTATAAGTTCGCTGAAATCTGAGTTCAGATGATCCTGGATTTAATTTTTGAATTTTCCAACATGATTTTGCTTAGAGATTCGAGCCCGAGCAATATGGGTGTCAATTTTTGACACGACCTGAACCCAACCCAGGAAATTCTGGGTTCGGGTTGACCAGTTTGAAAATGGGTCGAGTTCGGGTTCGGATATTTGACCCATTAAAAAAAACGGGTCCGATTCGAGTATACCCGGAAACCCGAAATAAACCCAAAAATGACCTGAAATCAAATCCGAGTCCGTTCGAACCATTATGGCATTCCGCCCACGACTAACAAGTCGCGACTCACCCTCGATTCTCTTCCGCCCGTTCTGCTCCCGCGGCTCCGCCAACATACTTCTGCCATCTTGCGGCCTCGTCAAGGCTCTAACCTCCTTCCACTGTCCAGCATCCCCGTCGACCGCCTTCTCCATACCCTAAGCTAAACCCTAAGAAGCTAGACCGCCGTCGTTGCTTCGTCGGCGGTCTGGAAGTAGCGACAAGTGTCACGGGCACGGATTCGACTGGGAAAGTGATTTTGCTCTTCTTCAGCCAAATCAAAAAAACTTGGGTCAGGTCGGGTCATCTCAACCCACCAACTCGCCGGATCGCTGGGTCAAGTTCGAGTCCAAAAAATTGACCTGTTTGTAAAAATGGGTGGGGTTCTAGTTGACCCGAATAGTGTCGGGTCAATCCTGAGTTCAACTCGAACCCGACCCATTGAGCCGAATTGACACCCCTACCGAGCAACATAATTTTTTGATGATGTATTAGTTGCCCCCCTATTTTCGGACTTCAAAGCTCCAGAAGTTCGAAAAAACTTTTCATATTTTTTTGGGAAATTTTGGACACGATTTGTCATTCCAAACTATTTTAAAGTGCCCGAAATTGCTTATAAAGACTCTGTTGAGCTCCGGAAGTGTCGAAATTGGGTCTGAAACATCAAAAAATGATTTCAGACCCCAACTACATACGATTTGGATTGTCCGGGCCAAAAAATCAGGTCCAAAAAGCGTAGGCAGCCCAACCGGCCGGCCGGCTAACCGCCACCTACTGCAGCCCCCGCTGGCGTGCAGGCGAAGTGGTGCGCCCCTCTTGGGCGTGCCTGACCAACATAATTTCCTGATGATATATCAGTAATAATTTTTTTTAATAGAAACAAAAAATAATAATGATCAAATATAAATCATAGTTACGATTTAAAACGCAAAGCAATAAAAAAGTTGTCTCGAACAGAGCCTTAGTCAGTCAGTCGTAAGCCGAGCTTTGCATTATGATAAACTTAGATGAGAATAAAGTTGTATTTTTTTTTCTCTTAGAAATAAAGAGGCATCATTTTAAGATAGATTAGAGGAACTGGACTATAATTATCTGCAATTAAATCATAATAAAATCCACAACAGAGGCAACATGGCATAGACATTAATTATATATATATATATATATATATATATATATATATATATATAATCTGCATAATTTGGCAAGAATATTGAGGTAAAATTAGAATTATAAACTTCTGAAATGAAATTCAAAATCGTGTGAACTTTAATTTCAGCAAGTTTGTAGTTGAACTAAACTTCTTAATGAAACAAACTCAACTGTACCAAAGGTGGTTCATTCTAAGCCCAAATCAAACATTTGAAGTATGATTGGAAACTTCAAACATTAATTTGATTACGAAATGATATCGAAAGTAGACATGCTTATAGTCAAATCTAATGGCTCAATTAGATAAATCCAATTAGCCCTAAATCACTAAATTCTGACATCATTAAGACACTTAGATGCTAAATAAATATTTTGTGCATTATAAGTCTTATGTGAAGTGTTTTAGATTCTAATTCTCACATGAGAGGGAGGAATAAGGGAGAGAATTAGTCCTCTCTTGTATTTTCCAACTATCACTGCCGAAGACCATCACCACATATTGCTACCAACAACTGCCGTTGTCGTTGACGACCACCACCGCTAATCAAAATTTTCATATATATATATATTAATCTTATTTTCTATTGAAGATCCTATTTACATTATTTAGACACTCAACTATTCAAAAAATAAAAAATAAAAATAATAACGGAATTAGGTTTACTTATATCATCCATGTGCATTGCTGGTGCTTGGCCGGACAAAGACAACTTTGTTGAAGTAGCTGTGCAGCAGTTGTGTGCCTGTACTGTGCGTAGACATAGGGTAAATGACCCTCTGTGTAGCTTTAGCTGAAAGCTACCTTTCCTTTTATGACTTGGCCACAACCATGGATTTTGCCCTCGTAAATTTACAGATGGTAGGTCCCTACCGGATAACAATCAATTTAATCAATGGATGCTACTATATTTCTTTCATTTCATATAGTTTAAAACACTATCATACTGCAAGTTGTAGATAAATTTGTCATGAAATATACAGCTCAATTTAATCTGTTAGTTGGGAGCTTAAGCTATTAATTAAGAGATCTTAAATTCGAGTCTTATTTATATAATGTGTATGAGTCTGTCTTAATTAACCTAGCTGCCCAATAAAAAAAAAAATTGTAATGAAAACTATGCCTTGTTAATATGATTTTTAGTCATATTTTTAGGAAAAGCATCGTAGAAGTTGCATATATAGTCTCAGGGTTCATTTGAGACAGTTTTTTTTGCTTCTTAAAGCATGTTTCTAGTATTAAAATTTTATTTATTGTATTAAAAAACTGCTTTAAAAAATAATAAGAAAATCATCTCAAACGAAGTCTTATAGCGTGCGAAAGAGCTGTGAGAAATTATATATATTCTTACGCTTGTATTTTTCTTTTTAATTAATATTTGAATATTTTTAAAGTTCTTATTATATGTCATAATGTGAAAGGTTACAATCACTCATATAGTGTAAAACTATAGTATAAATATTAATATATATTCAAAAAAAAAAAACTTGGCTAAAAATGAATTTTTATCCACATTTTTTAATTCTGCGCCGAAAGTTTAAAAGACATATATTAATTGACGTTGAAAGTTTCATTGTTCACTTATTTCTAGCGAATTTAGTTCAGTTGTTGGCCTTGCGTGTGGCTGATTAGTAATTTTCTTTCAATTTTTTTGGACATTTGGGCTAATTAGAACTAACTCACACACATATATGCAAGACTTAAACCTACGATCTCTTAATTGATGACCAAAACTTTCAACTAACAGACCAAAATGAGTTGCGTGAATTTTCTTTTTCCTTCTCCAGCCTACCATTCAAGAGGTTCTTCAGGCTTCAAACTTTGCTCACCATAAAGCCATCAAAAGACTCTACTTGCTAATAACATCTTTACTTGTTTATTTACTGCAGAAGTAAATAAATCGTATGTGATTTCATGGCAATACTAAGGTTTCGTTTGGGACAGTTTTAGATCATTATTTTTTTCTTATTTTCACGAGATTTTTACATTGATTTTTTGTTGCCTGACCTGTGAGGCCGTGAGCTATGATAAATTGATAATGCATACATGTTGCCACCCCTTTAGGAAGTGCTTGGCAGCATAACTAATCCCTCGGCGAACCTACCAACAACCAGCCCCACATGTGCAGAACCCGCAATTATTTTCTCCCCTCTTAAAGTGTTGCACCGCAAGAGAGGGGATTCAAATATGAGTTGCGAGATTCCCAATCATACTATCGCCCACGAACCCACCTAAGCCCGGTGGAATTTCTCTTCTTCGGTTACTAGATCTGTAGTCGTTAAGCTATCATTTTACTCTATGTTAATTTGTGATATCTCCTATCATTTTACTGTGTCAGTGTGTGTTTGTGATTGCTTCCTGCAGATTTTTCTTATTAATGAAACAGTGCTTTGTACTCATTTTTCTATTGAAAAAAAAGATCCCTAAGAGTAGTATTTCATGTGGCCATGAATGCATGTGATATCGCATGTGCGCAGGGGCCACTTCTCCTGCCTAGAATTCATGCAATATAACATGTAACTTCACAAGCTTCTCTTTGGTCTATTAGCATAATATCTGCAAGTAGCTAAGCTGGAGCCTGGATGGAATGATAGTGAGTTGGTCTTTATTTATCTTCAAAAATCTTAAGGATTTGATTTTTGATGGTTTCGGTTGGGCTTTTTTTTATATCAATATGCTAATCTTATCAGATCATTCTTGTCATTAGAACTATTTTATACTGAAATCCTCATACTGATCTGTAGCATTCATGCATGTTGATGATATCGTCTGGACATCTACTTTGGCCTTGCAATAGTTATGATTTTTGTATGTTACCGTTACATCAAAACATAGTAAGATTTCGGTCATTTTCGGAGAGATATTATATATTTATGTATTTTTTCCTTTAACATTAAAAATATATATAATACTATTATGATTTATAAGGAAGCTTACAATCTCATTCACTCATACAATTAATTACATATTTAAGAATTGTCTTACATTCTTACATCATAATAGTATTTTATGTCAATATTTGAGTTCATGAGAATATATATAGAACAAATTTTTAAAATAATGTTTGTTATGAATAATTTTGACGGAAACAAAACTCAAAAATAAAAACTTAAGAAATAATGTCAGTCCTTTGGTAACCCAACGATTAACTCTAACGCGGCAAATCAAGTTGCAGAGGGGTCGGGTCCTAGCCGGGTCGGCAGCTGGCAGAATGGGTTGTGAATGTGGGTAACCTTCTCCATGACTAGTAGGGTAGCTTGGGTGAACTTGCATAATTATACTGGTTGTCTGTTTAGGATGGTTTAGATGATGTGAAATGAAATTTTATTTTTTTTAACAAAATTTTCATTGTTTTTAAATTAAATTAATCCTTAGATTTTGATGAATTGGTTATTTGATTTATTTGAGGATGAATATGTTTAATATTTTGGAATGATTTAATAAAATATAATTTATTAATAGTCAAGTCATTTACTATTTAGATTATTTGCCCCTTCTATATATTAATTTTAATAAAATATAATTAACTAATTTAATTTATTAATTTTACTATACTATTATTATTAATTTAATTTATTAGTTTATTTTATCAATTTTACTATAATATAATTAACTAATTTAATTTATTAATTTTGCTAAACTATAATTACTAATTTAAATTATTAATTTAATTTTTTAATTTCACTAAAATATAATTACTAATTTAATTATTAATAATTATGTCATTTCCTTTTTAAACGACTTATCCCCTTCTAATTATTATTTTAATTTATTAATTGAACTATAATATAATATCATGAATTGGAATAATTTAGTCAAAATTAAATTAAATGGAACCAATGATCATTAGTACCCGACCCGCCATCCTGCTCCCAACCCGCAATCGACCCATCCCTCTTGTGTTGTGATTAGACCCATCCATCAGAGCCAGAACTCAGCCCGTCCCACATGCACCCAAATGCAAACTCCCGACCAGCTATACTCTCTGCCACGAGAATTTGCCTTATCCAAGCCAATCTTTGGGTTACCAAATGACTGACATCGATCATTTCTAATTTTTTTAATTTTATTTTCATAAAATTAATTAACAACGACATCATTATAAAAATTTGTTTTATATATAATTCCAACATAGCTCAATATTTTAAGTGCCAAAATTGTTCATTATTATGTTTCTTATTGGCAATTTTTATCTTTTTATTTTTTCTCTTTCATAATAACAGAGTCAGTCCATAGAACAATTATTACGTCCTCTGACCGGACGTAGATCTACGTCCGGTCAGAGGCTGGTTACTCAATTTTTGCTCGGTATTTGATCGGTATTGATAGGTATTGTTTGATAATATGGAGGAATACCTCTCTGGGTAAATCAATACCGAGCAATACTGAGTTTTTATACCAAAAAATACCGAGTTTTTCTCGGTATTTTTTGGTGTAACTTGGTATTGCTCGGTATAAGTCGGTATAACTTGGTATTTCGTCTTCACCTAATGATATTTCTCGTTATTATTGGTATTGCTCGGTATTTGTTCGGTATTTCTCATTTTGTGCATGCAATCTTAGTGCCGACCGGACGTAGCTCTACGTACGTTCACCGGACCAAATAAAGCCAATTTAAACTTATATAATTAAGCTCAATTAGGAGCTCAAACCCTAATCAAACTCAAGCTCAAATGCTCAATTAAGAAGCTGTTATCATAAACCATAATAAACTATCGTAATTAAATGAAATTAATGCATCAATTCTTTTCCTTTTTTTTTTATAATGAAACGTTGAGAGCGTGCGTACAAATTTAATGAAGCAAAAGAATATGAACGACAACTAAATTAATTGCATCTATCTAGACCATATCGTATGGCTGTTGAGGAGCACATGGCCACTTGTCCTGTAGCAACCATCAGAGCTTTTCACGACATTTTTCTTGTCATTTAACGCGCTTGTTGAAGCTGCGTTGTTCATATCTGCTGATCGAAAAGCCTTTCAGAAGAAGACAACGCATTGCATCAATATTTTCACGTTATGAGAGAGCATGCATGTGCAGCCATACAGCTTCCAATTCGCGTCCGGAAAAGCTCGCCACGTCGCATAATTTGACAAAGCTGATGTTTGAAAGCTTACCGGTTTTTTATACGACTAATAGCTTATTCATTCAAAATTAATTTAAATCCAACAAATTGGATTAAAAAAAGAGTAATTTCATATGTCATTTAGTTTTATTTCTTTTGAGATAGGGGTCCTCTTTTTCTTTGACAAACAACTTCCCTACCACCCAATATAAATTTCTCTTTGAATGAAATTATCTATATATTGGGCATATTATTTTGATTATTTCAATTGACAAGGGTGGAATTGTGTAGTGGTGGAACAATTATTACGTCTGCTGACCGGACGTAGTCACCACTGAGTTACTCGGTATTGCTTGGCAATAACGAGAAATACCGATCTGTGAAGACTAATACCGAGTTTTTCTAAAAAAAACTCGGTATTCGGTATTGCTCTGTATTGCTCGGTATTTGTCTTCCCATAATGGTATTTCTCGTTATTGCCGAGCAAAATCGACTAATACGTGGTTTTGTGCATGCTACGTGGCGCAATCTCAGTGCTGGCCGAATGTAGCTCTACGTCCGTTCACCGGACCAAATAAAAGTTCGTAGTGGTGAGGGGGGTTACCCCTTTAAAACTCGGAAAATCTCTTGGCCTCTCTTTATTTTCATCAAATTATGTTGAACTTTTCTAACATTAACAAATAAGTTCATGAAAAACGATTATATGTAAAATAAATTATTTTTTAATCTTTTTATATATTTTTTTATTTTTTTATAAATTTGTCCCCTAAAAAAAATTCTTAGTATAGTAAGGATTATTTGTAATATACTCCCCTGAATTTTATTTTTTGCTCCTAACAAATCTCTTTTTCATGCAATTTGACCATCTAAAATTTGAAAAGCCTCTTGGCCTCCTGTTATTTTCATCCAACTATGTGGAAATTTTCTAACACTAATAAATTAAACAAGTCTATGAAAAGCGATTATATGTAAAATAAATTAATTTTGCACACTTATATATATATATATATATATATATATATATATATATATATATATATATATATATATATATATATATATATATATATAATTTTTTTAAAATTTGTCACTTACCCATAGGATTAAATATATATAATGAACACTACTTTGATTCTTCATTTGTTCGTCATATTTTGGCTTACTATACCATACTTAGGAGACAATGGGAGCAATATATTACCCATTTCATTGTTCTAGAAATCAAGTAGGCACTCTTTGTCACCAATAAATATAAAACTTGAGAACTATTATCGAGATTTGTGAGAGAAAGAGGGCTACCAATGAGTGCTAAAAAACTAAGACATTGATTATGTATTAGTTTAATAGAGTGACATACATATATATATATATATATATTAACTATTATAAATCAAACCTAAAGTTTTGAAATCGGGTCGGGTCCAACCCGGATATTCCGGTTCTGATCCGGGTCGTATTTTCGTGTCGTGTCAAATATTGACACCCCTAGTATTCAGTAAAGAATCATTCAAGGTAAAATTTAGAATATATATTTATTAACCTAAAATCTATGAAAATAAAAAAAAGGTCAAATTTTGAATATCATATATATTATTTTATTTTTTATATAGAAACTATTTTTACTTATCGTATTATTATTTTTAAATTTAGTTTATTGCACTATTGATTTTAAATACAATTTTTTTTAATATAATTAAGATACAATTCATAATTTTTTCATAAATAATAAAAGTAATATATGATAATACTTTTTTTTGGAAATACAATACTATTTTTCACTCATATTTTTCTTCTCAGAAATTTGGCTCTTATTCGTCGTATTCGCTGGATTTATTTATTAAAGCTCTTAAATTTATTAAAACTAAGAAGATCCGCGATCAACTTTGATTAACGAGAGAATCACTTGTATCTTGCTGCGCCAGTGGACCATCTTCTACAAAAACACATAACAATGACAAAATTACAAAAAGAAAATATTTATTTTAGAAAGAAAAAATATTTTTATGCCGAATTTATTAATTACTCATAAAATTAGTTTTTGGTCAAGTTTTAAAAATAACACTATATAAGATTAGAAAGCAAAAAATAATAATTAGAAGGAAATTTAAAATGAAATTTAAACATTAAAATATTTTATATTTTTTTCTAAGAGTGTAAAAAATATTTTATATTTAAATTTAAAACATTAAAATATTATATATTTTACTTATATGATTTTATATGGTTTTTTTAATTTAATTTATTCATAATATTTTGAAATAAATATTTTACTTAATCAAAATTTATTAATAATAATTAGATGACATGAATGTAATGACTATTTTACCCCTCTATTTATTAGTTATAGATGATTGGGTAACTGTTTACTTATACAATATTATATAGTGTTCTTTTTTAAAAAATTTACATAATAATTTAAGACAAATAATTTATTTAATCAAAATTTATTGATAGTAATTAGCTTGCATGAATGTAATGACTATTTTACCCCTACATTTATTAGACATATGATTAGGCAACATTTTTATATAGGTGGAATCAATTAAATTTAGACGTCTCTTCCTTTAAATATATAAAAGGATATGAGATCAAATATATTCCAATTAAAGCGATTATTATAATAAACTTATAAAAAGTATGAGAAATTAAAATATAAATAATTATATATCAACTTGATATAAAATTGTGAATATTTATAATAATTTTATATTTAAACTCTTTATTTTTAATATATTTTAAATGTATTTTATATTAATAGTTTTTAAACGAGTTAACTTAGGAGCTAATGAGTCAAGTTGAAACAAGTTCAAACTTTGCTTGTTAGCTCATTGAGCTTAACTCACAAGTCATTTATCGAGTTGAGCTCGAATTTGCTCACGAGTTAATCTATAATACTTTTTAAACAGCTTTATTTTCTTACTTTATTCTCACAATTTCTCTCTTTGTGTACTGATTTTAAGGCTAATGATTCCTTCCTTATGGAAGCTCGTAAAGCAAGTTAAAATCAGAGGTTGTTAGCATTATGATTATGAAGAAGGCACCGACCATTATGTCCTCGCCAAAAGGTTGCTGTTTGTTATAAACCATTCAAAATTGGTGATGAGAATTTGATTAGAAAGCTAGAAAAGAACCTACCAAAGCTAACAAAAGATTAGATCTTCAATCTTTTCTTAGAAAAATTTTAGCACAAATCTCGGTTCTCTTTTCAAAATTCAATGCTTTTGTAAGAGAATGGGCCACATTATTCATCTAGAGAACCAAGATTTGATTCTTCTCATTAAAGCTAGCCAAGCTATATACATATATAATATTTTAAAATTATTTAAGTTTTATTTGATTGAGAAAATGAAAAGTACATAAATGTCTATGAAATCATCTTGGATTAAGACTTCATTTGAGACAGCTTTGGACTAGTGCTTTTTTCTTGCTTTCAAGGTGAGTTGCCACCAAAAATTATTTTGAGCTGGCACAAATCACGATGTAAACATGAATCAAAGGATTCCAAAATTAAATTCGGGATCATCTAAAGTAGTATGGCAGATCATGACGATGGATTATCCGCCGGCACTTCCAGCATAACTTTTTTGCCGGAAATATCGGCGGATTAAACGCCAGAATCCGTTAAGGAAAGTCGACGTATGAACATCATTTTTTTTTCTTCGGAATTGTGCCGGAAATGCCGCCAGATATTTTTTTGGCGAAAATATTTCTTCAGTTTAGATTTTTTGACCCGCGATTTATCGTTGAATGGAATTTTGCCGGTAATTTGCCGGAAAATACAAATTTCCGATGAATTTTCATTAGTACAGGCGGATTTTTTCCACAGGTAACACGTCATTTTCCTATAGTGCAAGCTTAGAGTCAAATCGAGCGCCTCAATCGACAAGACAAATCCAACTAGCCTAAGATCGTCGAATTTTGACATCATTAGGATACTCAAAGACTTGATAATGATCCATGATCGAATGAGTTGATATCGGTAATTCATTGAAACACTCCCAATATGCCCATAATCTTCTCCCTATTTCCTAGCCATGTCACTTCCAAAAAAGTAAAAATATAATATGTCACCAAAAATCACATTGATCTTGCATGAAACTCAAGGCAAATTTGAATTGGAACTCATCAAAATTCAATTTGCAATCATCCAAACAACAATCTTAAACTTATAGTCAAACTAAACGTTTTGATAAGACTAACCTGATGACACTAAAATCAGTCCAATCTGAGTTCAAATGGGCTCGAATTAAGGAACTGAAGCTTTTTAAAAGCTTAAAATTATTAATTGGATGACAAATTATTATCCAAATATGACATGCTTATAGCCGATTCGAGCATCTCAATTAAACGAATCAACAAGCCCAAGATCATTAGATTCTAACATCATTAAAGCATTTAAATGCTTGATTAAAGTTCTATGATATCAAATGAATCAATATGAGCAGTTAGGTATAACACTCTAAATTTACCCTAGATCTTCTCCATATTTACTAAGCATGCCACTCCAAAAAAATATAAATAGACCGTTATTCTACACATGAGGGGGGAAGAAAAAAGGAAAAAGGAGAGAAGGGATAACACTCTATCATTCTTTAGTCATCATCATTACCGACGACCACCAGCTATTCTCGTTAACAACCACTTGTTACTATTACCGACAACCACCATCATCACCAGAATACTATAAAGATTTGACCCTACTGTTAGGTACATTTGTCTGCCTATGAACATTTTCTAAAATTTCTCCTAGGAAGATTAAGCCCTGCTGTTGGGTATAAATATTTGATATTTATACTCTTCCTCCTCTTCAATAGTGAAGAAGGGAAGATCTTCGCATCACTTATTATATATTGTATGTTGTGATTGGGCTAGACACGGTGGTTTTTTCCCTTCCCAGGAACTCCATGTAAAAAGTTCTCAGATCTTGTTGCTTTTGTTGTTCGTGCTTAATCTTTATACATTGCCATGACGTAAAACTTAAATTCTACCAACTCAAAATTTCTAGCACGCAATAAATCCCCTCGTTCTTCACAAAGGAGAGGTGGAGGAAGAGAAACAAATGAAGGATATATATAAGAGGGGGGGGGGGGGGGGGGGGGGGAGGAAGAGAAACAAATGAAGGATATATATATATATATATATATATATATATATATATATATATATATATATATATATATATATATATATATATATATATATATATATATATATATATATCTTAGTGCACAAGCACCAAAGTAAAGGCAATGGAAGCATAATTCACCTTTATGATTTTTTTTTTAAAAAAAAATCACAAACAAAAAATTCCATTAAGAGAAACTGATACAGCACAAGACCACAACCATGGCCACATCAATAGAATTACAATCAACGGTAAAATAAAAAATAGCAGTAACAAGGCAAACTAAGAGTAGGATAGACAAAATCGAAAGAATACCAGACTCAGGCCAACACCTAGTTGCTAGGGAGGGGCCATCCATGGAGGTCAAAAAACACATCCGAACCGAGAGGCAGCATACCAAAACAAGCCACCAAGGTTACCAACCAACCCTAGCCATCCAAGGCGCATGCAGCAAAGCTGCTTCATCATCGTCCATTCTGAATCGAATCCAGCATCGCAACCAAAGCAACATAAATAGAGTAAAACCAAATAGAACATTCCAAAAACTTCCAAAAGAAGAAAATCATTTCTTCTTGGATTTTCGTTTAGGTTACCTAACAAAATTATCGAGCGAACTCGTAGCCAGGGTGCTATCAATAAATTGCTCATCACTATCAATCGACATGTCATCATGTAATCAATCACATTGCCACCAAACACCTCTAGCAACATAGGCTAACATATTAGCATTTGAAATGATAAATATATGCACATCCACTAGAGGCATCACAACACCATCCTCCCCAACAGCAGCCAAGGTTTCCTCACCACTATCAACTAAATAAGCAAAACTATCAACAGACAACTCCACACCATCATCAACAATAGGATTATCACTAAGATTAATACAAAAGTTGATATCAGATACTACCATAAAGGCAGGAATCACATTAGGAGAAGCAACATAATCCACAACACCATAAACCACCAATTCCCCATTAACAACAGGAGAAAAACTAGAACGAACACATCAACAGGCGCAGGGGCTGTAGGGGAAAGATCAGGGCAAGACACAGGCCCAACAGTAGGCACACCTGCATCACAGGCATTAATAGCATGGATAGGGGAATCCCGCACATTAACCGACTCCACCAAAATAGTAGGAGACCCACCCATAGAAGGTAAAGAAAGAGGAGAAATAACAACATGAATCACAGGAGACACAAAAATAGTAGAATATGTGGCCAATCCAACCGAATCATCACCCTCACTCACAAAACCCGACTGACCCAAAGGATTAGGGGTAACCAAATCCACAGACACACCACCAACAGCATACTCCACAATAATTGTATCATTCCTCAGAGGAATACTAAGCTTCGTAGAAGAAACATGAATGGGTGCAGGGAAAAGAACGACATTCACCCCTATTATGCCCAATAGCTTTATAAAGATCACAGAAGGGGGGAAAACCTCCATTTGCACATGCTGGACATAACCCAAATTATCGGAACCCAGCAAAACTTTATCAAGATAGTTTTTCATAATATCCAATTCAACCAGAACACGCGCTAGTGAGGGTCACGAGCCAACAGAGGTGGCGGTATCAATTTTAAGAGGGCGGCCAAATAAAGAACCAAAAGCATGAAGGATACGGGGAGCGAAAAGATGTGGCCGAAAGTTAGGGAAGGAAATCCAAATAGTTCACCTTTATGATGGAGATCTATAAATGTTTCGTTAGGGATATATATCTTTTAGTCATTTTTTTTGTTGTTGATTCTAAGAAATTTTTGTGCTATAAACTACTGTGAAAAGCAATAAAAAACTATCACAAATGAAGTTTTAGTCCAATTCAAATTATTCCAATGGAGGTGGAATAAGAAACAATTTTGATGATCAGTTGAAACAATTTTCTAATGCTAGGTGATTAAATAATTTGCTGAAAAAAAAATCATAAAAAGTAGTATCCCTCAGTGTCACATTTCTTAATTTTGACTTCAGCCACAACAAAATTATATAACAATTGCATGATTGACATATAATCAAAAATTGGTGGGCTTCTTATCGTACAATACACTATTATAAAAATTAAAATGTAATTGTTTTATTCTATAAAAACGACATTGAAATCAGTATTTTTCTTCACACAAAAATGTAAATGTCTTATACTTTTGATAAAGTGTTTATCTATTTGGATCGTATCTTGCTCTTCTAATATAAAAATATATTTGAAGCTTAGGATTTTACTTTTACATCAATCATTATGCCCTTGAATGAATGTTTATTGGAAAAAAAAAAAGTTCACCACAATCTTCAAATTTACACAAGCACTATGTTAATTTAAAAAAAAATTAATAAAACCTTATTAATCAGTGTCTCAAAGGATTATATGAGATGTTAATGTGTTCTAAAATATTATGATTAATCAAATACTAATATCTCGCTCATCAGTCATTTTAAAAGAGGATCTCAATCATAGTTTCGTTTTGCTACTATTTTATAGAAATTTTTGTGGTGGGATATTCCTTTTTCCAGACAGAATTGCTAATTTATGGTAGATTTTAGCATACAAATATCAAAATTTTAAAAGAAATATATATTTATAATATCCACAACAGCTTTTTTAAAAAAATTAACCAACATCAACTTTATAATCACTTTTACAAAACTCTATCACCCTCCCAAGCATACCAAATGTGTTAGGACATTTGTAATAGAATTAACATTAATCAATGATATTCTTTTAAATCAAATTCAGAGCTCTTATATGCAACATGATATAGGAGAGAGAGAATTTAAGATAGGTTCATTTAAGAAAAAAAAAAAAAAGGCACCAATCATTGATCTTATATAAGTAAGTATGACAAATTATTAGAAAGTTTTAAAATTCATTGATCAATAATTGAAGATCTCTAATGGATCTACATGATCCCTCTTGAGTACTAATTGGATTCACTCTCCTTAAGTATTATTACTTAATTTTATCATGAGCCCTCTTGAGTGAGTCTCCACTTGCTAGGATAAAGTGAAGAATGTGTATATAAGCATAATATTTATCAAGAAAATAGCTATTCAAAATATAAAGTAGTAAGTATTGAAATATAATTCTTATTAAGGAAATAATCATTCAAGTTCTAAAGATAATAACTCATATCAAGGCTATAATTATTTGATTTTATAATTAATTGCATATATATAGTATTTATTGCTTTTATTCATATACTTATCATTTAAGGTTTTTAATTTTATATATTTAATTTTTTTTCAAGAAAGAATAGAATCAATCATTTTCTATTATATATTGACCTCAATTAAATATTGTCTCTTAGTTTATATATGTTATTGGAGCTCACAATCTCCACCGAACGAGTTGATCCTGCCCATCAACTCATGGACAATGATATCACACATCCTATTATCTCTCTTACCACCCACCCTCCACTAGTATTCATCAACCTAGCCACTCAACTACCACTCAAGCTCAGACATAACAATTACTTATCATGGTGAGCTCAAGTGCAATCCCTAATTTCGGGAAACAATCTCCTTGATAATATCAATGGCGACATACCTCAACCCACACAAACCATCACCCAAAAAGGTCTACAAATCCCCAACCCAAGTCACACTATTTGGGTTTAGGAAATTCAAAATTTTCTTTACGGAATACTTGTCTCTACATCTGAGTCAATTTTGCTCCCCCTCATAATCTCGTGATGCATGCAATAAGCTTTCTCGTCTGTAAGACAATCGATTGCATTCACATATTATCTTTCTAAAAGGGAGATTATCCCTAACAACTTATTGAGACAAGTCTGTCAAAGAATTTATTCAATCAGTCAAAAGTCTTCTAGAACAACTAGCCTTTGTTAGGGTTCTTGTAAAAAGATGGTCTCATTCTTCATTGATTAAACAAAATTGGACAAAAAATTTAAAGAGATCAATGGAGCCATTCATACAAGATATAACCAATTTCATTTGAAGAACTTCACTGCAAACTATTTGAATATGAAGATTTCTCCAAGCAACTCACAGGACAACAACCTTCATCCAATTAGCATCAATGACATCCAAAAAATAAAGTTTCAACTTTCAAGCAATATAAAATTTGTCATTTTCAAAAACATCCAAATCACAACCAAACACAATAAAATCAAGTGTTCTTATCCAACTCAAATTGATAAAAAATCTTTTATGGTGTGTCAATTTTGTGATAAATGTGGTCACACAGCACGAAAATACTATACAATAAAATATTTGATGGGAATACCTATTCCCCCCAAGGTGAATCCTGCCACCCTGAATGTCTGGAACTCATAAATCAAATGACTCCTTTATAGTGATGCTTCATATCACATCACATCACATCAAGCATAAGCAAACTCTCTCTATAGGCCCTATAAAGCACCTAATTAGGTTATTATTAGAGGCAATACAAGTGTTCAAATCACAGTCACTAGCAAAACTATCCTTTCTTCTCCTTCGACCTCTTTTATACTATATAATATTCTATGTGCTCCTAATATGCATCAAAATCTAATATATAGGTTTCCTTTGCATCACCAATCATAAATCAATTGAGCTTAACCCTACATCCTTTTATATCAAGGATCGCATTGTGGACCTCTAGCTAAAGAGTGGAGCTGAAATGATATATATGTACGAAGGGTCCCACATCAATGAGACTCCATTGGATTTCAAGCTAGGCCATATTAGCTTCAAACCCAACCTTGAATGTTGACATTATGACCTCGGCCATCCTTCATAAAAAGTCTTACATCATGTCATATCTTCAAATAGGCTTCCAACTCAATCAGAATCATCTCATTTATCGTTTTGTGCTCATATGAATGCAATAAAACTCACAAACTATATTTCCATACCTCAATCATCTTAAGTTATCATCCAATTGATCTATTATACTTTGATGTATGGGGTTCTATCTCAAATATAATTTTCTAAAAAAAATCAATTAGAAGCCAGTAGGGCAACACAATAAGACTGCAATATTAATTTTTTTAATCTAAATAATCATTTTGCAGTGTCCAAATTGCTTTTAAAAAAATTTTGTGCTATGAAATACTGTGAAAAGCAGTAAAAAAACTATCACAAATGAAGTTTTAGTCCAATTCAATTTGTTCCAATGGGCGTGGAACAAGAAACAATTTTGATGAACAGTTGAAACAATTTTCTGATGCTAGGTGATTAAATAATTTGCTGAAAAATATCATAAAAAGTAGCATCCCTTAGTGGCACATTTCTTAATTTTGACTTCAGTCACAACAAAATTATATAACAATTGCATGATTGACATATAATCAAAAATTGGTGGGCTTCTTATCGTACAATACACTATTATAAAAATTAAAATGTAATTGTTTTATTCTATAAAAACGACATTGAAATCAGCATTTTTCTTCACACAAATATGTAAATGTCTTATACTTTTGATAAAGTGTTTATCTATTTGGATCGTATCTTGCTCTTCTAATATAAAAATATATTTGAAGCTTAGGATTCACTGTCCTTAAGTATTATTACTTAATATTATCATGAGCCCTCTTGAGTGAGTCTCCACTTGCTAGGGTGAAATGAAGAATGTGTATATAAGCATAATATTTATCAAGAAAATAGCTATTCAAAATATAAAGTAGTAAGTATTGAAATATAATTCTTATTAAGGAAATAATCATTCAAGTTCTAAAGATAATAACTCATATCAAGACTATAATTATTTGATTTTGTAATTAATTGCATATATAGTATTTATTATTTATATTCATATACTTATCATTTAAGGTATGTAATCTTATATATTTAATCTTTTTTAAGGAAGAATATAATCAATCATTTTCTATCATCTTTGACCTTGATCAAATATTGTCTCTTAATTTCTATATGATATTGGAGCTCACAATTTCCAACGAACGAGCTGATTCGGCCCATCAACTCATGGACAATGATATCGCACACCCTGTCATCTCTCTTATCACCCACCCTCCACTAGTGTTCATCAACCTATCTACTCAACTACCACTCAAGCTCACACCTAACAATTACTCATCGTGATGAGCTCAAGTGCAATCCATAGTTTAGGAAAACAACCTCCTTGGAAATATCCATGGCAACATACCTCAACCCACACAAACCATTACCTAAGAAGGTTTACAAATCCCCAACCCAAATCACACTATTTGGGTTTAGGAAGTTCAAAATTCTCTTTACAAAATATTTATCTATATATCTGAGTCACTTATGGCTTCCATTCGCTCCCCCTCATAATCTCGTGATGCATGGGATAAGCTTACTCGTATGTAAGACAATCGTTCGCGTTCACACATTATCTTTATAAAAGGGATATTATCCCTAACAACTTATTGAGACAAGCCTGTCAAAGAATTTATCCAATCAATCAAAAGTCTTCTGGAACAACTAGCCTTTGTTGGGGTCCTTATAAGAAGATGATCTCATTTGTCATAGCTTAAACAAAATTGGACAGAAATTTAAAGAGATCATTGGAGCCATTCATACAAGTGACAACCAATTTCATTTGAAGCACTTCTCTACTAAACTATGTGAATATGAAGATTTCTCCAAGCAAACCTCACATGACAACGACCTTTATCCAATTAGCATCAATAACATAAAAAATATATATAGTTTCAAGCAATATTAAATTTGTTGTTTACAAAAACATACAAATTACAATCAAACACAACAAAATCAAGTGTTCTCATCCAACTCAAATCGATAAAAAAATCATGTATGGTGTGTTAGTTTTGTGATAAATATGGTCACACAACATGAGAATGCTATATAATAAAATATTTGATGGGGCTACCTATTCCCCCCAAGGCTAATCATGCCACCCTGAATGGCTGGAACTCACAAACCAAAAGACTCCTTAAGAGTGGTGTTTAATATCACATCACATCAAGCATGAGCAAACTACTCTCTCTAAAGGCCCTATAAAGGACCTAATTATATTATTATTGGAGATAGTGCAAGGGTTGAAATCACACTCACTATCCTCTCTTCTCGTTCGACCTCATTTATACTATATACTTTTCTATGTGCTCCTAATATGCATCAAAATCTAATATACATTTTTCCTTTGCACCACCAATCATCAATCAATTGAGTTTAACCCTACATCCTTTTATATCAAGGATCGTGCTATGGACCTCAAGCTCAAGGGTGGAACTAAAATGATATGTACGAATGGTCCCATGTCAATGAGACTCCATTGGATTTCAAGCTAGGACATATTATCTTCAAACCCAACCTTGAATGCTGACATGATCACCTTGATCATCCTTCATAAAAAAGTATTACATCAAGTCATATCTTCAAATAGGCTTCCAACTCAAGCAAAATAATCTCATTTATCATTTTTGTGACCATATGAATGGAATAAAAGCAACAAACTATATTTTCATACCTCAATCATCTTAACTTATCATCCAAATGATCTATGGTACTCTGATGTTTGGGGTTTTATCCCCAATATAATTCACTAAATAAATTATATTTCATATTATATTATTTTAGTGGATCATTTTACAATTAGTCTTGGCAATTGTCAATGGCATATAAATTAAATCTAATGTTCTTTTTATTTTCTAATTTAAATCAATGGTTAAAAAAATTTGCATGACATCAATCACCACTATCTGCATTGATGGATGCAAGGAATATGAAGAATGAAAACATGTTTGCGAAACTAATGGTAATCAATGGCTTATTTCATTGCGAAGTACTCCCTTAACAGTCTATATCCCATGAACGTGTCACCATTACATTACTGAAACTAGCCCAACTCTTCTCCATCATGCAACCCTACCTCTATCCTTATCTATTTAGAATAATGAGTATTAAAAATAATAGTTATTAGGAAAATAACCATTCAATATTAAGGCTATTATTATTTCATCTTGTAATTAATTGCATATATTACATTAAATGATAATATTTATTATTTTCATTCAAATACCTACCACTTGTGGCATGCAGTGTATGCACACCTTCTTTAAAAAATCTATTATGGACAACACATTCATCACTGTGATAATAGGTCTATCTTCAATTAGAAGCTAGTAGGGCAACACAATAAGATGTTTCTTTGAGGGAGTATAATATTTCCCTAAATTGTTGAAATAATATAATTACTTCAATTATTTGATTTTTGTTGGAAGATAGCATAAACTTTATTGGCAGCATCTTCTTTTGAAGGAATCTATACACGTTCATATAACTTGTAAAAGAATCATAAACATATAGTATAAATGAATAATATCTAAGATTATATCAAAGATATTTATATAGAAATCAGGACCGGCATTTCATAAAATACAGCCCATAGTTTAATTCTACTCTATTTCACATAAAAACATTTAATAATTAGCTGGTCTTTCTGTCTCTTAGGAAGGAAATGCTGCATAGAATCTTTTTAGTGAGAATAATAAATACAAAGGAAAATGGACTGAATTTTAAACTTTGCATGGTTGATATAGCTATGATATGGAATAATTGCATGATAACTCTTATAGTAAGACACCAAATAAGGCATCAAACAAGCAAGTCATTGACAATTAAGGCTTCATTTGGGACGGCTTTTTTGCTGCTTCTTAAAGCAGCTTTCAAGTACAAAAATTTCAACTTTTGTACTAAAAAGCTGTTTCAAGAAGCAGTAAAAAAGTCGTCCCAAACGAAGCCTAAGTCATTGTTTGGGACAGCTTTCATTATGCTTCTTAAAGTAGTTTTCTAGAAAGTTGCTTTAAAAACTAGTAAGAAAGCCGTCTCAAACGAAGCCTAACTTATCAAAGACCAGGTTGTAAATGTCTATTCAAGATATAAGGTGATGGGAGAGTTACAATGATCACATAAGCCCAATATGGAATTGGTGATGGTTTTTGCTCTAACACAATGCATATGATCATATAACTATCAAATTATCATATGAACATTTAAATCATTAGAGCGAGCAAACACAATAAAAAAATGTGAATCTAGCTATGAAGAGCAACGATAAGTATTTTCATGTGTTTTGAGGCCCAATTGCTTAAAATTTTATTGCAAACACTGTCTCATATACAAACAATGAAGAAATTGTTAAAATGTCTTCAATTAGTAAGAAGCGTATCATTTTATAATCTAATAAGAGAACCGAAATGCATTTCTCATGAACAAAGAAAAATCAAAATCAGGTTTATAAAATATACCTAATAAAGTCTCCTTAGACTGCAGTGATCAATTATATCTTGAAAATCTTCTAATAGATTGAGATTTATCTTTAAAGTTTTGAGCTAGGAGGAGCTAGGCGACGAGGGAGGACAAAAATGTTCGAAAGTTGGTTTTTATGTTCTATTTGTGTGAAATAGAGAAGAAAGGGGAAGTCGGTTAGAAATTTTCGCCGGAAATTTTCTTCGGTTTTAAGTAAGATTTTTCGACAAAAATTTTCATTGTAAATTTAGGCTTAGTTTTGGATAGCTTTTTTTATTGCTTATTAAAATAGCTTTCTAGTACAAAATATAAATTTTTTTTACTAGAAAGTTGCTTTAAGAAGCAACAAAAAAAGTCATCCCAAAAGAAGCCTTAATTATCATTGAATTTTTCGAGAGAATTTTCCATCAAAAATTTGTCGGTATTAAATAAATTTTTTCAGTGAATATTTGCCATAAACATCGTCGGAATTTCGGTCTCTTTGAAATTCGCTAAAAATTTTGTCAAAAATAAGTGTTTTCTTGTAGTGATATAATCTCCATGCAAAATTCAAGATTGTAACATTTGTAATATGTAAACAGTGAAAGGTTATAGGTTGCCAGGAAAATGCCTCATGACCCATATGGGAGAGAAGCTTTGTACATAAGGTGGAAGGAGAATTGTTAAAGGTTGAGCCTCCGACCCACAATATTCCTTTGCTCATAGGAGGAATGCATATGGCATTATAGTATGGAAATTAATTGCAGGGGTAGTAACTTAGTGAATTTTGAACAAGAGAATAAATTTTCTTATAAAGATGAGAGGAAAGAGACAAGTGGTAAACACCATAAGGAGTTAGCATATAGATGATTTAGGGTTGTTGCCTACATGCATAGTCCAACAAGGGGGTTTCACTATAAATTAAAAAGGTTTGCTCAACTTATCCAATTTGACTATAAGCATATCATCATGTTTGAATATCATTTGATTTGTCCGATTAATGCTCTGAAACATTCAAGTAGGCTTTCGTCCTTTGATTTGGGCCCATTTGAGCTCGAATTAGATCGAATTTGGTGTTGTTGGGTTCTTCTCCATGAGATGACCAATTTGACAGTTTCTTGAAATTGGAGTTCGGATGACCCTGAGTTTAATTTTGAAACTTTCTGAGTCATATTTGCATCGAGATTCGTGCCAAATCAAGATGATTTTAGATGTTGCATTAAAAAAAAAATTTATACAAAGTTCAAATTAGCATAACAATTGTTCAGTATAATTAGCATAACAATTTGGAGAAAAGTGTTTAGACGAAATTTGAAAGTGATAGATTTGAAGAAGATTTGACATTGAGCATAAAATTTTTGTGAGAAAAAAGATGCGGGCAACAACTAACCTCAGTAGTTAATCATACTAATTAGCCAAATTTATTACTATTTTTTAATAAATTCACCTCTTAAGGCGTCTCTAACAGAGCACTTGATTTTTTACTTCAAAATATAATAATAGTCATATCAAACAATAATTCATTTCCAATCAAACTCATTTCTTACACAAAAAGAACATTTCATATAGATTATTTCTCATCTTCATTTTCATCAAAAAAATTATTTTTGTGAATAGTGTCATATCAATATTGACGTCCCACTATTCATAGCTGTAAAAATATGTTTCTTTTTTACATTCACATGGAGGCTCATGGCAGTTGCAAACATACATGTACAGTTCGGTTGGAGATGCCCTTATAATGACATTTTGCCTTGCCGTGCAAGCTGATCTGCATGGAAGGGCAAAATAACTTTACAACGAGCGAGTTGCTACTCTTTCTTTTTATACGCTCTAAGAACTAATTCTTTTTTGTAAGTGCTCATTAAAAATTTCATATGAAGATATTAAAATTAAAATTTGAAGAGTTCGAAATTGAAACCAAATTTGATGCTTGAAAGTTTTGCTCTGTACTAATTTAATGTGTAATTAAATTCTCAAAAAAAGAAAAATAATCTTTATTAATGAACGAGCCGATTGGTCCATTTGGATAGACAAATCGTTGGTTGAACTGCAATAAATGAAGCTGCATCTAAAGCTTTAAACCGTTATTTAACTCGACTATTCAACAAAACAGCGAGCAGGACAGTGAAGGGAGCAGGACAGCGAAACGTGTCTAAATTTCTGCGCTCTCCAAAGAAAATTTATATAAAATTATAAGCCTGCCTCGATGGCTCGATCGATCAAAATTTTGTTTTTAATTTAAATATAAATGTTTTTCAGAGTAAAACACAACCTTTTAAGGAATTAAACCATCTCCGACCGAGGTGCACACCATGATATGCCGTCTGACATTCGCTCATTTGAACACTAAGGTTTCATTTGGAATAGCTTTCTTACTGCTTCATAGAGCAGCTTTCAAGCACAAAAAAACTGTTTTAAGAGTCAATAAGAAAGCCATCCCAAAAGAAGCCTAAATCTCACACCAAAATTTAGGTGAACAGTGTGCCGCCAATATTGGCGTCGCAGTGTTCACCTACATAAAATTGAGATACGATATTTGTCAAAGAAGCGTACGAAAGAGGACAAAGATGGTTACATTCGATGCGAGATGAAGAATCCCAAGAAAGAGGAGAACCAAATGGAGTTGGATTGTTAATTTGAAGTTTTACTATGTTTTGAAGTGAAAAATAAATTTTTCTGTATGAGATGCTCTTAAACGCTCCAAGATTTCAAACTCGAAGGCTTTTTATTTTTGCAGCATCTTCTTTTTAATCACATGACCTGTTTACCTTCATTGTGTTTTCCTTTACCGAGGAAGCCTCCAAAGCTGTGATCTTTCAAATATCAAAACCGCCAGAATAGCCACAACAGAGCTCTCTTTTTACCCAAAGGTTCCAGCTTTCATCGACTTGTCCATGCCTGGCCTCAGAACAGTCCTTGTTTCTGTTTGAACTTTGAACAGGTGGCTGTGACCTCCCTCCCATTCTCTCTATTTAATCCTCCTAACTCTTCCCGTTCTCTCCCACAATCATTCTCTCTTCTTCTTCTTCTTCTTCTTCTTCTTCTTCTTCATTCCATAGTTTCTTCAACAAGGAGATGGTCTCTCTCGTGGTTCTCCTTTTTGGTATTTTACCTTTCTTTTCTCCTTCACTCGGTTATGGAGTCGGAGAAGGGTGGACTAATGCTCACGCCACCTTTTACGGCGGGAGTGATGCTTCAGGCACAATGGGTACTCTTCTTCTCCAAGTTTTATTTTTTCTGCAACTCCTTACCTTCTCCAGCTTTCCTTTATTCCTAAAAATCTATGTTTTGTTCTGCTGAAGGTGGTGCTTGTGGTTATGGAAATCTGTACAGTCAGGGTTATGGAACTAACACTGCAGCTCTGAGCACTGCTCTCTTCAACAATGGCCTCAGCTGCGGCTCTTGCTATGAGATTAGGTGCGTTAATGAACATCAATGGTGTCTTCCAAGCTCCATTGTCGTCACTGCAACTAACTTCTGCCCACCAAACAATGCTCTCCCTAATGATGCCGGTGGGTGGTGCAATCCTCCTCTCCAGCATTTCGATCTCTCTCAGCCTGTTTTCCAACGTATTGCGCTTTACAAGGCTGGGATTGTGCCTGTTTCTTACAGAAGGTCAGTCTCTGCTTCTTCCTCTGTTTCACATCTTGCTAAGAAAATGGAACACCAGAGAGCCTTTAAGTTCTGTTAAATATATTACCAGATTGATATCGATTAACTTAAAAGCTTAAAGTAATCAAATAATTTATCATGAATTTAGCTAAATAATTCGCATTCCAAAAGATTTTAATCCTCAAATTTACTAAACTGTTGTGGGACTATTCTTTGAACACATTTTAACTCTGTTTTTTTTTTTTAAGCAGAGTTCCATGTAGGAGAAGGGGAGGTATTAGATTCACCATTAACGGACACTCCTACTTCAACCTGGTTCTAATCACCAACGTCGGCGGCGCCGGAGATGTTCATGCTGTGTCTGTCAAGGGATCAAAGACCGGTTGGCAACCCATGTCAAGAAACTGGGGACAGAACTGGCAAAGCAACTCCTATCTCGACGGCCAATCTCTCTCCTTCAAAGTTACAACCAGTGATGGCCAAACTATTGTCTCTTACAACGCAGCACCACCAAACTGGTCCTTCGGCCAGACCTTCGCCGGAGCTCAGTTCCATTAAGGCTCGCTTATCTGACCATTTCTCCATCTCTATTGCTATATATAATATAGCTTAAGAAGTGTTGTTAGTATGTCTTAATGTAGAAGATATATTTAGCTGTTATTGTGAGAAGGGGAAGAGGAAGGGGCTTATTTTAAGATTGCTCCTTCCACTGTTGTTGGGGATGAATGATGTGTGGGAGGGAAAGGAGAGGGAGCAGAGGTGAACTGAACTTCAGCACCCGCTACTCTCTCCTTTTACTACTGTGTTATGCTTTGATGGATTCATCGAACACCTTTGGGAGATTTTTACTGGTTATTGTTATCATTTTCAGCAACTTGCTGATTATTATTAAGTCTGTAATTGGATTTTAGTTGTTAATGATGGAATTTGGGTTCTATTATGGTTGATGTTTAGTTCTTCTCTACAAATTTTTATATTTTTAAACATAATCAAAGAAAATAATACTAATTGACTTTGAGTTGAAAGAAACTCATAAATTGGCTAAAGTTGGAGAGAAGCGACCTGTAGAATAGAACGAGTAGTAAGGGCATCTTTAATTGAACTATAACCGCTTGAATGACGTCTTTCGGGAACTCCAGCAGAACATCAAAATTTTTGCTATTTGGTTGCGGGTGAATAGTGGGACGCCAATATTGACGTTGATTTGTTCATCTTCGTTGTTTTTCTATCTCTACTGAACTTGTCGAAAAAACGTACGAAGGAAGAGAACGACTTTTAGGGCATCTCCAACGGAGCTCCATTTTTCACTGCAAAATATAACAAAACTCCAAAATGATGTGGTGCTGCTCCAACCGAACTTCATTTTTAAGTGCTTATGCGAAGGAAACGATCCTTCTCCCTTTCCTGTGTTTTTTCGATTGAGAGAGAAATAGCGTAGGTGAACAGTGCAACGCAAATAAATGACGGAAAATTTGACGTTCGGCTGCAGTGTTCGAACGCCGCCATACGCAATTTGACGTTCGGTTGGAGATGCTCTTACCTTCGCAAAAGGGACAAAATGGAGTTAGTTTCATTACATTTTGGAGTTAAAAATGATATTTTCGGTTGGAGATCTCTAAGAGAAGAACTGAAGAAGAGTTATGAGTGCAGAGTTTCCAAGGCACGATGAGATTCTTTGACCGTGGCTGTGTAGCCGATTTTGCAGCTTTTGACCATGACCGACATAACTCAGAGCTTTTAATGAACCGAAGCGGTGCTCATGTAAAATGATTTTCTGGCTTGGCCGACATTGTTGAAAGCTATCAATGGAATGAAGATGGAGCTCAAGGAAATGATTTTCTAGGTAGTGATGGACTGTCACTCTGACCTCCCTCAGTTGCCCCAATCTTTGAATACTGTTGATGTTTATATTCATGAGAGAGATTGCTACTGAGGTGCAAATCTTTGTAAAATTATTTGTGGAATTGGGGTGAAATAAATTGAGTTTTTAAAAATTTGACATGGGTGATAAATATTTTTTATATTAAAAGAATTAAACTTAAATTTTTTATACCAATCATGCTCTATAAATTTGCATGCTAAAAGTATGTTCCAATTAATTTTTTAATAGAACTTTTGAGTTGATTACTTAATAAATACTTATGGAGAATATGATTTCTCTAATTCTTCTTTGAATGGTGAAATCTTATTCTCTACAATAGAGAAAATAATATTTGTTTAAAGAGAAAAAAAAAAAGAGAGATCAAATTAAATTTGTATTATTTTGTGAAGCGACCGGAGTATAAGAATCACAATGCATCATATGCAGAAGATTTATAATTGATGACACCAAAAATCATTTTGACAGGCTTGAATCTCAATGTATATTTGAGTTGAAAACTTTCAAAATTAAATTAGGGACAAACTAAACAAAAACTTACAATCAAATTGAATTTCTCAATTAGACGAAATCAAAATTGGTCCAGTTCAAGCCCAAATAGATCCAAATCAAGAGATCGAAGAATATTTGAAAGCTTCAAAGTATTAAGTGGATGCTAGACTCATTAGGATGCAATATGCACCAGTTCAAAACTATGCTTAGTTTAAAAAAAAAAATAGCATTGGAAAAGAAAAGGACTATAAATATATCAAGAGTTAATTAACTCCTGCAACCTATTTGTTTAAATTATAAAATAAGGTTTAAATACTTAGAAAAATATTTCAATTTAACACATGAGAACATCTCTACCCAACCTTTTCAGAAAACCAGTTCACTGCGCGCCCCACCCCGTCAGTACTGTGTTGCCTACGCTTGCGCCCCAAAATGGTTGCTGACTTCGTACAAGTCATCTGGGCGTGCTACGGCAACTTGACTCTCCCCCGCTTGCTGCTTGCTGGTTTTTCCATCATCCAATCCACAACAAATCGAATGAAACTTCTCTTTCACTACGTGTCTTGTTCCGCTCTCGCTTGCCGCTATCTACATTATTTGATTCTCTTTATTTCTCCTTGACTCCTTCAATGTAATATGCACTAATTCAAAATAATACTACATTAATAAAAACATTCATGTAGCCTATCTTTATCTTATTAGTTGGGAACTGTTTTTTATTTCTCTTTTCCTAGCATAGCAGGTCTCTCTCTCTCTCTCTCTCTCTCTCTCTCTCTCTCTCTCTCTCTCTCTCTCTCTCTCTCTCTCTCCAAAATGGCATGCTACTAAACAATTTCAGTAAAGATGACTATAAACAAATAGGGACATGTTCAAAAAGCCAAATAAAAGCAACAATGGGCATGACTATCAAATGAAAAATACAACAAAATACACTCAAATATGAAGTTTGTAATTGAAAGGCCATAGATATTTACATTTCATCCCTGACACATGCAATCTGAAGCAGGATATGTGTAAATGGACTGCTTAGGCTTCCTCAGCCGAATCTGTCCTTCTCTTCCTTTGTGCCCTGCTTGCACCTCCCTCTGGAACTCAGACCACTCTAAGCTCTTGTTCAGGAAAAGCTGACCTAGTAGAGCCATGTTTGGCCTTATTGTCTTCAAGTTCTCAAAGGTCCGGTGGCCAACCTAAAAACATTATAGATGTTTCATGTGATTTCTGTATTAATAAAACATATGGAATCAAATAGCAGAAACAAGATACTTTGATTTGTCAAAGTTGGTTAATGTTATATTAGTGATTAGAGAAATGATTATACATTTTATGAACTGTGAACTAAAAGTTCTGAAAGCTTTAGGTTTCGTTCGGGACCACTTTTTTCTGCTTCTTAAAACAGCTTTATAGTATAAAATTTTTTTATTTTGTACTAGAAAGTAGAGCCGTGCATTAGGTACCGGTATGGGTACGCCCATGGCCACGTGGGTGAGTATGGGTGGATACTCAATATCAAGGGACAAATCGATTTACATTACTAATCACAATATGCATGCAGTATATTACAATATTCCTTACTACGCAGTGCGTAACATTGAACCATGCCACGAGCACGCTTGAAAGTTTGCAGTCAGAGAAAAGGACAACAAACCTCAAGGCCGTGGCAGACTCCATTCAAGAAGCGTGAAGAGTGGGTGAGTGTGGGTGGCTATGACATCCCGAAAGTCACCAAAGATGGGCATGGGTGGACAAAGCCTGCCAGCACAAAGCGTGGGTACCCAACTAGGACCCCATATAGGGCTCTGCTAGAAAGTTGCTTTAAGAAGCAAAAAAAAAAAAAAAAAACCATCCCAAATGAAGCCTTAAACTCATATTTCTGTACTAAAATAAACTTACCATGGCATTGTGCATATTGCCTGGGGATGCGGAGATGAAGATGTCGCTGTGCATGCTGACATAGTAATCAACAGCAGCAAGAAGAGAAGCCTTCCCTTCAACCCTTGCAAGTTCCTCTGAAGAAGCAATGCTCTTCTTATCTTCCATCAAGGGGAAAAGCTTGCGCAAGCTTGAGATTCTGGCCTCCCCACCGTAGACCTATAAATAATATTTAAAATCAGATTTCAGAACAGAAAGAATCCATCGTGAGGGAAGAAAATTAGAAGCAGATAAACCTTATGGGAGGCTAGATAAAGGCGAGTTCTGTTGTCGAAGCCCAAGGCTGCTAAGAGTAATCCAATTTCCTCAGGCGTCATTGGGCAGCGACCCTGGTTACGTAGTTCTTCATCTGTGAATTGGGAGTTCATAACCCTTCCTTGCCAAATCACTTGTCTGTACTTAGCTAAAGCCAACCTTTCAGCTTTACCACCACCAAAGTCACAGGCTGAATGAGCTGCCATGTCCTGCAAAGTTGCCAATTTTAGGATCTGCTGCAAAATGTCTTCAATTATAGTCAAATGGAAATACTAATCTACACTTAAACGCATCTAGAGTATTAATTGCACATTCCTAACAACTGTTATTTCACTTAACTAGGTACTTTGATTAAAAAAAAAATGATCAAATGATTCCAAAATTTTTTAAGTGGGACTATCTTAATCCTAAAGTTTTTTTTTTTTTTTTCGGATTTCTATTTAGTTCTACTACTCATCAAATCTAATCAAATTTGATCATATTGTCAACTTAATCATTTCTTCAGAGAAATTATTTAAGGGGAAATTGTTGGAGAGAAACTTTTCATGAGAGTAATTAAGACATTTAAGATCAATCTCATTTGATAAACCACCTTAGGGAATACTTTCCTCCACCGATCTCCGTTCAACGAATGAAAAAGTTGATGAAAGAACCAAATTGATTCATATTTGATAAACTGAGGGATTGATTAAATATAAGTAAAAATCTCAGATTATAATGGGCAAAACTAAAAAGTCTAAAGATCATTGTGAACATTTACTATGAGAAAAATTAGTGTTCAAAAATACCTTGTCAAACCTCAAATGCAATGTGACATACTTCCCATTCCCATCGTTACTAACATTTTCATCGACAACCTCCTGTATATATTCATCAGAGCGCACATGTTTTGGATATCTGAGACGTTTAACGAGCATTTCTCCCAATGTGTTGACATGAGGAACAAATGCTAATGCCTGAAAGTTGACTTTGCAACGCAACCTCTGAAGGTCACCAGCCATATTGTCAAAAGCAAGGCGATGTGAGAAGGGAGCAATTGCTACAATTCCATAACTGAAGAAACAAAAAAAAAATGAATGAGATAAGTTGGTATACACCATTCCCTTCAGAATTATAAAAAAAAAAAAAGCTATCAGCCAAAATGAGTTGGCACATGCTGATAAAATTGGACTTGAATTGAGGAAGTATATATTATGGCATCATTTGTGTTATAATATTATATGAAGCGTAGATTTGGGCCAACAAGTAAACTTACCATAAAAAGATTGACAAAAAGTACAAGTTTGACTCGGTAAGTCATACAATATGACAACATAAATAAGAATCAGACTAATAAAAATATTGTGGAAAGATTTTAGCTGTGATATTTTTCATCAATCCATCTTCGAGGCATGAAATAGTTTTGAGTACTACTACGCTTCCTAAAAAATCTACTCAAAATTAAATTGGGATCCACGTTACTTAGGTGGCCCAATAAAAGTAAGATATAACTCAATGCTATGAACTTCTACTTGAAAAGTACTTTGGACAATCGAAGTAAAATGAACTGCAACTTTTTAAGAATTTTTTGGAAAGTGAAGCCTTACCCAATGAATCAGCAATCCATATAATAAGCATGATATATACAAGTCAAATGTCGAACGCCACCCAATGATTATTATCATTACGAGGTTATCAACATCGTTTAATAAGCCCAATGAGATATTATTCCATATGTGTCTATCTCATGAATTTAATTAGCCACACGCTAAACCAAAGCATATATTTTAAATTATATATTACTTAAACACCCAAAACCATTCAGGGAGGAAAAGAGAGGCAATTTTTATACTCAAGTTTATTATAATCAAGTCATGATGCTCAAAATGAAATTGTTATGCTTGAGTCGAATGTGATGGAGTCGGTTGTGCCTGTTGTGGATTCTAATAGAGAACAGGCTATTGAGCCAACGGTTGGTGTTTTGTTGGATAAAATTATGGAGGACAGTGTTCTGGTGGAAAATGTGGTTGCGGTTGAGGCGGATATTTCATTGTCTCCAAATGTTGTGCCGTTTTTTCCTTCGTCTGTCGTAACTGATCAATTGGCTGTGAATGGGGGTATTTCAGTTGACATTCTGGAGCCGGATAGCAATGGGAGGTTGGTTTCTAATGTTGTTTTGCAGGAGTCGGCTCCTACCGAGGGCGTTGGGTTGGTACAGAGGGTTGACGATGATTTTGCTGTTCGGAATCAGAGTAATGGTGATAATTTGGTCTCTTTGGTGGGGGAAATAAATGCTAATATGGATGTGCAGGGAATGTTGGTTAATTCACAGAATTTGGTTACTGTGCCTGTGAAGCTAATGGAATCCCAAAATTTTTTGGGTAGTAAGTTTAAAATGGGTGTTGGGCTTCAATGTGACTGGTTAAATAATTCTTCGGAGGAGAATTCGGATTCTGAAACATTTTCAGATTCTGATTATGTGTTGAAGATGGTTCCGAATAGATCTTTGAGGGGAGATTATGGTGGGAAATTTTGGAAACGTGGAGGTAAAAGAAGATGATTTGGTTTGCTTATCTTTCTTTTTGCGGATTTTCCGGTGGGTTGTTGCAGGGTGATGATGTGGCTGGGGCTCCCCTCCTCGTTGATTTCCTTGTGGCAACCGTCGATCTTCTGGATGGTCCTTGCGTGGTCTCGAGGATGTTGGCGGTTCTGGCGGATTGCTAAGCCCTTTTTGGATTGGTTTTATCCTTATTTTGTTTTGGTTTTTAAAGCTCCTAGGTTTTGTTTTTAATTGGTGTTAATTTAGTGAGCTTTTGTTTTGTGTGACCTTGTAACCATCTTTTTATTAATGTTATTTAAAAAATATTCAAAAAAAAAAAAAAAGTCATGAAGCCTCTCTCTCTCTCTCTCTCTCTCTCTCTCTCTCTCTCTCTAAATTCCTTATTTTCCTTTGGCATATTTCTGCCTTTATTCTCTCTCATTCTTCTAATTCGCTGAAACTTCATGAATCCTGTGAGTATGATTCTAGCATAATCAAAATACAAATATGAATCCGACAATTGGAGAAAAAAATATAGAATTATAACAACTTCATTAATTTTGAAGAATCAATTTAATTAAGTCTAAGAAAATCTACCAATAAAGCTATTTTTTAAAGACAAAAAGTGAAGTATATAAGAGCAAAAAAAAGGATTTCTTCATGATTTCTAATTAATCTAGTACAAAAACAAGAATGGTATCGAAAATATGTTAAATTTTCTAAATACATGAATAATGGAGAACATCCAACTGTTAAAAATAGTTGTGAATTATATTAACTATAAGGATGCTTACAAATGATATTAAAAGTAAGATACATTGATATATATTTTTTGTATATGAAATAGCTCTAAAAATGAAATCTACCACTAAAAATAAGAGTAATAGATAAAGCATTTAGAGGATAAACAATTTAGAATCAATACAACAAAAGATGACTATACAATCTAAAATTTTAGATAATGTGAAATTAACAATTATTAATTAATATTATTAAAAGATAAAGCAAAAGTCAGGGGTTAAAGGATTAACCATCTTGAATCTATATACAGAAAAATAAAGAAGAATTTCTAGAATTAATAATGAGTGGTTAAAATGAAGAAGAATATCAAGAGTATTACGCAAGAAGAGGATATAATAAAGGCTTGGAGGAAAATTTTATAAAACTACAGCTAGGTCGACAATATAATATGGATTTTGACATAGGAAATTAAAAGATATAACTAGCTAAAATGAGCATGGTGAAAATATAAATATTAAAATTGATGCGTGTCAAAATTAGATGGCAAAAAATAATTAATGATTATATTAACATCTATTAAAGATAAAATAGTTGATAAAAATCTTAGGAAAATTAGGCAAGTCCAACGAACAATTGGTGATACATCGAAAAATGCATCCAATAGAATTTGGTCGCAGAATCAGGAAGGAAGAAGAATATACCGCATGAAATATGGATAAAACGTGTTAAAAAAAAAATATGGCAAGAATTAGGTCTAGCACAACACCTTTTGTGTCACACATCATGAAAGAATGCAAGATTAGAATTCAAAAAAACTAATCATAAATACTTGTGGCAAGGCTAATAACGATGTTGATAAAGTATTTGTGCAAGATACCTATTCGTTGTTTGCAATATTCATGATACTAAGAGAATACAGCAAGAAGAACATAAATGTTATAAAAGTAAATAGGCCAAAAAAAATGCACTTTTTGGTTGGATCACCATCTTGAAGATCCAATGCCATAGATGCAAGTATGCATGCTTCAAAAAATATTAGTAATACTCGCAATAAGTTTTTCATTTTTATTAGCAAATAATACCATGCACGCTAATAGTCAACGATCAAACTCCTTTCACAATTAAGAAAGTCAAGGATAACTCACCAAGCAGATGCTACACCACATAAAATTTGCTGACAATCTTAACATGCCATAAATCTGTGACAAGCTCAACACAACATAACATTTGTTGCTTGCTCTAATGCTTGGTTTATTATTCATGTGTGCAGACATGCAAGTCATTTTGTTAGAGATACAAGCTATAAAGAGTAACTTGAATTGCCACTTCAGCAATCTTTAGGGCCTAAATTTAGCTTAACATAATGAAGAAAACTCTCATCAAATTTCCATCAAAACAATTATGCGCTTCTAAGAACCTTCCAGCAAAAGAATTTTCTTCCAACAAGATGTTAGATGAAAATTTCTTAAGATCATTACAATTAACCATCACAAAGCACGAGAATTTTGCAATTGTTTCTTAGGTTTTAAAGAAATTCCTCCATGTCTCTCTCCCCGCCATGGAGAGGTTTAAATGGGAGTCTGTTAAAAGTACTAGAGAAAATGAAAAATTAAAGATTAATCTTTAACTAACCTTTGAAGAACAGGAAGAACATTCTCTAGGTACCAGTTTGCTGATGCATGAACTGGTGCAGTTTTGATCCTTGTGGTCCTAATGGCAACAGCATAATACTCCCGCGTGCTCCATGCATATTCTGGAGGCAACTCTCTTACTACAGAGATTTCATCCTTCAACACATTAATGAAGTGATCCACATCATAGATTTCCTCAAACGAGCTGCAAAACAACAATGATTTATCAGTATTGTTTTTACTTAAACTACACGACAAATAACTAAAAAAGAGGAAGAAAAACACAGCTTAGCTAGAACTACCTTGAATCTTTCCAAACAGAATTTACTTCAAGATGAGGGATTACTAGGGTTGCATTTAAGATTTTAGCAACAGCAACAGCATCACAAATCTACATAAGAAAACATATTTTATATCTAGTGATATGGTCCATTTTACAGGGAAAAATATTGAAGAGAGAATACAAATGTTTCCATAAAATTTTCATGTCTGTCATGTGTACACTCAAGTTTCGATTACAAGTTAAAAGACCGAAGAGCCCTACCCCCATCCTTTGCTGGTTTAACCCTCCATCAAGAAACACTTGGATGAATCCACTTGACTTCACAGGGCGTCCTAGATGCAAGAAAAAAAAAATCAACAATTCAGAAGTACATTATTAAGATAATAAAATTAAGTCTCTTGCTATGAGGTACATTTTGCCCATATTGTAAAATGTAAACAACAGTTACCAGTAATACTTGCTGATGGAATGCAGGGTTTCCAACCCTGTGGCGCCAAAGGAGCCCAGAGCTCAGACTTCCGCTCATTGGGCTGCAAAGAAAATTAAAATAAGAAACATCAGCAAAGGCTAACACAAGCAAAAAAAAAAAACAAATGCAGATGCTTTTTCAACAACTGAGCTCACAATTTCAGAAATCAAAGAGGCCTTCAGAAGAGATGCGTGTCTTGGTTTTGGAGCATTCCACTCCTGCAAGAAAAAATCAATCTCTTTATGAAATTATGGAAATGATAAAATGCTATTTTAACTGATTGGGGACGGAAATGTGTACATGAAGCTTGTTGCATTTAATCCTAAGATAAAAAACACAGGTCAGCCGCCAATGGGAGATATGAAGGATTATAGTATCTATATAATAACAACAACAACAAGCCTTTATCCCACTGTGGGGTGGCTACATGAATTCTTTTTTCTCTATTGTGTCCTGTTAAGAGTTAAATTCTAATCTAAATCTAATAAAGAAAGGTCATTTCTAATATTTTCTAACCAAATCTTTTTAGGTCTACCTTTATGTTTCTTAACATAAGTCAAATCTAATACATCTACTTTCCTAACCGGGTCATCGGAAGGCCGCCATTTTATGTGATCAAATCATCTAAGGCGACTCTCTCTAATCTTATCTTCCACAGAAGCTACTCCTACCTTTTCAAGTATATGCTCATTTGATATCCTGCCTCTAAGAGTAAAGCCACTCATCCACCTGAGCAAGAATTATACTATCTATACTGAGTTCTATTATTATATAAACGGAGATAACTTCAAACATCATTTATAAATAATGTATAAAGCACGGTGTATTCCTGGAATATAAAGCACAAAACAATTTTCCAAGGTAATTGAGGACAGAATTCACTTGGGATTCTTTTATTTCTTTTTCTATATTTTTTACTCTGAAGGCCTGCTTGGTTCAAACTTATTAAACATCTTAGGTCGGCTTAAGCCATATTTCTCATCCAAACACAACTCTGTGTATTTTTTTAAGGCAGGTTACATAGAGTGTGGCTTTTCTTTGCTTAAGAAGAAAAGCAAGGAAAATCTAAGTGCCTGCTCTACCCCACGTAAGCAGCTTGGCGCACATTTGACTCCACAATGTCTCCTCTGTAGCCTTGTCTTCTTCCCTCCCTGGTGTTTTTTTTTCTTAGCCAAGGATGGGTTACGAAATGGTGGCCGAGCCAAAGCAGGAAGGGAGGGAGAACATGGAAGCGAAGAAAATGAAAAGATCAATGAAAATGTCAAGATTTTATTCATTAGAAAAATAAGAGAGGACACATTATATTTTTAAGATACCATTAAAATTCCCTAACAGAAGAGAACCACAAAGCCTTACATCTATATGGCTCTCAGGCAACCCTCATTTCAATTCATTTAATTCTAAGTCTGACGCAAAGCCACCACATATTTAAATGCATTCGAATACAATTATTTGAAAAATAAAATAAATTATAATTCCATGGAGAGGGAGGGAGGGATTGGCTACATGCTCCTTTAGTTTAAATTTAGATTTCCTTTTGTATCCTTGATTTGTGTTATTCCTCCATGAGCCATGTCTTAGCAGGCCGCATGCTTCAAATTCCTTCTAAAATTTTGAAGTCTTCGGCCATGTTTTTCTATGGAAAGAGAGTGGTTTTTCAATTAATCAATTAATCATGGAAAGAGAGTGGCTTTTCAATTGATCAATTAATCAATATCAAGCTCCTTTTGACATCCATGGCTCTATTTGAAAGGTGCTACGTTCATGAAGATTGCAATTCTTGCCTGATTGGCTAAATTATACATATAAGGAAGAAGGTGAATTTTGGCAATGCTTGAAGTGTCCTCCTTTGGTTGGAATTTCGATGCTTCCTTGATCATGCTAAGCTCACATGAATGGATCTACTTTGGTTGGAATAGTGATGAAGCTAGTTATCAAACCATCTTAAATAACATGATTATAACGATGACTATCTTGTTACTTGTTCTCTTCAGTTTGGAGTTGGGTTTTTTAAAAGGCTCTCATCTTTTCATCTAGGAAACCATTCTCCCCTCCTCTATAATCTTTGAATCTTCTTCCTTGTCCAAGTATGATTTTCGGTATCGGCATCCTCATCTTTTGATCTATTTCTATTGATGCTCTCTTTGGCAATGATCTTTTTCACAAGCTAGGAGATTCTTATATGCGACTATAAGTTATGATGTAATGGTTTTCGTAATTAGTTGATTAATGCATGAGTCAATACTTACTCTGCCATCTGCAACTCCAAGGCATTTTATTACAAAGGACTTCTTGTGAAGCCTCAAACTAGTATTCAATGGAATGAAAGCTAGTTAATGGAAAATAGTTGGCAAAAGTTTAGACAAATTCTATGAATAGTGACTAAGAACCAACAATAGTCATTATATTGCACATCACCGTAGTCAAAGAACACCACATTTTTGTTACTCTTCTAGAAAAATTCAAAGAAGAGTACTACTTCTATTGCAATGTTCTTCTTCTCAGCATATCCATAGCTTCATCATGATTATTTTGATATAAAATGTTGTATTTTTTCCATCTTTTAATTTGTTTTTTGTTTGTACTATATTAAATGCTTATTTGGTACAATTGATTGCCAAGCCTCAAGTGGTTAGTAAAATATAATAAGGTGGTGATGCATTGTAAGCATATTTGTAATTCATGATTTATGAGCACGTCATGATAGGATTTCAGTATATGTAGCCCTCTTCTTAATTAAATAATGTGAATAATGAGATTGATCACAACATCTTTAACACCAAGCATGATGATGTTATGTGTATGTTATCTTTGAGTCAGAGTTTATTTATCAATGTTCAATTTCATATCTTAAGTGATTAGTAAAAAGTAGGAATGATGTATGAAAGCATGTTTCATATCTTTGTTTACGGAATGTGAACGATGGAATGGTCACACTAGCATTATTCTACTTCCATGATATAATAAAAAACAACAATAAAATCAAGCCTTTATCCCATGAAGAGGGGTCAGCTACATGAATTTTTTTTATCCATTGTGTCCTATTAAGAGTATGTTTCTCATTTAAATCTAATAAAAAAATGTCATTTTTAATACTTTCTAACTATATCTTTTTAGGTCTATCTATACCTTCCTTAACATAGGCCAAATCTAATACATCTACTCTCCTAACTAGGTCATCAGAAGGCCCATGTTTTATGTGACCAAACCATCTAAGACGACTCTCTCTAATCCTATCTGCCACCACTCCATCCTTTTCTCATATAAAATTAGCTTATTTGTCCCCTTAAAAAAGTTTTTCCGGTTCCTCCTCTGCTACAAACAAGCAATTAACAATTCTCAGGTTTACAAACAAACTTCAGATTCGTGACCTCTCGTTCTAGTAATCATTTCCATGTGAAACAAAATAAGAGCTAAACAATTCCGACGAGTACCCAAAAAAAACTGCTGAATCCTACACATCGTTAGTTCATCATCCGAAACAAATCGACATAGAAGTTGGAACAAACTCCCAGTTTCTAACAGCTCTGACATTGCCCACTCAAATCAGTCAGACAACTTCATAACGTCATCAAATCAAAACCTTCAAAAGCTCTTAGAGTCACACATCAACGGCACGTAAATAGCAACTCACCGAAAACATGGAAGGAGAGGCATGACCAAGGGGTGAGAAAAGCGCGGGCCAGAATACCGGGAGAAGCATCACAAGAAGAGCGGCGTACACCGCCCCCCTCTGCGAATGGTACTGATAGACAAAGAAGTTGATCATCTTCCCCTTTCGCCGCCTCCACCGCCCCCAAATCCTGTCTAACAAGCTCGCACCGTGGCTCCAAACCCTAACCTTCGTTCCCGACAAAGTGAGTGGCGAAGGCGAAGTTCGATATCTCATCGACGCCCATTCCCTCTATATCCCCTCTCCGTCTCTCTCTCTCAGTCTCCCGGTCGTGCTGGATAGAATAGAACAATCAGAACACTAGCGGTAGCTTTCGCGGACAGTCTGGTGACTACACGTAAGTGTTGGCTTCTGAATCGCTAACAATGCTGTTTGCTGATTTGCAAAGTGCAGCTTCTCGTTCTTATAGAGTTATCACCGTCGGTCGACATAGCCGTTGGGGCCAACTGGTTCGAGCCGACGGCGACGGTGCATTAAATCCGGTTTATAATTGGATGGCTCTCACTTATTGTCGATTTATTTTTTTTTTTTCACGGATTAATAGTTTGGGATTATTTTATTCTGTTTTAAAGAACTTTTTTACTAAAAAAAAAAACGTTACAAAATAATAACAAAACTCTCAAATAAAGCTTAAGTTTTAAATTAGTCTTTCAATTATCAATACATCGTCATTTTAATTTTAGAAAATAATATTCCTTCAATTTAATCCTTAGATTATATAAAATTGATCTAAGATGTTCCTTTAAGCCCAAGACTAAGGCTTCGTTTGGAACAGCTTTCTTTCTGCTTCCTAAAACAATTTCTTAGTACAAAAATTTAAATTTTTATACTAAGAAGCTGCTTTAAGAAGCAATAAGAAAGCCGTCTCAAACAAAACCTAAGCCTTCGTTTGAGACAGCTTTCTAAAGCAGATTTCTAGTATAAAATATTTTTACATTATAACTTTTTGCACTAAAAAATTGTTTTGAAAAATAATAAGAAAATTATTCCAAATAAAGTTTAAAGCTTCATTTGGGAATGCTTTCTTATTACTTTTTAAAATATTTTTTTAATACAACAAATAATTTTTTATACAAGAAAGCTGTTTTAAAAGCCGTCCAAACGAAATCTAAGATTGACTTTTTTTACTACTTTGAGAAGTTATTATGGAGAAAATAGCTTTTTTAAAATCGTTATAGAAAACAGATTTCTAATACAATTTTTTTTTTTAGATAGTAAAAAATAATGATCAAATAAAAATTATGATTGAGTTCTAAAAAATAAGGTGGTAAAAAATTTATCTATTTTATTTTATTTTATTTTTTTGTCTTATCCTCATTAATGGCATTTAAAAATGAGTGATTTCATTGATATAGGAAAAATTCGTACAAAATTAAATAGTATCGATGCAGCCCTTTATCTTAGGACTGACTGAAGCATTAACTACTTGTTGGTAAACTCACCTGCGTCGATAACAACAAAAGAGAAGAAGTAGGGTTAGATATATTCATTTCAATTTTTATCGAAATAATTTTAAATTTATTTTTAGATAAATGTAATAGAAATTTTTATATCATTAATTATATATTTTATATTCTCCCAAAAAAATTATATATTTTATTTATTCATATTCTATAAATATTTTTTCATGATCAATTTATTAGTTCCATAACATATTTTATTAAAAAAAATGATGAGTTATATGTAATTATTTATCATCCTTTAATTATTATTTTTTTCTTTGATGGAGTTTGATTAGAACGACCTAACTGAAGCACATTTGAAAGATTCAAAGCATAAATTGGATGACCAAATTAAGTATAAATATAACATGCTTATAATTGAATCGACCAGCTATATGAGACAAATCCAACGAGCCTAAGATTGTTTAATTCTAACATTATTAAAACACTTAAATGCTTGATGATCGTTCTATGATCAAGAGAATCAATACATGTCATCTGATGGAACACTCTCATTTTACCCTGAACCTTTTCCATATTTAAGAGGCATTTCACTCTCAAAATATATAAATAGACCCCTTCTTCCCACATGAAAGGAGGGCTAAGACTCTTGGATGGGGCTAGGACCTTTTCGTTGGATAATGAAGAGAGCTTTGAGGCTTCAAAGAATCCTAGAGTTCAACCCAAGCATCACTACCAACGAACTTATATCGACCATCACCTGGCACTGACCGTCGTCGGACTACCGCTCGTCCACTGACCATCGCTAGACCACCAACCTTTGTCGGACCCTTCGCTTGATCGCCTACAGCCGCCTGACCTAGACTAGGTCTCATATCCTCGTCGGACCACCGTGTGTCAGTCGATCACCACCAAATTTCCTGTAATGCCCCAAAATCATATTTGGAAGAATTATCTATTTTATCTTCTTAATTAATCAATCAAAGCCTTTATAAAATCATCAAAATAATAAATCTATATATCTAGAAAAAATAACTAATAATTGTATGCCTCAAAATATTGCACTATATTCATTCTCCAAAAATTAATATACAATAGCTACAATATCATTACAATTACTATTCTATCATAAACTCCTGCTTACAAAAGAATAAGAGAAAATAGAAAAAAAAAAAAAAAGAAAAAAAAAAAACTTAAGGATCTCCTTCAATCTCACTCCAACTGATCTGACCATTCTCTAACCTGAAATAATAAAAATTCACATAATAAGCCAAAAAACTCAACAGTAAACCAAACTTACTAAAACTTTCAACACAAAGCTAGAATAATCAATATGCATACTCGGTTCAATCAATAAGATCAACCTCATCAATGATCATTTATAATTTTTAAAGCTCAAAATGATCAATAATAAAAGTAAAAAAATAATCACAATGAATATATGAATCAATAACTAGCGTGAGATTTAGTAAATCAGTAAAACATCTGTATTATAGGCATTTAAATATTAGTAAAAAAAATGCATGTACATAGATGTTAATATTATCAGTCTTATCCCCTTACATCTATCCCATCAATTATACGCAATCAATGTTTGTATTCATTCATATGTTATCTATGTATACATATTACTATTCTATTTATCATTGTTATTAGTATATGCATGCATGAGTATATGGTTCATTAAGGTAGGATATCTAGCTTTAATATGATATTTTCATCATTTTATATATGTTATTTCTTTATATTATTATATTTCATCTTTTATCATTATTATTCTATGCGGCTTTTAATAATCATTAAGAGTCATTACTCTCTACTTGTCGACGTAATTCAGACATATGTTACAAGCTACAATCGGCATAACATCACAAACCATTTTTAAAGGAACTCATCGCCCCACCTTCATGTGCACGGAATTATGTTTAGACAACTAACCCATTTTATAGTGTTAACAACCAGTATTTCTTGCGTATACACATATCACAATTAAAATATAATATGAAATAGTCAATTATGTTCACTACAAGAAAATGTTCCATGACGCAATAATAATGATAAATAAATGATAAATTGTATATAAATTTCTTATTATTTTTAAATTTGTGTGACGAGAGTGAGTAGCCCTGTAGAATATAGTAGCGATAAAAAAATTATTATTCAAAATTAAAAAAAAAAAATGAAAACGCTCATTAAATTTTTTGAAGAAAATATTTTCTCAGAAAAATCGTGCACATAATTTTATAGATAGCAAACTCCCAAACGAAAGCCTAACCGTAATGGTTGGGATATGGTGAAATAATAATCTCGTAATAAGATCACATCATGAGATCAATAAACTAAATTACGGAGTAGCGTAAGGACACAAATGATAATTAGTTTAACACCATAATCCAAAACAATGGAAAATTTAAGAGTGTTTGGCGTTATAAAATTCTATCATGGATTGGCTAATTGCTGAGGGCCACGTAGATAGTCTATCCACTTTTAATCATTGATATTGTAATTACTATATATATTATCGAATCAAACAAAGGGATTAAGCAGGTGGCTCTGGGATATTTTGGCGATTTTAGGCTTTTCCGTTGTGCTCTCTGCGCCGCTCAGATTCTCCGTCCGGGAGAGGTTGAATCCTCTCCCAGATGGAGATCAGCGACTTCCCTCCTCTTCAGAATCCATCGATCCTGGGTCCGATCCCAGCATCCCAGAATGTTTCCTTTGCAAAGAAACCTGGCAAATCCTTATGCGTTTCAAGAAGATTTTTCGGTTTCTTTTGTTCGCCCAAGTCAAAAACTTATCTTTAAAGAAGATGATCTCACCGAAGGCATCTCGGTATGTTCATTTTCGTTGGTCGGATACTCTCTAGGGCCAAGGCCGTATTACGAGCGACTCCTCGCAGCCATGAAAAAGGTTTGGATCTTGAAAGGTTCTTTTTCCTTCTATCTATGGCTGATGGTTTTTTCTTGATCAAATTTTCTAACCAAGAAGATTTTGATCTGGTTTGGTCTGGAGGACCTTGGTACATGTTAGGGAAACCTTTCATACTTCAAAAATGGTCCCCCAAATTCCAACCGAAGAGGGATGAACTTTCTTCTATTCCCCTTTGGATAAAAATTGTTGATCTTCCCCTGGCCCTTTGGACCCCGAAAGGAATTTCTACAATTGCCAGTTATATTGGTAATCCTTTATCTGTTGATTCTCTTACTGCTAGAAGAGCTAGATTAACCTTTGCTAGGGTTTGTGTTTCAATTACTAAAGATTCGATTCTTCCGGATGAAATTCTGATTAACATCAAAGGTGAAGATATCATGCTCAAAGTAATTTACGATTGGAAACCAAGTCGTTGAGAAAGCTGTGGATCTTTGGTTCACACTTATGCTTCTTGCAATTCGAATCTGAATCCTACGCCTAATGTTTTTCCCCCTCCTAAGACCAAAAACAAAGAAAGAAGTCTTAGCCGGAACACTAGACTCCAAAATCAGGTTCCGGTGAATCCCACATCTCCGCAAAAGTTAAATTTGGAAGGTAATAATCCGACCGTTAACCCCCTTCCAATTTTAACTCCTCCGATGGAAAAGAAAATTTCTTCCATGATTCCTAATAATTGCATAGGCAAAGATGCAATTATTCCTAATCTAAATTCTCCTATTGAAGAAGTTTCTTCCTCAGGGCAACCTTCTCTTCCTTCTGTTATCCCTCCAGCTAAGGTTATGCTTTCTAATAAATTCTTGGCTCTTCAAGCGGATGACCCCCCTGGATCAAGAGATGGAAGATACAGGCTCTGTAAGTAATTCGCATAATATTAATTTAATAACTGATGTTTCCCCTTCCCCTATCTCTTCTAGGAACAAAACTCAATCGTTCCCTATCTCTATGCTTACCAGAGCTAAGTCTGCCAAGAAAGGAAAAAATTCTAAGAATTAATGTTTTTTCCGCATATTGCCTGTTGGAATGTTAGGGGTTTCAATAACCCTAACAAGGTTAAAGCTTGTAGAGAGCTGGTTAGTTCTTGCAATCTTAGTATGTTATGCATTTTAGAAGCCAAAGTCAACAATGAGTCTCTCTCTGATCCTTGGTTTGTCAATTCACATATGCTTTTTAATAATGAAGATAGTACTAATAATTTTGGTTATTCCAATCCTGGCAGGATCTAGATTAAATGGAATCCGCATATCATTACTTTCTCACCTCTTTTTATTGCTTCTCAAATCATTCATGGCACTATTACTGTTGGATCACAACATCATGTTTATATTTCTGTTATTTATGATGCTAATAATGCTTCTGATAGGAATATTTTATGGGATCAGTTGAGAAACTTGGTTCCGGATCCCTCCATGGCATGGGTTATCATGGGTGACTTTAACTGTTATAGATCTGATGATGAAAAGTCCGGTGGCCATCAGTCCAATAATAGCCAGTTTGGTGAGCTTAACAAAATTATTTTTGATTGTGGTGTGCTAGACATAGCTTCTGTAGGTCTTTTTTACACTTGGTATAATCAGAGACTGGACACTCACATTCATATTAAATTAGATATAATGCTTTCTAATAACGCTATGCTTGAGAGATTTCCTGCTGCCTTTTATAAAGTTTTGCCTACGCATTGTTCTGATCACTCTCCGTTAATTTTATATGTTTCCAATTGGGATAAAAAATCGTCTAGATTCATGTTTAAAAACTTTTGGATTAATATGGATGGGTTTTGAGAGGAAGTTTTAAATGCTTTTGATAGACAATTTAATTGTAGTACTATTGCTGCTTTCTATAGGTCCTTGCGGATTCTTAAAAACTCTTTGAAAGGTAAAAATTGGTCTTCTTCTTGCTACATCTTAAATTCTATGCAAAATTTAAAAGATAAACAGCAATGTTATATTGCTGATTTGCAACATGACCCGTTGAACAGGAATTTAAATTTACTTTACAAGCATGCCTGTGACAATCTTAATAACATTAGCAAAGCTTGGTCTTCTTGGTTGTACCAAAGAGCTAAAACCAAATGGCTCAGAAATGGGGAAAATGACATTGGATTCTTATATGCTCAGATTAGATCTAGGAACAATTTAAACATTATCAAAGAGATTACCACCTCTGATGGTAACTTTGATAATCAGGCTGGTATTGCTGAAGCGGTCATTAAGCATTTCAAAGAGGTTTTTAACTCTCCTAGACCTGTCAAGGAGAATGATTTCAATATTCCTGTTGGCAACATTATTCCCTCGAATATGATAAGTTCCTTAACTGTGTCGTTTACTGATTCAGAGATTAAAACTGTGGTCTTTAACGGTTCTTCTTGCTCTGCCCCAAGTCCGGATGGATACACGTTTGAATTTTATAAAAAGTCTTGGCATATCATTGGGAATCAGTTATGTAATGCTATTAAAATTTTTTTCTCTACTTGTCATCTTCCCAAAGGGGTAAAAGCTTTGGCTATTACTCTTTTTCCTAAAAGACCGCATGCTTCTAATATTAATGATTTCAGGCCTATTTCTTTATGCAATGTTTTTTATAAAATTATTGTTAAGCTTTTGGCTAATCGTATGAAGTCGATTTCACCTTTAATTATTCATGAGAGCCAAGCTGGGTTCATTCATAATAGGAGTATCACTGATAACATTTTTCTTGCCTCGGAAGTGCTTAGAGAAATTAATTTTGCTAGTAATCTTTTTTGCGCAAAACTAGATATCAAGAAGGCTTTTGATACTATTTATCATAATTTTCTGTTAAATAGAATGAGGCAAAAGGGTTTTCCTGATATGTTTATTAATTGGGTTAAAGGATGTATTTCTAATGTTCATTTTTCTATTTGCTTGAATGGTTCTTTGGAGGGGTTTTTCAACACATCCTATGGCCTTAGACAAGGATGTCCTTTATCCCCCCTTCTATTTTGTTTAGTTATGGATGCTCTCTCTTGCAGTCTTTCTTCGATTTTCTTGGGGAATAATACCACTGCTTTTAATATTAATGGCAACAATTTTAATCATCTAATGTATGCAGATGATTTACTTGTTTTTGGGTCTGCTAAACCTCAAAATGCTACGAACCTGATTAAAATTCTTACTGATTTTGTTGACGCTTCAGGTCTTAGTATCAATTCCACTAAAAGCTCTATTATTTTTTCTCACCATACTATTGATGCTGATCAATTTTGTAGCATTATGGGAATTACTCAGAGGTGTAGTTTCCTTACTTATCTGGTGATTCCTATATCTCCTGAAAGGATGAATGCTAATCATTTTCAATTGCTGTTAGGAAAAATTACTTCTCTGCTTGAAGGTTGGAAGGTGAGATTCCTCTTGTTAGCAGGTAGAGTTCAGTTTTTAAAATTTACTATTTCTAATACTCTTGCCTATTGGATCAAAGGATCCATCATACCTAAAGCCATCTGTAAGTCCATCAACAAGCTGTGCTCCAAATTCTTATTTCATGGGGACATAAATGGTAAGAAAGTGCATATGATTGCTTGGGATAAAATTGTTATTCCTAAGCAGAATGGTGGTTTAGGGATAGCTTCTATAGACTCCATTTATTACAGTTATCACTGCACCTTCATTTGGAATTTGCTTACTCAGGATAGTTTGATTTACTCTTGGTTTAAGAATAAATATTCTTCTCCCTGGAAACCCCCGTTGGCCAAAGCCTCAAAATTCTAGAAAATTATTTGTACCACTGCACATAAGATCAAGAATCTTTTTTACTTTTTATATCAATCCTTCCTCTAAATTCTCTTTATTCTGGGATCCGTGGATTAATGGGAAAGCTTTATCTGAGTTTTTTTCTTGTGCCCCAGCAATTCACTGGGTTAACCATTCAAAATTGTATCAGGAATAATGTTTGGGCTTTGCCGGATTCTTTACCTGAAAATGTGAGGCATGTTATTTATTCTGTTGAGATTAAAGAGCAACCGGCTTTGGCTTGGGACGGCTCTTTTAATCCTAAGTTTAAAAATTTTCTGAACTCTTATTTTGTTCATTTGGAGGAGGTAACCTGGCATAAATATGTGTGGCACAAGTTTTATTCTCTTAGATATTCTATTTTCACCTGGATGACCATTTTGCATAAACTGAAAGTTGCTGACTTGTTGATCAAAAAATCAATCCAGTTCAATCCGAATTGCTGCCTTTGCAACAAAGCCCAGGAAGATCACAACCATCTTTTCTTTGATTATGATTTTACCTTTCATGTCATTAATAATCTCATCCCAGACTTAAATTCTTTCTTACTTAGACCTAATTTGCTTCAGTTTTAGATTATCTGGATAACCAGTTGCATTTGACCAAGTGGGAGAAGAATTTTTGCTGGCTTACGGTTTGCTGCACTGTTTACCATTTATGGAGAGAAAGGAATAATCGCAAATTTTCTAACAAATGGAATTCTCCGGATAATATTACTATCATTATCAAGAACGCTATCCGGGTCAAAGCTTGTAGCTGGAAGCACTTCCACCAGTTAATTGAGAAATTTCAATTCTGACTGAGATTTCTATTATCTACTTGTTTATCCGCTTTGTTTGGATGGAGTTGGATCTTATGTCGGCTCAGATTTAACCTTTAGTAGCCTTAATTTTGTCTATTTGGCTTTATCTGTTCTTTTCCAATTTAACTATGACACTTTCTATTATGTTTTAGTCTTTCTGCTTTGTAAGTCTTTTTATGTACCTTTTTATCTTAATAAAATGGGCTATGCCCCGGTTTACCCAAAAAAAAAAAACTTACTATATATTATAATCCCTTAATCTATGTGGTTATCTTTATTATCAATTAAAAATCAACATTAATTTCAAGTTATTTCAACGATATCTAATTATGTTATAAGAACAAACTTTAGAACAATACTATTATGTCACCAAAAATCATCTTGATCACGCATGAATCTCAAAGGCACATTTGAATTTGAAACTTCCAAAAATAAATTTGAGACCATCATAATTTCAATCTCAACAAACTTATGGTCAAACTGGATGTCTCAGCAAGACAAACCCAATGACACAAAAATTGATCGAATTCGAGCCAAAATGGGCCCAAATCAATGGCCTAAAGTATATTTAAAAGCTTCAAAAATCGAATTGGATGATCAAATGATCTCTAAATATGTCATGTTTATATTCAAATCGAGCGACTTGACCAGACGAATCAAACAAGTCCAAGATTGCTTAATTCTAACATCATTAAGGCACTTAAATGTTGAATGAACATTCTATAATTGAAGGGATCAATATGGATCGTTTGATGACGTACTCCAAATTTGCTTTGGATATTCTTCCTACTTATAGAGCATACAACTCAAAATCTATAAATATAGCCCTCTCCCAGCATGAATGGAGTTTTTTGGAGGAGGCTTAAACCTTGGGGAAGAGATCAAAAGAGCTCTTTGGCTTGAAGAATCTCGGAGCTTCATCGAGGCACCATTGCCAGCAAACCCTCAATGTCAAGCCATTCCCAAAGGACTTTCACCTACCTACAGTTGTCCAACATCCACCTAGTCGCCATTGTCGGACCTCAACCAAACCATTGTTGGACCCAAATACATAATTTTTATACAGTTTAAATCATATAAAATTTAATAAATTCTATTTTGCATGGTGAAATTCATAAATATTGCAGTCAAAATATTCAGGATAATCAATACATTAATATATAAAAAGTTGTGCGGTAAAAATTCAATGAAGCAGAAAAAAATACAGTAAAATCTTTTTTGAGGAGAAGTAATGGCCAAAATCAAAACATTTGAAAATAGAGATATGATTAGAATCACCTACTCCGATATGAATAATTTTGTAAAAGCAGCAAAACAATTCGGAGACAAAAAATTCAGATTTCTTTTTCTCTCTCCTCCTTCACAGAAAAAAAGAATAATTATAACTGTTGTAAGTACTTAAAAAAAATTAAAAATGGGCTTCAAGCCTAACGCCACAACACTCCAATTCAAATAGAAATTTATTTTTTTTAGAAATTCAAATTGTTACACCTATTATGGTCCCTCCAACCTTCGTCACCAACTGACTACAATCCCTTCAACCTTGGTCTCATAACTATAGTCTCTCTAATCACCATCGCCCGGCTACGGTCCATCTGAGCTCTATCGCTCGACTACGATCCCTTCGACCGATTGCTCAGTTACGGTTAGGGGTGTCAATTTCGAGTCACGGGTCGGGTTCGGGTTTAACCCGGAACTGACCCGAGTTAAAATGGGGTGACCTTAACCTGGACCGGGTATGTAAACGGGTCAAAAATTTGAATACGGACCCAATCCCACAGGTTGTCGGGTTGACCCGACTCGACCCGGGAAGGCGGACTGCCTATCGCGCGGGCACTGACATGTGGGCAACCAGGCATGGAAGCAAGCGGCGGGCGTGGTCACGCGGGGCGGTGCGTTGGCAGAGTTTGCGGGGCAGGTGTGCGGGGCAAGTGTGCGGGGCAAGTGGGGTCGCAGGCAGTCGCAGGATCGCGCGAGTAGTAGCGGGAGCGCAGACAGCCGCACGAGCAGGTGGGCACACGGGCAGCCACGAGGGCGCGCGAGCAGCCGGGAGGGCAGCCTCGGGCGTGCTGGTAGGGGGCGGGCAGGCCTGCGGCACGCGGGCAGAGGGCGGGCAAACGGGTTTTTCGAGTTGACCGGCAACTCGTCGGGTCAACCCGAACTCGACCCATTTTTCAAACGCGTTGAATCCAGGAACTCGAACCCAACCCATTTTGGAAACTGGTCGGGTCTAACTTGAAAATTCTAGGTCGGATTCGGATCGTGTTTTTGTCCCTAAGAATAAACTCTGGTGGAATCATTTCAACTGTGTGAAGTCTTGTTATTTTTCATGTAAAAAATTTTGGTGTCTCTTATGCTTTACATCATATCATCTATATATATATATATATATATATATATATATATATATATATATATATATATATATATATATATATATATATATATATATCTCTCTCTCTTTCTCTCTCTCTCTCTCTCTCTCTCTCTCTCTCTCTTATATGTATATGTGTTGAATTTTTGTACAAAATTAGGATGTTAAACTCTTTATATCTCTCTGTCACCGTAAATGTTTTGGCACACAACGAGCACAAATGTGCACATATTGACAATCAATAAATAATCTCAAAATAATAAGATAATTAAATTCATAGATTTCATGGCCAATTTTTTTCTAAGAAGTTTACAAATGATTATTGGATCTTTATATCGATAACCCTAGAATGAAAAAATAACATAACTTGATCTAATTAGAATAATCTACCATGCACGCAAAATTGCAAAAGTTTGCTCTTTCTCTTAATTGGAGAACACAAGTTAATAAAATATTGAGCAATAGCCTAACATTCTTTAGTTGTTGTAGGAAATGTTGGATAAACAACAAAGGGTGATGATGATGATCAAGAGATGACATTCAAATGATGACAATCTAATTATGAAAGATAAGTGATGACAGTTGGGCAATGATGATTGCACGATGGACAAATACTGATGATAGATGGTTAATGATAGTCATACAATGATGACGGAGCAAGGAGTTTGTGACAGCTGTTTGATAACAATCTTTGTTGATTGTAAACATCAACATTGATTGGTAGATATGGTTCTATACTTCCTTATATTTCTTAGCTCTATCCAATTTTAAATCAAAGTCCCTTTCATGCAAAGAAAGATAGTTTATTTGTAATTATTTATAGTATATTGGTAATTATAATCAAAATATCTAAATACTCCATTTGACCATTATGTTCATTCCCTCCATCATATATGATTCTTTTAGCATTAAATGCCTTAATGGCCTTCGATTTGAATGATCCTGGAGTTGTCTAATTCCTCTCAACTAGATGCTCATTTTAACTATATGCTTGCAAGATTTGAAGTTAATTTGACCCATCAAATAGTACTGCTAAGATTTTAACTATACTTTAGTGCATGATTTAAGCTCATTTAAGTGGAATAAAAAATATTTTTTGATATTGTCAATGGATCCATCTCATTGAAACGTTCATTTTGATTCTAAATTTGTTGAAGTTGAAGTTCATATGGTCCTAAATTTAATTCCAAAATTGTTTAATTTAAATATTCTATCAGGTTCCATACTTGCTATCATGAATAAAAATTTGTCCTATTCACTAGGGAGTTGGATGTTCTCCAATATTTCCTATAAATTGGCGATGTTATGAGCTAGCCTATTCTCCCTGCATGAAGAATTGTATTATGTTATTAATAAGACATTAATTGAATTCTCATTGCTAAGAAGCTTACTAATTTTGAATGTCAAAGCTTATAAATAGCAATGGGTGATATATTTCTTCAAATCTACATTCTTCTAAGAATTCTACATAAGCTAAAGCAAATAGACAAGTCAAATTATATGACTATCATACTAATACTATTTTTCATCCATCGTACTATTAATATGACTTTCAAGTAGACAAGCCTAATTAAGAAATATCAATCATTAAGGTCAGTATTATATTTTTTTCATTCTGATCAGTTCACTAGATCTCATCAAAATGAATATTTAAACTAGATCGATTCATAAATATTACTCTTATGAAATTGATTATCAATCATGGCATGCCAATAAATGCCATGTTGAGTCACTTAACACCCATCTTGAACAATTTCATAATTCACTTAAAAAGCCCAATATTATAATCAATAACTTTAATAAGTCATTCAAGAAACCAATATCAATTTGCAATAATATGTTGAACATTCAAAGAACTCAAAGTAACATTAACTAATAGAAGACATAGAAAAGTTGATATAAGATTTCTTGGCAGTGTAAATTGAACAAAACTCATATATACTAAAGCCATATATATGATCCACAATACTCCAAACCAATTTATGAGCAGCTCCTTCAGCTAGAAAATTTAAAGGGGATTTACATGTGTATATAGCACTTAATATTATAGAATTTATATATTTAATATTTAAATTTTATTATGTATCTTGATAATATTCAAATTTTAAAATAACACAACAATTAACAACCAGCTTCATTTAAGGTTCCGTCACAAAAATATATTACTGATCATATCACCTTTCATCGGCGATTGAATTCCTCATGTTTCAGATAATGATAGTCATGTCTTCATTTGCATGTGAGATCCCATTACCCGTCGCTAGCTCACACATCATTGGTTTTGTGAATCCCAATCCTAGCAAAGCCCCGTCATGACTATTATAAGCAAAATCCTACCATGATTGACTTCCTCATCTCTTCTTTGTCATTCTGCGAAAACCCATCGTAACTTTCTTTATAATTGAGGGTTTGATCACGGCTATGAACAAGAATTAACTATATGTTATATTGCATTAATAGTTAAATTTATGTAGTAAATATGTAAATTCTACAATTTTGATAGCTATGTATATACATAAAAAGAAGATAGAAGCAAAATAAAAATGAAATTTTATGTTGTGGTTCCTTTCTAAAAGCTTTTTACACACCTTTTTGCTTATATTTATTACTTACTAATCCAAATCCATGAAGTTGAAGACCAAATATTAAAGCAACTTTAGATTCACGTTATGAGCATGTAGAGAACACTTGTAGTGTACAATTTAATCATCCTACTAATTCCCAACCACTCTTCATGGGAATTTTAGGTCTTCTAATTATATAAAGGGGCTACCGTTAATTTTTTTATTAAAAAAGCTCACATGACAATCTATTAATAGCACAGTTCTTGCAACTTGCAAGTCTTTCTTTTCAATGAAAATAACTTTAGAATAGTTATTTGCTAAAGGGCATGGAACAAAATCAATAAGGCTATAATGTAAATTAGAGATTTATTAAGGTTTAAAGGATGAATTGGTACGGTGATGTCACGACCCAATCCGATCAGAATATGTCATATCGTGTTGAGCTATGACAGGTAAATCCCAAGATCTAATTTTAGAATTGCTCTCTTTACATCGTTGCCTTCAAATTATTTGTAATGGAAGAATCTTTCTAGTCAATTATTCTTCTACTTTGCTTATATTTATGAAACATTAATCATTATTTAACTTTATATATATATTTTTTGAGACATTTAGCTCAATTAAGATAAATTCTCGTACACATTACATATGTACAATACTCCAACCTAAAACCTCTTGGTTGAGAGTTTTGGCTATCATAATGAGTTGTATATACAACTTTATAATTATAATCAAATTCTTTTAACATCAATTTATATTTACTTTAATATTAGAGTATCATATTGAGTCAAGAAAATGAGATTGAGCCAAAATATAAATTAAAGTAATTTTTGCAATTTATTTCTATTTGTAGGAGAAATTATTTTGTGAAGAGTATGGACGGTTCACTATGTACACATATACGAACGGTTCTTCCTGTTCAAGTTCCACACTGAATAATTTCTCCTATTTATAGAAGCTTATATTATTTTTCGCAAATTATAACAATGTTTAAATCTTAAGCATATCAACATATAAACCACAGTTAAATAGGTCATTGGCGTCATCTTCGTGTTGTTGATCCAAAATGTGTTTACAAATTGGGGCCTGCAAAGTTGGCCCAAGCCCACAAACAACAAATCCGACCACGTATGGATTTTAATTCAGCAGAAACACCACAATAGCAAATTACATGGACAAAATTTTGTTGAAGAATATATTAACATAATTTGTGCAATTTATGTCGCTGAAAATTCTTTGAATTTATATTGACATTAATACTTATATAAGATATTAAGAATTAATATGATCATAAGTCGGAATTTTGATGCATATATTAGCTCTAGAATTATTATAGTTATCCAAATAGGACGTAACATCAATAAATTATAATTGATTTAATAAGTCATTTGTAGTTTCACGACATAAAATAGTTCATACTTATGCATGCATGACTTAATCTTTGAGACAAATATATGACTACTAGCAGGATCAACCATGTATATAGTACAACCTCTATACAATTATGATCTCACATCCGTAATAACCATTTAAATGGCACGAGAGAAAAAAAACTAAAATTGAACAGAGGATAAGACAATATCACATTTGAATTAAGCAACTCAAGAAAAAAGTTTATGACTCTAAGGCCCATTTTTTTAAATGAGTCATATTTACAACAATATAATAAGACCCTAAGACGACCGCCTAAGAAACGAGAATGTTATGAGATGATACTTGACGTAAGGGGTGGAAGGATCTCATTCTATTAAGCATTCACCATGCCTTGAAGAAGGGGTTGGAGACTACCCATTGAGCATTGTTGAGCGTTAATATCACAAATGGGGGTTCACATCGCAAGCAACAATTATAAAGTTCATTGACGATCTCTAAAAAATTAAGAGAGTCATGTAAATGAAAGGACTTTTATTTTGATGTTTGGGCACACAAAAGTAGCTACTAATCAATAGAAGAAAAGTCCACGATAACTCAAGTGCCATAAATAGTCGCTAGTTGAGCTACATCAGCCAACCCAATAACATAACTAAAGATTAAAGATTTAAGCCAAATCCAACAAAAAGCGAACCTTAACAAAACATGAAGGAGTGCTGACAGCAAGATGCAATTCTTTTGATAATACATGTAAGCTCAATTATAATGTGCAATTAGCAAATTCGATTATTTTGTTATAACTAACAAACCTAACCCGTAAGCATAAGGTTGCTTCATTTGTGTATGAAAACATAACAACTTATATGCATCTAGATGCACGGGATCCATCTCGCATGAAGCAATACATTATGTTGAAAACTAGGCACAATCATAACCATTTTAGTCAAGTCTTACATCTCACATGACATCGAAGGAAAATAAGAAATTTACGTTGAAGCAACAAGCATGCATATTCTTATGGTTAGCATAGTTCATCATGGCATGCATGTTCGTCGCTAGGAAAATGTTGAACTTATTTCAATACAAATTAAAAAAAAACTTGTCCATCCTGATGTAAATTATCTCAAGAATATTATGTGATGATCATAAAAATAAATAATACTAAAACATCTCTTCAAAATGTAAAAAACAACAAAATAGAAAAAACCTAACTTTCCTCCTATCTTAACACTTAAAATTGTAATTATCTAATTAAATGTTCGCTTGCCATCTAAATCATGTCATAACTTCTTCGTCTTCATATGACGTTGGTCGCATTGCACCTTGGCATATTGTTGACCGCATCACTAACTTCATACTTTGGTGATCCCATCGATGCCCTCCATAACAAAATCTTAATGCTCTACTCTGTGGTGGAAGCTCCATCCCAATATGGAGGGAGAGGAAAACAATTGAAGCACCTTTAATTTCCTTGTCTTTAGCTCATCGCAATCTTCCCTTCGTCATGATCTAGGGTGTTGTTGTTAACAGAGCTAAGGAGAGTGGTTGATTATGTAAATATAAAATTTTTGAATGTTATGTATATAAATCCTTTTTTACAATTATATAGTTGAATAAGTATGTAAAATTTCACTAAATATTATTGAACAAACTTACAAAGATGACTTCATTATGTTCCAAGTCATAACAAAAGCATATCTACATCTTATTAATATAAATAAAAAATGATGAATGGTATTTGTTTAAAGCTTGATGCATTATGGTATTTTGATAATAAAGAACAATTGTTTTAAAATTTAATAAATAGTAATAATATTTTACTCTACACTTCAAATAGGATAATTAATTCTAATTTTATGTTGGAGCTTTTGAAACTCTGAAGTTATTATTAGGAATTATTTGAAACTTTGATAATATTACAAAAAATTTCATCAAATTTAACATATTGTCACGCTTATAACAAACTTTATTAATAATAGATTTCAATAGTAATATGATATTTTTAAGAACTCCTATCGCCTCAATCTTTCTTTTGATACGAAATATTTTCATTTTGAAGATTTATATATATTACATAAAATAATCACCTATATTTATTTTATACTTATAAAAAAAAATCCACATTCCTTTTTCAGGAAATTAAATACTCTTAAATTACATCAAATTATATGGTTGAAAATGGATTTTATTTTAAATAAAATAGTACTAATGTTATTTTTATATAATTTAAAACTTTAAATATTGGATAAATAAAAAAATAAATAATTGACATTCAAATACACAAATATGTGTGATATTTAATGTTAATCTACCAATTTTCTATATGCAAGAGCTTTTATCAAAATTTTCACGAGGAGGTGGTTCAAATTGGCTACTAATAAAAAAAAAAAAAGGATTTAAAAGAATATATAAAATAATTAAAAATTTTAATAATAAATTTAAATGACCTAAATGTCCTATAAAAAAATTATTATTATTTTTGAGTAAATTGAAAAAATTATTTTTTCACAAGCAAAATCCCCGGAATCCTCACACCTCACACCCTAATATTTCCTCTCCCTCGCTTCCACCCCTTCTCATCGTCACCCGTCACCCGTCACCCGTCACCCGTCACCTCCGACTCCAGCATTTTACAGCTCGCACCGCCTTCCTACTTGTCTCCGTTGTCGAGCAAACCGCCATGCCCAAGCTCGATTTCTCAGAATGATTTCCGATAGCGAGGTAGTTAAGATGTTGCCGAGGTCGCCGGGGCTGCTTGCATTAACCATCGAGGATAAATTTCGGCCCAACTTGGAGTTTTTGGTGGGGAGATGGGAAGGAAATTTATAGAGTTGAAGTAGTTTCCTCAGTACTTAATGTTCAGAGGGGAGAATTAAGACGTGCCAATGCGGAATTTAATATAAAAAATGTTTCATTTGTGGTGATGGTGAATTTCTGGAGCTGCTTCTTGAGATGCGCTTGAAAGTCTAGGGGCCAGAGATTGTAGCTAAGTATGATGTGAGTATCCTAAGTATCCTTTTTGTTTTTTTTTCCCTTTTTTTAATTATATGCTTTCCGAACGCAATATCCCTTGTCATTGGAGTTCTATAAGTATTTGTGAAACCATATATTAGCTTTGCTATAAGGTAAACGAATTGGTATACCAATAAGCTTTTTAAATCTACAGAATTTATTGCATCATGTTATGGCTCATGATCAATTGTTTTTAGTTGCAGTTACATTTGAAGTTGCAGATTCAACATTCTGGAATTTGTACAACTCCAAGAATGGGCTGTGTAGGGTTGTAAATGTGTCAAGTTGAGTATCTATCTAATCGAGCTAAGCTTTTTTAGTTCTTACTAAGCTCAAGCTTGTTTAGTTCTTAATTTCTTACTAAGCTCAAGCTTGAGCTCATTTACCAAGTTCCAGTTCGACTTGATTGCTCGAGCTTTACTCGATTATTGAGCTCGATTTCTTAGTTTAAATTAAAAATTATTTTTTTAATTTTTATTTTTAATAGAGAGTTAATTTAAAAGGATTAAAAAATATTATATAATGCTAATTTAAATAATTTTAAATATAATATAAATTAATCGAGTGGCTCAACAAGCTTACGAGTCAAGCTAGGCTGAGCTCGAGCTTGAGCTCATTTAATATATATGTTACATCGATACGGATATGGCGACACGGATACAACATGATATGGATATGGGACACGTCTATTCTTAAAAATACAGGATACAGGTACAGCACAAACACGACATTATAATTTATAAATCATACATAAAAATTAAGAAAACAATCAAAGCATAATATTGGAAATTACAAAAAAAAAAATGACAACAACATCATTTGTATTCTTGTAGCTTATAATATCAAAATATAAGTAAGCATTAAATGTCTAGTACAACAACAAAAACATAAACATAAATTATCTAGCACATGAAGTTTCAACTATTCAATAGAAGGAATGATATAATTATCTTCTTCATTGGTTTGCCTTTGAACTTCTATATCATCTTCAATAAATATCATAGCTTCTAATTCAGGCTCATCAAGTGAAAGATTAATAATTTTTAATATTTTCATATCATCAAGAGACTCAAATCCATCTCGGAAATGAGAGAATCTTGCTCGCAACCACAAAAGTAAATATGACACGTCTTTTTTTTTTTTCGGATTTCTTTTTGTTTTTCAATGGACACGCGTATCAGATACGCGTGTCCTTTTGAAATTAAATAATATTTTAATTGGATACGACTTTGGCATATCCGACACCTATCGGTGGAGTATCGGATGCGTATCTGTGTATCGGATACAACACAGCTTCATAAATAGGTGTATTGGTGCAGCATAGTTTAATATACTAGCTCGAGTATAGGCTTGAGCTTGAACTCTTTGCTCGACAAGCTCGACTCGTGAGCTCGTTAACGAGTAGGGCTCGAATCAGGTCGACTCACTTACATCCCTAGGATTGTGTGGTAAAGATTACTAGTTTGAAAGCCCAGAAGTTCAAAGCTTTGTGCCTTGGAAATACTAATTTAAGGATTTGTCATGCAATTCAGTCCTCTACAAACTTTAGAGAACTAAAAGTAACTTGAGTAGCAATATAACCAGGTAAAACTACCACATAAACATGTTTATCAAGCCGAGGTTCAAATATATGGATGATCTAGGAGGCTCTCCACTTCATTGAGCTGAGCTAACACTTAGTAATGTTGGCAGGTGAATTGTTAGTTGGTTCATTAAAATCAGGTGCTTTCCTAATCCAGTTTGGTGAGCTATAAGGGTCTCATGGACTCGCATAAACCTACGTCAAGCCATAAAGGGGCTTACATCAACCAAGGAGACTGCAGATAAAGAAGGTACCACCATTTTTTGGCTCATCACATTGGGGTGTCGAAAACCTCATCCATAAGTATGCTAGTAGACCAATGCAAGGGAAGGGGAAAGAGATCAGTTAACTTGTCTATTCTTATCCATTTTTCTTAATTCTCTTCTTATATCACTTTGTATTATATATTTTTTGGTGTTATAAGTTCCAAATCATCTTGTTATTAGATTAGCGTTCTATTATTTATAAATAGGAAGCCATCAGATTGTAATTTTTCAGATCAGGAAGGAATATATCTAAATTACCTTGAGTCTTTTATAACATTTGATTGACCCACCCTTCTCAGCCCCCACCCCCTACTCTCTCTCTCTCTCTTTGGCGCGCGCGCACACACACACAAACCAACCCTTTCTAATACTTTCTAGGTGAGCATTCACTCTCAACCATGTATCTTTTCTCTCATGCATATTCGTAGCACAATTTCCAAGAAGAGCTAGAAAAACAAGAGAGCAAGGATGCCAATAAAAAACAAATCTTGGAGGAAAAGTCTAGAAAGATAAATCTGAAGGAAAATGAAGCAAGCGAAAATGAAGTATTTTTCAAAACACTCTTAAAAAGAAACTTGAATGATCTTAGTCTCTACATCGTCAATTTCCTTACCCTTTTTTGAAACTAAACAGACATGTGAATACTATATGTTGACCAATAAGTCCAATAGGTTATATGAACTACCACAAAATCTAATGCATGACAAGGAAAACAATATGTGCATTTGCAGTATATCAGTACAACAACAACAACAACAACATCAAGCCTTTATCCCATTACGTGGGGTCGGCTACATGAATACTTTTGTCATTATTGTTCGACAAATTTTACACTGGCTGTCGACTACCTAACACAACCCTCCATTTTTCTCATCCAGGACTTGGGACCGGGCAACAATTTGCAGTATATCAGTGTAATCAATAAAAAGTTTATGTATGCATGACATCACATTAATAAACAGTTTATATTTAGCATAATTTATAATATTTCATTTGTTCCTATGTCAAGTCATGTAAGTAATTAAGTGAAAGATGTATAATAGATAAACTATAAATAACATATGCATCAATATTCAATAACAATAATCAATGTCATAGTTATATGATCACTCATTTCACTCTATAATCATGTAAGTAATGTATTGCCCACTCATTAATAGTAATAATAGCACAAATAGTATGTTATGTTGGTCCAGCATGGACCGGCTCAACCTGGACCGGCCCAGCCGGTCCAAGTTTACTTGAGGCGGAGGCGTCCCAGGGAGCAGGCGGAAGGGGGAATAGAGGTGGGGGTGGGGTCCACTTGCAATTCAAACATAGTTTAAGTATTTTTGGAGGGAGAAGGAAGGGTAGAGAAGTCTTTTTGCTTTTAATTTGAATTAGATTGTATTAATAGGGAGTTATGAGGGGATTAGGTTTTTCATCTTGATTTTGAAAAGAGATTTGTCTTCTAGGTTTTCTTGCTTGGGCTCTTGGCGTTGCCGGAGATTGTTGGAGAGTTTTTCCTTCCTCTCGGATTGAAGGAAACTTGTATCTTTATTGTCTTTTGCATCGACTAGTGAAATTTCTATCGTTTGCAATTGTTTCTCCTATTCTCTCTACGATTCTTCTCAGATTTTTCCACTGTTTTTGTGCTTGGTGGCTGTTTTCCATAGAAAACAGCGGATTATTAGTGATTTGGCTTAGATCCGATAGGAATCACTTGAAATACTCAAGTGGTACCTATCAAATTGGTATCAGAGCCAAGATCCGGACGGTGGGGGGCTGTTTTCCACTGTTTCGCTGCAGATTTTTGCTTTTCGGAAGGGATCCGGAGACCATTTTGTGGTTCCCATGGCATCTAAACGTGTAGAAGTCTTGGAGACCGAAGTGGGTCAATTTAAGGCGGATCTGGAGGAGAAGATGGCGACGTTGAGTGAGAATATGGAAGGGAAATTCATGGCATTGGAGGAGATGATGAAAAAGTTGTTGGAAGGGCAAGCAAGAGCTGTGCCAGCGGAGGAAAGAGGAGAAGATAGTGGGAGCAAGGGTAAGGAGATGGCAAAGCCGGAAGGGGAAGAGGAGGTGGAACTGCTTGGTAGCAACGGAAGAATGCTGCATCGGGAGTCCATCAGGCGGGAAGAAAGAGAGGATGATTGGCGTCGTCGGAGGCCCGACCCAGTGGACCGGCCATGGGGGATCCATAACCACCATGGCGGGGCGCGAGGGGAAGATGACTATCGACGGCCGAGGAGGGATGATGAGCCCCGATATGGAGAGAGAGGAACTTGGGAAGATCCCATTGCCTGGGACAGAGGAGGCCATGGGGGGAATAGGGCATACGGGGTGGACACGAGGGCCAGAAAGCTGAAAATGCCAGTTTTCGAAGAGGGGAATGTGGATGAGTGGATCCACAAGGTGGAGAGGTATTTTGCAGTGAATGGCCTGATGGAGGAGGAGAGATTGATGGCGGCTAGTATGTGCTTGGAAGGGGCGGCTTTTGCCTGGTTCAAGTACATGGATAAGTGGGATCCGGTGAGGACTTGGAGGGACTTCAAGGAAGCTATCAGGGAGAGATTCAGGGGGAGCAGCCCATGGGAGATATCAGAACAGTTCTATGCCCTCACTCAAGAGGGAACAGTGGAGGAATACAGGAAGAAATTTGAGAGTTTGGTGGGAGACATGGAGGGCCTATCAAACAGTACATTGGGGGGGAACTTTATGAAGGGCCTCAAACCCGAGATCAGAGATGCAGTGAAGGTCATGAGACCAAGAGATCTGAGGGAGGCGATGGAGTTAGCTCAGTTGGTGGAGAACCAGAAGACCAACGCCCGCACGTGGAGGAACAATCACTTAGGAGGGCCCACCAGGACAACTACCACTTACTTGGCTCCAAAGGGACCAAGCCCCATTCTACCAAGAGAGAGTGGAAAGGAGAAGAGCGGGGTGACTAGATCTGCTGGAAGCTTCAAAAAATTGACTGAGGAGGAGATGCAGGAGAAGAGGGCCAAGGGCCTTTGTTTCAGATGTGAGGAGAAGTTTGTTCCAGGACATAGATGCAAGGATCGCGCTCTTCGGGCTCTCACCGTCTATATAGATGAGGCGCCTGAAGAGGGTGATGATTCTGATGAGGAGCAGATTGATCCACAGTTGGAGGTAGCCGAGGTCTCCCTCAATTCTGTGATGGGATTCACTCCTAGCCATACGATGAAGGTGAAGGGGGAGATTCGGGGGAGAGAGGTTGTGGTTCTGATTGACAGTGGGGCAACCCACAATTTCATATCCACCCAGGTGGCGGAGGAGCTAGGGATGGAGCCTACTGAGACAGGCAGCTACGGGGTGATGATGGGGACAGGGAAGATTGAGTCCAGCACCGGGATCTGCAAAGGGGTGGAGATGAGACTACTGGAGATCAGGGTGGTAGAGGATTTTCTGCCACTGAAGTTGGGTAGCACAGATGTCATTTTAAGCATGAAGTGGCTACAGACCTTGGGTGAAACCAAGGTGAATTGGGGGACCATGGTGATGGAGCTGAGCGTAGAGGGGAAGCAGGTGAAGCTAAGGGGAGAACCAGGATTGTCCAGAGTTGGAGTGTCACTCCGATCCATGGTGAAAATCATACAGGAGGAAGGAGGAGGATTCTTGGTGGAATTGCAGAGCTTGGAGGAGCAGGAGGAGGGGGAGGGAAGACCCATCCCCGCTTTGGTTCAACCCCTGTTGCAGGAATTTGAGGATGTGTTCCAACCTCCAGTTGGACTACCACCTGATAGAGAGCAGGAGCACCAGATTATCCTGAAAGAAGGAGTATCTCCTATCAGTGTGAGACCTTACAGATATCCTCAGGTGCAGAAAGATGAGATTGAAAGGTTGGTGGGAGAAATGCTAGAAGGAGGGATCATTCAGCCCAGTGTGAGTCCTTTCTCTAGTCCAGTGCTGCTTGTGAAGAAGAAGGATGGGAGTTGGAGGTTCTGTGTAGATTATAGAGCTCTCAACAAGGAAACTGTGCCTGATAAGTTTCCTATCCCTGTGATTGATGAGTTGATGGATGAGCTACATGGAGCAGCTTTGTTCACCAAGGTCGATTTGAAGTCAGGCTATCACCAGATCAGGATGAGGAAGGAAGATGTGCAGAAAACGGCCTTCAGGACTCATGAGGGTCACTACGAGTTTCTGGTGATGCCTTTTGGCCTCACCAACGCTCCGGCAACATTCCAAGCTTTGATGAACCGGATCTTCAAGCCACACCTCCGCAGGTTTGTGTTGGTATTTTTTGATGACATCCTAATTTATAGCAGGACTGAGGAGGAACACCTAGAGCACCTGAGAGTGGTGTTGGGTGTACTGAAGGAGCATCAGTTGAAGGCCAACTTCAAGAAGTGTGACTTCGCTCAGGCACGGGTGGAGTACCTGGGGCACGTGATATCCCAGGAGGGAGTGGCTGCAGATCAATCCAAGATAGAGGCAATGCTGGCTTGGCCTCAACCCAAGACCTTGAAGGGACTCAGAGGGTTTTTGGGACTGACAGGCTATTACAGAAGGTTCGTGAGAGGATACAGCACCATAGCATGGCCTCTGACAGAGCAGTTGAAGAAGGACGGGTTTTTATGGGGAGAAGTAGCTTCGGAGGCCTTTGAGAAGCTGAAGAAGGCCATGACGACGGTGCCAGTGCTTGCTCTGCCAGACTTCAGTCAGGTGTTTGTGGTGGAGACAGATGCTTCAGGCTATGGATTAGGAGCAGTGTTGATGCAGAGGCACAGGCCCATAGCTTACTTCAGTCAAGTCCTGTCATCCCGGGCTAGGCTGAAGTCAGTCTACGAGAGAGAGCTGATGGCGATTGTACTGGCCATCCAGAAGTGGAGACCTTACTTATTGGGCAGACACTTTATTGTCAGAACTGATCAGAGGAGCCTGAAATACTTGTTAGAACAGAGGATGGTCACAGAGGAGCACCAGAGGTGGTTGTCCAAGCTGTTGGGATATGATTTCGAGATCCACTACCGACCAGGGCTAGAGAATAAGGCAGCGGATGCCTTATCACGCTGTATGGGGGAGCTCCAGGGGATCGCTGTATCAGTACCAGTATTGATAGATTGGGGAGCCATCAAAGAGGAGAGCATTCAGAATGAGGAGTTGAGGAAAATCAAAGAAGAGGTGTTATCAGATGAGGACAGCCACCCGGGCTATTCAGTTGTGGGAGAAAGACTGTTCTATCAGGGAAGGAGTGTGATTCCTAGGTCTTCCATCCATATTCCCCAACTATTACAGGAGTTTCATGAGAGTGCCGTAGGAGGGCATTCAGGAGTGCAGAAAACTTATAGCCGGTTAGCTGCTGAATTGTACTGGAGGGGGATGAGGAAAGACATAGAGGAGATGGTGGCTAAGTGTGATACTTGCCAGCGGAGCAAGTACATGACAATGGCACCAGGGGGATTACTGCAGCCTCTGGCCCTACCAGAGAAAGTTTGGGAGGAGATTACTATGGATTTCATTGATGGACTCCCAAAATCAGAAGGCTACACAGTTATACTGGTGGTGGTCGACAGGCTGAGCAAATATGCTCATTTCATTCCTTTGAGACACCCGTACACAGCAGTGTCGGTAGCAGCAGCGTTTGTGAGGGAGATAGTCCGCCTGCATGGGGTACCAGAGTCCATTGTTTCTGATAGGGACAAGGTGTTCCTGAGTCATTTTTGGAGGGAACTGTTTAGGATGCAGGGCACCGTATTGAAGAGGAGCACAGCCTATCATCCACAGACTGATGGGCAGACGGAGGTGGTGAATAGGAGTTTGGAGACATACTTGAGGTGCTTCGTATCAGATACATCGAAGCAGTGGGCCAAATGGCTAGCCTGGGCAGAATACTGGTACAACACCTCGTCTCATTCGGCTACTAAGATGACACCTTTCAAGGTGTTATATGGTAGGGACCCCCCACACCTGGTACACTACAGCCATAAGAGTACTCCAGTATCTGCAGTGGATCAGCATTTGAAGGAAAGAGATCAGGTGTTGGCCGAGCTCAAGAGGCACTTACTTAGAGCCCAACAGATTATGAAGAAGCAGGCGGACAACAAAAGGAGAGATATACAGTTTGGAGTCGGGGACAAGGTCTATTTGAAGCTCCGACCATACCGACAGAGGACTATGGCCCAAAGGAGAAATGAGAAACTCGCAGCGAGATATTTTGGCCCTTTTGAAGTGGAGGAGAAAATCGGAGAGGTGGCATATAGATTGAGGCTTCCTCCAACAGCCAGAATACACCCCGTTTTTCATGTCTCACAGCTGAGGAAAGTGGTGGGGGAGCATGCAGTAAGCCCAGAGTTGCCCAGCACATTGAGGGAGGACATGGAAGTGACACTGGAGCCTATAACAGTAGAAGGAGTGCGCATCAATGCGAAGGAGGAAAAGGAAGTGAAGATTAGGTGGAGCGGCCTCCCAGACTATGAGGCCACATGGGAGCCACTGGAGAGGATTGCAGAGCAGTTTCCGACCTTCCACCTTGAGGACAAGGTGGTACTTTGGGAGGGGGGTAATGTTATGCCGGTCCAGCATGGACCGGCTCAACCTGGACCGGCCCAGCCGGTCCAAGTTTACTTGAGGCGGAGGCGTCCCAGGGAGCAGGCGGAAGGGGGAATAGAGGTGGGGGTGGGGTCCACTTGCAATTCAAACATAGTTTAAGTATTTTTGGAGGGAGAAGGAAGGGTAGAGAAGTCCTTTTGCTTTTAATTTGAATTAGATTGTATTAATAGGGAGTTATGAGGGGATTAGGTTTTTCATCTTGATTTTGAAAAGAGATTTGTCTTCTAGGTTTTCTTGCTTGGGCTCTTGGCGTTGCCGGAGATTGTTGGAGAGTTTTTCCTTCCTCTCGGATTGAAGGAAACTTGTATCTTTATTGTCTTTTGCATCGACTAGTGAAATTTCTATCGTTTGCAATTGTTTCTCCTATTCTCTCTACGATTCTTCTCAGATTTTTCCACTGTTTTTGTGCTTGGTGGCTGTTTTCCATAGAAAACAGCGGATTATTAGTGATTTGGCTTAGATCCGATAGGAATCACTTGAAATACTCAAGTGGTACCTATCATAGTAATTTGAACAACTAAGTGGATCTGTTTCTCTCTCTAGTATAACAGGATCACACATTCTGCCCGTCAGCTAAAGGCATACAATACTCCTAATTATATACAAATAACACATCCAAATTTTCACCTTCAGTATTTAAGGCCAACATCTTCGCTCTCTCTATATGAAGATAAACCCGTCAGCTTATCATCTTACATAGGGTTGTATTTCTTAAGCCAACTTTTAAGCATTCAACCAATCTTTCGATCATATGTATAGTTTCTCAGTATTTATATAACATAGCCATGGTTCTTCAGTTCATACACATCATTCATGACACTAAAGAGGATATAGAATGATGTGGAACAATAGGTAATAATATATAACAATATAGAACTATAGGCATATTCCAATATGCATGAACACTAGCAGAATCATGTTGGATCACTTATAAAATGTGTATGATTGCATGTGGAACACCACTAAGCGCATAAGAACACATCTAAAACAAAAACCTTATGGATTGGATGACATGCAAATCATGTTTGCAATGTACGTTGCATGTTACCTATGGAATAGCAGGTAGTATGATAATTAAACATCTTAAAATCACAATCCACATCCATGCACATGATAAAACAACCATCACATAGAGTAGAATGTTGTAAGAATGCGTAGCTCACATTATTGACTTGCCAAACTTTGGTAGGAAGTGGTAAATATACATGGGAATGCTAAGGATGTAAAATGTCTAAATTTCCTCGGTAAAAGCTTTCCATAAGTTATCAAATCCTCATTTCATCTATATGATGAAAGAATAAGAAAACGTGTGTGAATTGAATTCACTAATTTTTGGGGTAGGGAAACTTAAATTGTCACGATGAACAATTTTCCCAGCTAGACTAACTCCTAAATCGACCTTTACAACCTTCGATCTCTCCTTCTCTCTTTGACTCTTTTGCCCTCACCTCCTTTAGCTAATTGTGGAATGGCTGCCACAGAACTAAAGAAGTTGAGTTTAGAAAAGGGGAGAGGTATTTTGGGAATAAAATGAGAAAAATATTTGAAGATGACAAGTCATATAATTAATTGATATTGTTACAATATTGTTGTCTATGAGATAGATTGATTTAGTTGATAGGTTGGCATGTAGGAAAGGGATTGTGAGAATACATGAGTATTCTAGGTGATTATATATGATTGTGATTGTTGGTTTACTTTTAGCTCAAAAATCTAATTCTAATTTATGCATCTTGTATTACGAACCAAAATTAAATGAGGCGATTATTATTTACTGTATTTCTTCGCCATAATGCTGTAATATATGTTGTTATGCTAATTAAAATTCTAGAATGTTATTGCCAACCTAACAATGTTAACAAACTTGGAGCAGGTCCGACCCCTCTGGTTCGCACAACAAAATCCATTTAGTCAATGAAGATGTCATAATTTAGGAACAATTTTCTTTAACTTGAATATAGTTATAGAATTCCAAGTAATAAACAAAGACTACGTTAGAGGTGATTATAATATAAGGACCTAAAAAAACTTTTTTTAACTTCTTCAAATACACCCTAACTTAATAGAATGCATTCTGAAAGAGTTGGTTTGAAGCTTACCAAATTGAATTGGATTGACAGCTGGTTTCAGATCGTTTGGTTTGACTGGCAGGCCTGTTGCTTTTTAAAAACTCTGCAAAATACAGATCCTGTCACAGCTTGGACCAGCTTCTGTTCACTGCATACGCCACACGATATTTACCTTTCATTGTATCAGAAATGATACTGGACCGGATACCTTCCTGCCAGGATCCAAGTTGATAACTTCCTCTCATTTTACTCTATCTCTAAAGTTTTACGAGTATTGTTCTTTGGCACTTGCGTTCCAGTAAACTTCTTCATGTAGAATCCAATATAGTGCAGAATAATATTGAATTTGAAGCATTTATAATGGGAAGATTGTTAAATTGTGGAGCACAATGTTAATTCTTAGAAAACATACGACATATACTTAGTTGCATGTTGAGTTATGGCAAGGTCGTTGCAGGGGGTGGGGAGCCCCTCTCCCAGTGGTTTAGGAGTGGATCCCTTGAAAGATATCCAATCTTTGTAGTTATTTTATTAAGGGCATTTTGAGAATTTATTATATTTTGGTTAACTAAGGGTTTTCTTCTTAAAAGGTGGGATGGGTGGTCTTTCTGTTGTATTAGAAGAATTGTGATTATAATTCTTCACAATAAAATTAGAATGAAATTTATAGCGACCTCAATAGGAGGTAGTCATGAATTGAGTGAACTTACATTAAAAAAATGTGTTTTTTGTGTGATTATTTTCTTTTCTGTTTTATGTTTTTTCTGGTTCTCTATATTTGAGTAGGTTTTATCTAATTTTCCATCAAAGATAATCATTTAAAATCAACAGGTAATTGTATGTAGATTTCTTAGCTTCATCTACCATGTGATGGTGTATGCGTGCATCCCAAGTAGTATGCCATTCTTCAGCAACCTTTGCTTCTTTAAAATAATTCTGATCGTGATATCAAGAACTAGACATTCTAACATCCAAGAAGCTACAACTTCATTATTTTGTTGGTCTTCTATTTATTGGTGAGGATATTTTCATGAGTACTGATGGTTTATGTGATTTTAACTGATGAAACAGCCATTGTAATGTTTCATAAGTGAAAAATGTCTTTTTTTTTTAATTCGATTGGTTAAAATAGAGATTATGGAGCTACCATCTTACAGTGAATGCTAGGAACTTTTAAAATTTGAGAGAATCAAGTTACTTGTATACTATTAAATTGAACTTTTAGATAATGGGAATGGGATGGATACCCAAGTAATTGTTCCATCAATTTGCCTCCACCCTCGTGAGCCCAAATTGAGACAGGCTGGTAAGTTAAATGTTTGCATCCTCCTGTTTGCTTCTTAACACGTGGCAAATCCATATAATTATTTTTTTATTTCAGATTTGTAATAATTCCTTGCTAGGTGCTTCCCTTGTTTCAACTCATTCTCTTCTCTAAGATCACTTCCTTTTGATTACCTTTTCTTTTTGTCATCCCTCTCTGTCTCTCCCCGAGGATTTGGAAAGAGAAGATATGAATTTCATATAGAAGGTGATGCGGACATCCAACCGTCCATGCTTATCCGAGGAGCTGAAGATCGACGACCGAGATCACTTTGTTTTATTTTAGTTTATTAAGTGTATTTTGATTTAATTTTACAATTTTCCTTTTTACCCTTTTTGTCTTATGTAAGCCCAAGGGGCTAATATGTCTTTTAATTTCTTTTGAGGCCTATATATAGAGGCCCCTTCTCTTGTATTTGGTATGATGGATTAATAAAAAAAAAATTGTGTTTTGCACTTGTGTTCTTTGGGAAGAACTTTAGTGAATCCCTATGGAAGAGAGTCGGAGTTTCCACTAGCCGCAGGATGGGTCCGGGCTCGTGGCGTGAAGTCCCTTGGAGAAGGGCAACGTAGTACCCGTCAGCCGTAGGATGTGTCCGGGCTCGCGGTTGTATCTTTTATATTTTGTTTAATTGCTTTTGTTCCTTATTGCTCTTCGTCATTATCTTCATCTTCTTTCTCCTCCCCATCTTCGTTTGGCCGCCGGATTCTAGCCTCACCCGAAAGCCCCTCTTTTCCCCGTCCAACACCCACGGCCACCTTCCCACCTCTTCATCCCCATTAAAACCCTTGCCTAATGTGGATGAAAGTATTTTGGGACAGAATTTTGAATTCAAATTTGTTCAATTTGAAATTCAAAAAAACTTTCCTAAAATATCATGTTGGAAAAAAATTAAAACTTTCCTAATTTAAATCATCTTAACTTTGGAAAGAATTCAAATTTCAAATTCCAATTAAATTGAGTTTGTAATCCTTTTCTAATGAGATCAATTTATTTTTGGAAACTCCCAAATCCCCTCAAATTTGAATTTTATTAGAGATTTCTCTCTAATTCTCTTTCCACAATTAGCAACCTAAGTTTGGAAAGCAATTTCTAAATCCCCCTAATTAATTCCCCATGTATGGCCGGCCCACTTCCTCTCTCCAATCCCCTTAATCTCCATAATTACTCTCATTAATTCCCACCCCAATCTCAACCTAAGCTGCCGCCCTTTGTTTTCCCTCCTACTGAATTAAATCCTCCCCATATACTCTCTAATTCTCCTTTCCAAACCTGTCCCAGCCACAACCGTTACCTCCCAATAGTTTCCCCACGTTCTCCTCTCTTATCCCTGTGATTCCTGCTGGCTGTCCCTGTGTTCCAGCAGGTGACGTGCTGTCTTGTATCCCTGAAGGCCATACGTGGTGATCCAAAGCTTCAAATGCTTTATAGAAGCTGTCCAAGCTATTCCCCAACATTGCAGGTTGCTGTCTAGATTGCAAGGAACCAGAAAACTGCTGTCCAGAACCTCTCGTGGCTTCAATCTGCTATCCTCTCTTTGTCGGCAACCACAACGATCACACATGAGCTTCATGTCTTCCTCCATTGGTTGCTGTCCAGAATTTCCCAAGTGTCAAAAGCTGCTGTTTGGACCTCACGAGTTGCTCTTCAAGACCCATAGGACTCAATCCTCATTTTTCGTTCTACATCAGAAGGTTAATTACCATTGAAAATATCTTGTGTATGCTCTCGTTGTCATTCTTTTGGTTGTTTGTAGGACAACTGTTTTATTTACTATTGAAAATATCTTATTTATTCTTTAATTGTTATTTTTTTTTTCTGATGTGTAGGATAACTGCCCCTCAAAACCCCCGCAAGCCCCCCAAGGGTTGGAGTTATGGTCATCATTTTCATCGTTCCGCAAGCTCCCAAGGGTTGGAGTTATAGCCGTGATTTTCATCGTTGTCCGAGAACCTTATATCCTCCATTATTCCTTTCTGATCTATTGAGTTTTGACATTTATTTTCATGTTTTAGCAAAAAGATTGATCTCATGGGGGCTAAATTGGATCGAGCTCTTGCCAACCTGTCTTGTTTGGCTGGATCAATATCCTTGTCTCACAAGTCAAAGTTCTACTTCTGTTAAGCTTAAGATCACTCTCCTATCGTGATATTATTGCTGGGTTATTTCCTACTCGATCTCATAAATTTATGTTTACAAACTTTTGAACTTCGATGACTGAGATAAGCAGATCTTGAGCTTGGTTTGGTCCCATATCCATTATCTATCGAAATCACAAGCTTTTAGAAACACACTCAAAAGCCAAAGTTAGTGTTTTACTTCTAAATTTGCTGAGAACATGAACTCTGTTATGGACAAATAAAATCTGCTTTACTAACTCTCTTACATGGTAACCAATTGATTAAGAATTCATTTTGGAATTTAAATTGCTCATATTATTAGACGAGAATCCACTTGGGTGGCTTAAAGAGCTAAGGCCAAGTGACTTACCAAGATGAAGATGATCTTAATTTTTAATATTCCAAGATCATGGTTAGGAAAAATGAAAATTTGAGAAATATCCTCTTTTGGTTCCTTCACTTCTCCATCTGATTTTGCCAAGACCTTACCAAATTACTATATTAACCTCTTAAACAACAATCATGTTTCATTTCACCTTCCCTACCCTCTTAGCTCTCTCTTGCTGATGTCTCTTTTTAGGTCCTAATATGGAAGTTCAAAAAGCTATTTTTAAAGTCTCTAGAAACTCATTCCCTTGTGCATATGACTTTATTGCTATATTCTTAATATCCTCTTGGAGCATAGTTTGTGTTATGTGTGGAATCTAATTTTGTTGATCAATCAGGTTGTTTTGTTGCCTCAGACCTCAAGTTTACCATGCTTGCTGGGGGGTGTGGGGGTTTTACCCCCTCCTTCAGTTCAGGTGCTCTGCACACATTTTTTTCGTATAATACCTCGATGCTATGTACCCGAGCTCCCCGACATTATGTGCCTGAGAGCCCTGGCGCTATGTACGCAAGCGCCTCGACACTGTGTTCCCGTGTGCCCCAATGCTGAACGACAGAGAGCGGAGTGTCGCAGCTGGTCAAGACAGACGTTTGAGTGCTGCACCGCTGCGAGACAGGCTTGACGGTTTTTTTTCTTATTTTTCTGAAGGGTTGCGTCCCTTGGGGTTATTTAACTTTGCTTTCTCTTGTATTTCTGATGGTTAGACATTGTGAACAGTGCATGTAAGAAGAGAAGCAAGGAGAGAGAGAGAGAGAAGGAAGATCTGTACTTATTTCTCTCAATTTATATTGTGAATTTCTTGGTGTGGTGTGATTCCGTGGTTTTTTTCCTGTTTTGGGTTTTTTCATGTTAAATCTTGATGTTCTTTACTTTCCGTTGCTTTTACTTTTTTTGCTTGTTTCGTCATTGCGGTGTTTACTCCTCATCCCCAACAAGTTGGGCTTTAGATCACTTCTATAATAAAATCTTTTATTTTATAGCAAAGTCTTTTTATGGATTTTTAAGTCTATTGCTATTACATTTGTCTCTAAGAAATGTCATGCCTCCTAGATTGATAACTTCATGCCAATTTATTTAAGTAATTTCTTTTAGAAATTTGTTAGCAAGTGGATGCAATTTTAGCAACCCGAGAACGACACAAGGAATTTAGGAAGAAAACACACCAAAACTCCAATATATGAAGGAAAATAGCAAGATATTGTTGGATCTTCAATTGGAGAGGAAGATCCTGCTCTCCCAAATCTCTAGACGCCGCTAGAGCCCACACAAGAACTAGGAACCAGCAAATTACAACAAAAAGCAAGATAAAACTAACCCTAGCCACCAAAACACATTTAAGCATACAATAATTAGGTTAATTCCAGAACAGCCCCTTTAATTTGAATTATCCCTCCTTAATCCCCCCTTAATTTCCCCTAATCAAGCATGTGGACCCCACTATCAAAAGGGGGAGATGGGAGAGGAAGGGGGCGGAACCTCCCTGTTCTGCCTTCTATAAATCTGCACTGGTCCCTTTTGGATATGCTTGGCTGGTCTAAGGACCAGTCTAACAATACTCCTCTCCCAAAGAGCTATCTTGTCCTCAAGATGAAATAAGGGAAATTGATGTTTCACCCTCTCATATGTTTCCTAAGTGGCGTTATAGTCAGGTAAGTTCTTCCACTTGATTAGCACTTCCTTGGGTTCTCCTGCGCCAATCTCTTCTCCAATACCTCATAAGGGCCAAAGTACCTCGGAGCTAGCTTCTCATTCCTTTGTCCTATGCCTATTGGGTCACATCTTTAAGAATACCCTATCCCCAATGGCAAACTAGGTGTCATTTTTGTGTCCATCCACCTACTTCTTCATAATTTACTGAGTCATCAACATGTGCTTTTTTTAACTCCAACACCATATCCCTTTCCTCCAAGTACTGTTCTATTGAAGATACTGGTGTGCGACTCTGCCCAAAATGTATCAAGTAGGGAGGGTCTCTTCTATATAACACCTTGAAGGGCGTCATCTTGGAAGTTGAGTGGTACTAGGTGTTATATCAATATTTTGCCCAAGCCAGTCACTTGGCCCATACCCTAGGTGTTTTTGAAGCAAAACACCACATGTATGTCTCCAAGCTCCTATTCACGACTTCTGTCTGCCCGTCTGTCTGAGGGTGGTAAGTGGTGCTCCTCTTCAGTACTATCCCTTGTAGCCTGAACAACTCTCTCCAAAAAAGGATTGAGGAGTACCTTATCTCTATCGGATACTATAGATTTTGGTATTCCATGACCACCTCCCTGATGAATGCGACCTCTACTGTCATTGCCATGTAAGGATGTCGTAGGGGGATGAAGTGAGCGTACTTGCTCAATCTGTTAACAATTATCAGAATCACTATAAACCCTTCAGAGCAACACAACCCATCAATAAAATCCATGGTGACATCCTCCCACACCCTGGCTGGTAGAGCTAAGGGTTGAAGTAACCCCCGAGAGCCATGACTATGTACTTGTTCCTCTAACACACTTCACATCTAGCCACCATCTCTTCCACATCCTTGTGCACCCCCCTTCAATATAGTTATGCTGTCAGTCTCATGTATGTTATCTGTACATCAAAGTGACCTCCAATAGCACTCCCGTGGAACTCTTGCAACAGTTGTGGGATATGAACTGAGGTCTTAGGCATCACAAACCTCTCATGATACAACAACCTCTCCCCCTCTACAGAGTAATATGAGTGATTGGTCCCATCCTTCAGAAGATCTACACTAATTTTTCCCAACTCCTCATCTTGCATACTCTCCTCTTTGATAGCCCCCGAATTCAACATCAATGGTATCGACATTGCATATCAAGTGTTTGACGAAATGCCATTGAGGAAAAGTTGTGATGTTTGGATGGTTGTGACCTATAAAAAAATAGGCTTGCATATGAATTTTCTTAAACAAATGCTTTGTGAGTATATTTAGACGCAAAGATTTCACATCATCTCCCTTCTTTGTATTTCTTGAGAATGTGAGACTAGCAATAGATATTTATGTTGAGGATGAATAATAATTGGCTTATTCTCTTTTTATAGTTCATGCCATACAATTGATATGCTTTCCAACACTCATCTCTATGGGTGATTTTACATGAGAACATGTGATTTATATGAGAATATAGGCGAATGAATTGAGTATTTCTATGAATCTCATCTTGCCTATGAGGGCATCAAGTAATCCTTGTTTTGTGTTAGTGAAATCTCCATGATTTATTGCTCACAATCGTAGACTAGATGCGATGTGAAAAATGAAACATGGTAGGTGAAATCCCGTAATCAATTTTATGTATCTATTGTATGGAGAAGCTTAAGTAGAACTTCATAATTAAAGAGGTTAAGTGATATGTTCGGCTCACCATTAATTCTCCATCTCTTCTTGTTAGTTATAAAAAAATTTTACATGCCATCACCATTGTATAATTTGTAGACAATTGAAGAAATACATGTGTAGGTTTATGTTCAAATAAATTCATTGATATCCTTAGGGAAATTATGATGTATTTTTATGAATCGATCTTTTTCAAACTATTGTCATGAAGCATGCTTAGTCAAATTACTCTTATGCTCATCTGATTTATATTTGATTAGAAGTATGTCAAATCCTAAAGAAAGCAATCATGCTATGGTCGGATGCTTATGTACATTCATATATGTATTTGTTGGAGCCTCATGGTTAGAGAAATTCACATACATTTTTCCTTCTTTTCCTACAAGTGGTTATTTATTGCAAATGAAAGGGGTGCACATATATTTATAAGATCTTGTTTATTCAAGAGTGGTATATACATTGTTAGCTTTAAGATTTCATATGTAAATGATCTATGCCATGATTTCAGAAAAAAGAAACTTCTTTTATGCCTAGCTATGAACCAAATGTTCGTGCCATCACTAAGGGTGTAGGACAATTGCAATTCATCTTGTTTGGGAAGTAATATAATGCATATATATAATCAATCTTCTTTGAATTGAAAGGTTTTGAGCGCCTTTATATTCTTAATGAATGAGAAGGATGAAGCATAGTAGAAAGCTTGGGTACTTAACGTTGTGAAGGCTCTCTCCTCATTTTGACAAATCATTGTTGACAAATATATCTCTTGTTGATGATTCATGATTGAACTTGTATTGGAGCATAATTGGTGGGGGTTGACATGCGTGGTTTTGTTTCATTCTCTTTATATAGAAGTCTTCCAATTGATATTACACTTTTGGTGTTTCTTTTGGCCAATATGATTCTCGGTTTATACGACTTGTGGAGGCTCTTCTTTCTTTGAAGTATCGATGCTTTCAAAAGGACATTAATGCTCTTTCTTTTCACATAGATTTCGGTTAGAATTTCAATATCTTTATATTATCACTGAAATGCATTGTTGGTTGGCAAAATGTTGTATATTTGGCACAAAAGCAAATTTATGAATTTGGGTTAAAAGCTCTCATGGAATATTTGATGGCCTATGGTATGAAAGTTAGAAACTTGTTGGAAAGCAATCATTTTGTAGGAAAGCAATCATGCGTCTTATGACTTGAATCAATATTGCATTGTGATGTTGGCATGTTTTTTTTTTTCTTGAACTTTGGAAGCATTACAGTGGTATAAGAATTCTTTTCTTTTTCTAAATACATTTGATATAAGTGTTAAGTTTGAAAAGTTTTATGCAATTGTGTTGTTGGAATATTTTCTTAAAATATGGAAAGAACAAATTGCATCAAACCTCTCGCTAGTGATTGCATTTTTTTTTAAAAATGTTGAGTTCCAAACTTATAGTGAATTGGTTGTTCTGTTGTATGACACGAAAAAGTATGATTTTCACTCTCAAAATATGCATGGTTCCATTATAGTGACTATGGTAGGAGTATAAGAGGTGACTTGGTAGGTGTTTGAAACTTTTCTTATAACTTCAAAAACATCTTTTTCTTATATTTTATTTGTCATTTTGTGTTTTGAATTTTGGAGGAAAGTGTGTTGTGTTGGATTGTCTTTTTGCATAAGTAAAAGGGAGTAGTTGTTTGAAATGTTTTTTGTGAGTTTTTGAAAGAAAAGAAGTGTGAGGAAATGAGTTTGTTGGGTGATTGTTGGAAAGTGGAATTTTGAAAGATAAATAATAGCTCTTTTTCTTTCTCTATGCTGTGCTCTCTTCTTCTACTACTTTTTTCTTGTGCCTTTGGGTGAAATTTGGAGAATTACATGAAATGCTTTCAAACTAAAGATCTCAAAGAGTAAACAACCAAGCCAATGCCCAAGCTCGAAAAAGGTATGTTTATATTTAATTGCATTTTATTTCAATTATTCGCATATTAAATATTAATATGATCTAATACAATATTGGCTTCTTTTTGGTATTTTGCGAGGGACTTTTGGAAAGCAAAGGACAAGGAGCTTTTGTAGCTACTTGGACAAAGGAGTTTAGACAACGGATACAAGCATTAGTTGTCCCCATTCATTCCAAATGAGAGTGCTACAGGCAGAACCACCAGACATTAGCCCATAGTACTGTAAGTTTTCTTAAAACTTAGAAGCTTCCTTAGATTGTGCGATCCAGATCCTTTAACCTTAGGTCATTGTAGGAACTTCATTTTATAGGTTGTTTTTATTTATTATAGAATCTAAAACTCATTTACACGTGCGCGTATGTTCAAAAAGTTAATAATACTTTTTTTTTTCGTCCGATACAACATTAGTGACATTTAAGGATAAAAATTAATGATAAGTCTTAGAGAATTTAGACATAGGATGTATAAACCTTTTAGGAGAGAAACACTAAAAATAGAAAACTTAGTGATATTTTAACATAGGATTAGTGCATTATTATCTATGGTAAAATATCATTAAGTTTTTTATGTTTAGTGTTTCCATCCTAAAGGGTGCATGCATCATAAGTCTAAATTTTCTAAGACTTAATTTTTTATTTTTATCCTTAAATATCACTAGTGTTGTATAGGACGAAAAATAGTTTGTTTTTAATCCTTTAGACATACGCATGTGTAAATAGGTGTAGGGATCTAAAATAAATAAACACAACCTAGTTAAAAGAAAAAAATGATGTTTCGACAAGGTCCTTATGCTGAGGGCGCACACACCAAAAGGCTCCTTAGGGGCTTTCTAAGTTTTGAAGAAACTTACAACACCGGGGGCTATGACCCGGTGGTTCCGCCCGTAGCATCCCCACCGGAATAAATTATGGCGATTAATACTCATATCTGTAGTCTCCTTCGTCTATTGCTCCTGATAACTCCTTTCTTTTTTGCTCTCCAAAAGTCCACAAAGAACACTGAAAAGAAAGCAAAAATTGTATTAGAGCATATTAATATTTAATATGTAAATAATAAAAATAAATAAATGCAATTTAAATAAGAACGAACCTTTTTTTCGAGTTTGCACACTAGTTTGGTTGTTTGTTCTTTGGGATTTAGATTTTGGAAGCATTTCACAAGTAGAGAGAAGTAGTAAAGAATGAAGAGAGATAGAGAAAGAAGGAGAAAAGGAGCTATGCCTCTCTTTTAAACCACTTTTGAATAATCATCCAAACAAACTCACTTTCCAACACACCTCACTCCACCAAAACTAATAAGAATCATTTCGAGTAACTTCTCATTTTACTCATGTAAAGAGATATTCCAACATTATTCTTCCCAAAATAAACACACAAAACAAGATAGTGTAAAACATTTCCTTAACACATCAAGTAACTAATACAATATAGAAAAGATGCTTTTGAAGATTAAAAATGGAGTTTTGAACATATATTAAATCACCTTTCATACTTTCACCAAAGCCACCACGATGAAACCATACACATTTTTGAGAATGAAAACCAAAACTGTACTCCTTCAAACCAAACAGCAAGTGAACAACTCGTTTGATGTTGAATCTCAACTAAAGTTCAATCTTAAGGAGGATTCAATGCAATAGGGTTTTCCCTCATTCCAAGAAAATACCTCAACTATTCAACACAATGTTAAATTGACTCCATGCCAAACTCATACTTGAATCATAAGATATGAAACTTTCCAACATACATGACAGCATGACTTTCCACATAAAACTCAAACAAGTAAAGATAAATCAAGATATGCTTATGTTTTAACCTAACATTATTCTCTAAATGAAATTAAAAGTAGAAAGGTAATTCGATGCCATTTTATTCTTTCCAAAATTCAAGAAAATGTTCCAATCAACCTAAAACAATATTGCTCTTGGATCTATGCCATACTCATATTTGATGAGTATGAAAATTCTCGAACTCTTCTCCAAAATATCTTATAAAGGACATGTGAATGCTTGCCATTAAGAAAGAAGATATATGATTGCTCTCCAACAAACTTTCTACCTTCATGCTATATGTCACCAAAAATTTCAAAAGGAGCTTTAACCCAAACTTAGAAACTTGCTTTTGTGCCCAAACCCAATCTCGCATTTTTGAGAATAAGAGAGATAAAAAGAAAAAAAAATGCTTTCTTGAATTACTCAAAACCCGTATACTTCTTCCCTTTTATAATATATATATATATATCATAAGAAGAATACATAAATGTATAAAATGAAGCATAGTTATGTAAATCAATCTCCTCCAATCATGACCCATTAAATATCCATGCAACTCAACATCTTTACCAAGTGCAAATATGAAAAAGAAGATTTGATGTCACTTTTATCCCATGAAAGCAAGTCTAAAATGATAAAATCGCTTCAAACTTCTTTATCTAACAAATACCTTTTCCCAATATGACAAAGATTTGTATATGATTCTTTGATTAAATCAAAACAAACTAATCACAGTAATTGCCCATGAGTTTTGGAAGCAATGAAAGGCTCTAGATTATTGTCTCTATTTGCTTGGGACAGAAAGAGAATGCAATTAGCCATTCTTAAAATTTTAAAGAAAATAACATTTAGCCACTTCTTCAAATTTAGGAGCCATTTAGGATAACAAGTGTAATTCTCAACAAAAGATTATTGACATATAGAATTTTTCAAATCCGCTTTAAATCAGGACATATCCACACACCTTGCCTTCTCCAATCATTAAGAAATATTATTATTATTATTATTATTATTATTATTATTATTATTATTTAAATCAACTAGAAAGGTAGAGGTAGACCTAAAAAGGCTTGGTTAGAAAATATTAAAAATGATATTTCTTTATTAGATTTAAATGTAAATTTGACTTTTAATAGGACATAATGATGAAAAAGGATTCATGTAACCGACCCCACGTAGTAGGACAAATGCTTGATGTTGTTGTATTATTATTATCTAAATCAACTGATGTGCGAAATATTAAAATAAGAAGTGATAAAATTTAGTAAGTATAGGGAAAATCTACCATTATCAAAATCTAGGGCTGTCAATTTCTGACACGACCCGCCAACCCGATCCGAACCCGACCCGGAAAATCCGGGTTTGGGTCAACCCGTGAACGAAACGGGTCGGGTACGGGTTGAAGGATTTGACCCGTTTATAAATTCGGGTCGGGTTTGGGTCAACCCGTCAACCCGCGGGTCGACCCGATTAACCCGCTAACTCGTTTTATTAAAAACTTAAATCCCGAATCCCGTTCGCCTCATCTCATTCTCATCGCTATTCGCCTCGCCTGTTCCGCTGTTCGAGAGGGTTCTAGGGTTTCTCCTCGCTCTCAGCCTCTCGCGCTCTGGGGTGGAGCCGTAAAAACGACGAATCGTTGAGTAGCTGATGAAGTTTTCTTGATATCTTCTTCTGATCTTCTGAGTTCTGAAGCATCTGGCATTCTGGCTTCGGTTTAGGGTTTTTCGTCCTTGAATCCTCTTCCTTTCTCCATTTTCTCAGTTGCGACTTGCAACGGTTGGTAATATCTTGAATAACTCTTAAATCTTAATTATTTGTAGTGTTGCTGTGTTGGTTTGAATGTTTGATACTTTGATGGTGGTTTGATACTTTGATGGCTTCGGTTTAGGGTTTTTTTTTGGATAAGTTCTTCTTCTTCCTTTAGTTCCTTATGAGTTATGAGTATCAGAGTATGAGTGTATTACTCTATCACTCTATGTGGCATTGTGGCTATGTGCCATGGTCGACTAATCTAGTTTTCTGGAATCTGGAGTATGGCAGTATGCTGCAGCTGCACATTTTCTTGCTAAAAATTTCTGCTTCTTTCTTCTCTTATAGTTATACTGTTAGTTAGAGTTTCGTTTAGTGATTTACTATTACAGTTTATCAATTTTGTTGATGTTGTGATTATGGCTCTCTTTGGCCTTTGCTGTTGAGATTACGGGTATGTCTGTTACTCTATTGACTCTGTTGGTTGCTTGGGTCTCATGGAATTATCGGGTTGCTTGCTGTCTAGTTTTGATGAAATAAAATGCTTTAAGTATCAATGCAAGATTTCAATATGCTTTACCGGTGGTTGAAAGTACAATTGCTTGTGTTATGAGAATATGAGTTGTTGATGCTTGCTGTCTAGTCTTGATGAAAGTACAATTGCTTGATGTTATGAGTTCAATTTTGTGTTTTTATGTTTAGATGCAGGATTCTAATACAATTGTTGCGAGTAATCCTTCTGAGCATAATGAAATAAATGAACATGTGCATGTTCCTGTTGATAATGAAGTGGAATGTGATAGTGATGAGTTGAACAATCCCATTCCAAATGATGTAAATATGTAATCTTATGTTATTTATTATTGGCTTATTGCTCTATGCATTTTTTCCTTTAAAAGCAAAAAATATATATATATATATATAACAAATTATCGGGTTGTCGGGTCGGGTTAACCCGGCAACCCGTGTAAAAATGAGGATTATTCGGGTCAACGGGTCGTGTCGGGTCAACCCGTAACCCGCTCGGGTCGGGTCCGGGTTGGAATGTCTAACCCGTTTGAGAAAACGGGTCGGGTTCGGGTTGACCCGTTTAAATTTGTGTCGGGTCGGGTTCGACCTGAACCCGACGGGTTGACCCGAATTGACAGCCCTATCAAAATCCATAGAGAAAGGAATCCATAACATTTGTATGTAATCATCATTTGTAACAAACACATGATAAAAAACGAGGTCATCACTAACATGGTATCAGAGCAGGTTTGAGTTATGTCTATACTATTTCTTTGAATCTCATCCTTATTCTTTCGTTTAATCTCATTTAAATTCTTTCTTTGAATATCTTATGTTTTATTTTTATATTCTTTTTCATATTTTCTGTGGCAAATACATGAGAAAACCAACACTCCTTTCTCCACTGAAGGGTTGGTATGCTCTCATTGTGATAAAATCGATCATTTGAAAAAAAAAAATACTACGATTTTTTTATGAAAAAAAATAAAACTTGAAAGAATATTGTAGGAAAGGTGATAGGAAATAGCCAAAAAAAATAGAGAAAACTGTTGAATTTCAGAGAAATTCAGCAATCACTATGCAAAATTTTCAAAATCAGTAGAAAAAATCAAGAAGAAAGCTCTTGAAATTCAATAATAGAAGAAAAGAAACAACCCGAAGCAACGAATTTTCAATTCGAGAGGAAGATTCAGCTCTTCAAATCTCTAGCCAAAGTCTAGAATCCAAAACCAACACAAAGATCTCAAATTTCAGATTTAATTCAAGATAGTCCTAATCCTAGCAAGAAGAAACTAATTAAAGCAAAAGGACAAATTATTAATCCCTAAACATCCCCTAATTTAAATTTTCTCTCCAACCAAAAGTTTCATTAGTGCGTGGGCCCCTCCCTAGTTTCGCCCCCCCCCCTTTTGGCCCGCCTCTTGTAAATGTGAACCGGTCCATCAATGGTTCAGTAGCCCTTGGGCCGGTCTAACAAAAGGCTAAGGCTATGTCAGCATTCAAAGAGGAAGAAAAGTAAGAGGAACCTACAGCCAACATTATCCATACAGGTATTCTTGGTAAAGCTTTTGTTTTATCCTATCAGTTGTAATGATAATACATGGATTATTGATATTGGTGTCAGAATAATTAAATATAATAATTATGCGAGACGTCGCAATAATTATTTTAAGTATGTATATTTAATTATATAAACCATTAAGTGGCCAATATATTTTAATTATTAGAATTTAATTATTTATTTGAAATCCTATTGGTCAAGAAGAGATGATTTGATCATTCGTTTATGGACCGTTTGATCAAATAACTCCTAAGCGGTTATTATAACTCCTATGCGGTTATTGTAACCAATCCGTAGGAAATAACTACCAGTCATCTCTCTCTCTCTCATTATATGAGGAGTTGCTTTGCTCCATAGAGAATTAACTCATGAAAGAAGAAAGTGAAGGGAGAAGGGAGAGAAACCATAGTTTCGAATTCGGCGAATTCAAAATGAATCAAGGTATGATTTTCTTTCAATTAAGAGATTGTGAAAATCATCTTGTTTAAGATCTTGAGGATTTAAGTTTTATGTAAATTTCCGTTTCGATTTATTTTACATAATTTTGATGCGAGTTCTTATAAATGTTAGAGAACTCATAATGCATGTTAAGAGTTCTTCTACTATTTAGAGAACTTAATCTTTAAGAAAGTTCTTATACGAATTCGAAAACTTGAATCGTATATGCGAGTAAAGTTCTCGTATGAGATTTAAGAACTCCATAAAGTTTTTACATGTGGTATCAGAGCATGGTTGAAAACATGTGATTTTCCGTTTAAGTTTTTCTTCAATTTCTTCGATAATTCTTTCTAATTAAAATCGAAAGCATATAATTTGTTATCGATTTTAATTAACGCATCAATTATCGAATCATATTTTGTCACGATTTACTCGTGGTAAAATAATTATGTTTATATTTTGATTTTCGAAATAATTTATGTTATTTATTTCATTATGAATGGATTAGTCATCTTAAAGATAATGACATAAATCCGATTTTAAATTTATTTTATTTTATTTTATTTGATATTTATATTAAACATAGTTTGTTAATCACCAAAGTGATCAAACTAGAAAGTTTTCATAAATATCAATTAGAAAATATTTAATTACTCATGAGTATGCGATGCTATTAACAGAATGACATAATGTTTTATAAAATTTATCACGGGTAATTAACATTCAATTGCTACAAAATATTTAAGAATCGCCCAAAGGTTGATTAATCATTTCGTACTATTGAATATAATTGTGATAAATTGTCATACTTAATTAAATATATTTAGTATATCCAAAGATAACAAATATATTTAATTGAAGTATGTATAATTATCAATTATGAGAATTTTTATTTTAAGCATCAATTATGATTATCGTTGTATATTGTAGTATCACCCAAAGGAGAACTATAATATACATTTTACTGATTACCTGAATGTTATCTGAGTATGTTTTTTGTTTTAAATTTAATTTTAAATTATCGATATGTGAGAGTCTTGTATTTTATTTTGCAGCATCTAGTTCTGTAATTCTTCATTCGCAAGCTTCATCTATTATAAAGTTCAATGGGCTTAATTATTCTGAATGGAGTGAACAAATCCAGTTTCATTTAGGAGTTTTGGATCTGGATTTTGCACTGCTTAATGATAAGCCAACTGCTCTTACTGATATAAGCAGTGTTGAAGAAAAATCTTTTCATGAAACTTGGGAAAGATCAAATAGATTAAGTCTAATGTTTATGCGAATGACTGTAGCAGACATTATTAAGCCAACACTTCCAATAATAGATAATGCTAAAGAATTTATGAAGTCTGTGGAGAATGTTTCTCAATCTGAGACTGCTGATAAGTCACGTGCTGGAACTTTAATGGGTATGTTAACTACAATGAAATTTGATGGTTCTCGTACCATTTATGAGCACATTACTGAAATGACTAATATAGCAGCAAGATTGAATACTATGGGAATGAAAGTGAGTGAAAGCTTCCTTGTACAGTTTATTATAAACTCATTGCCTCCTGAATATGGTCCATTCCAAATTAATTATAATACTATTAAAGATAAATGGAATGTGACTGAATTACAGAGTATGCTTATTCAGGAGGAATCAAGGCTTAAGAAACAAGGAATTCACTCAATTAATCTCATAGATCAACCAGATTTTAAAAGAAAATCAGGAAAGAAAAATCCAAAAGGCAATAAAGGACACTTAAAGCTTAATGTGTCATCTGCTCAAATCCAAAAGAAGGAACCAAAGAATGATAGATGTCATTTCTATCACAAGCGTGGACACTATCAGAAAGATTGCCTAAAGCGTAAGGCTTGGTTTGAAAAGAAAGGTAAGCCTAGTGCTTTTGTATGTTTCGAATCAAATTTGGCTTAGGTTCCTTATAATACTTGGTGGATTGATTCTGGTTGTACCACTCATGTTTCTAATGTGATGCAGAGATTTCTTACGACCCAAATCATAAAGCCAAATGAAAAGTTTGTCTTCATGGAAAATAGAGTCAAAGCTCAAGTTGAAGCATTGGAACATATCGTTTGGTTTTAGATACTGGACATCATTTAGATCTATTTCAAACTCTTTATGTACCTTCTGTTTCTAGAAATTTAGTTTCTTTATCAAAACTTGATACAACTGGTTTTTGTTTTAAGTTTGGAAGTGGATTTTTCAGTTTATTTAAGTATAATCAACTTATTGGTTCTGGTGTGCTTTGTGATGGTTTATATAAATTAAAGCTTGATAATTTATTTGCTGAGACTTTATTAATCTTGCATCATAATGTTGGAACAAAACGTGGTTTAATGAATGAAAATTCTGCTTATTTGTGGCATAAACGTTTGGGTCATATATCCAAAGAAAGAATACAAAGATTAGTAAGGAATGAAATCCTTCCTGATTTGGATTTCACTGATCTTGGTATTTGTGTGGATTGTATTAAAGGAAAATTTACTAAACACACAATTAAGAAAGCAGCCACAAGAAGTACACAACTTCTTGAAGTCATACACACAGACATATGTGGACCTTTTGATGTGCCTTCCTTTAGTAGTGAAAAATATTTTATTACCTTTATTGATGATTTTTCACGTTATGGTTATATCTATTTATTGCATGAAAAATCTCAATCAGTAAACGTCCTTGAGGTGTTTATTAATGAGGTTGAGAGGCAATTAGATAGAAAAGTGAAAATCATAAGGTCTGATAGAGGTGGTGAATTTTATGGAAGGTATGATGAATCTGGACAATGTCCTGGTCCATTTGCTAAATTCCTTGAAAGGCGTGGCATTTGTGCTCAATATACAATGCCTGGCACACCACAACAAAATGGTGTTGCAGAAAGACGCAATCGTACTTTAATGGATATGGTTAGATGTATGTTAAGTTATTCTTCCTTACCCTTATCTTTGTGGATGCATGCTTTAAAAACCGCTATGTATTTGTTAAATAGGGTTCCTAGTAAGGCAGTTTCAAAGACTCCATTTGAACTGTGGACAGGAAGAAACCCTAGTTTAAGGCACCTGCATGTTTGGGGTTGCCCGGCGGAAATAAAAAATTTATAATCCACATGAAAGAAAATTGGATTCTAGAACAACCAGTGGTTTCTTCATTGGTTATCCAGAAAAATCTAAAGGGTATAGATTTTATTGTCCTAACCATAGTACGAAAATTATTGAAACTAGAAATGCTAGGTTTATTGAGAATGGTGAGATTAGTGGGAGTATAGAACCTCGTAATGTAGAGGTTAAAGAAGTTGGGGTGAAAATTCCTTTGCCCGTCACTTCTAATAAAGTTGTTAATCCTATAGTTGTTGAAAAGTTTGACAATATACAGGATGAGCAAATAAATGATAATGCATCCCAAAATGAAGTTGTCACTAATGAACCTATAATTGATGAACCACAAGAAGTAGCATTAAGAAGATCTACTAGAGTTAAAAGATCTGCTATTTCGAATGATTATATGGTTTATCTTCAAGAGTCAGATTTTGACTTAGGAATTGATGATGATCCAGTTTCATTTTCACAAGCCATAGAAAGTGTGAATTCTAATAAGTGGTTAGATGCCATGAAGGAAGAGTTAAAATCAATGGATCATAATAAAGTCTGGGACATCGTTGAATTGCCTGAAAGTTCTAAAAGAGTTGGGTGTAAGTGGGTCTTTAAGACCAAACGCGACTCTAAAGGCAACATCGAACGATATAAGGCTAGACTTGTTGCCAAAGGTTTTACTCAGAAAGATGGTGTTGACTACAAAGAAACATTCTCTCCAGTTTCTAAGAAAGAATCATTAAGAATTATTATGATAATAGTGGCTCATTATGACTTAGAGTTGCATCAAATGGATGTGAAAACAGCCTTTCTTAATGGGAATTTAGAGGAAGAAGTTTATATGGATCAGCCTGAGGGGTTTTCAGTTGAAGGAAAGGAACACATGGTGTGTAAACTTAAGAAATCAATATACGGACTTAAACAAGCTTCACGACAATGGTATCTCAAGTTTAATAATACCATCACTTCATTTGGATTTAAAGAAATCACTGTTGATCGGTGTATATATCTAAAGATAAGTGGGAGCAAGTTTATAATTTTGATTTTGTATGTTGATGATATTTTGCTTGCTACTAATGATCTTAGTTTATTATATGAAACTAAGAAATTTCTCTCAAATAATTTTGAAATGAAAGATATGGGTGATGCATCCTATGTGATAGGAATTGAAATATTCCGTGATAGATCACAAGGAATGTTAGGATTGTCTCAGAAAGCATATATTAATAAAGTTCTTGAGAGATTTAAGATGACAAATTGTTCAGCAAGCATTGTTCCAATTCAAAAAGGAGATAAATTGAGCCTTATGCAATGCCCAAAGAATGAATTGGAACATAAACAAATGGAACAAATTCCTTATGCATCTATTGTTGGAAGTTTAATGTATGCTCAGACATGTACTAGACCAGATATAAGTTTTGCTGTTGGAATGTTGGGTAGATATCAAAGTAATACAGGGCTTGATCATTGGAAAGCAGCAAAGAAGGTTTTAAGATATCTACAAGGAACAAAGGAATACATGCTCACTTTTAGAAGATCTGATTACCTTGAGGTGATTGGATATTCAGATTCAGATTTTGCTGGATGTTTGGATTCTAGAAAATCCACATTTGGATATGTGTTTCTCTTAAGTGGAGGAGCAATATCTTGGAAGAGTGCGAAGCAGTCCGTCATTGCTGCATCCACAATAGAAGCTGAATTTGTGGCATGTTTTGAGGCCACAATTCAAGGATTATGGCTGCGAAATTTTATTTCAGGACTTGGAGTTGTTGACAGTATTGCCAAGCCGCTGAAAATTTATTGTGATAATACTGCAGCAGTCATCTTTTCTAAGAATGACAAGTATTCAAAGGGTGCTAAACATATGGAATTAAAATACTTTGCCGTTAAAGAAGAAGTTCAGAAACAAAGAGTATCATTTGAGCACATTAGCACCAATCTTATGATTGCGGATCCATTAACTAAAGGGTTGCCACCGAAGACATTTCATGAACATGTTGTTAGGATGGGCATTACCGATAATCCTTATTAAAGCTTATGTTTATTGCTCTTTATGTCTTTTGATACTTTGAGCTCTTTTATTTTGTTTCTAACAATTAGTGTATCCCATTTATTATGTTGTGTATACATGAATGTTTATGTGAATATTGATGGGATTTGTCTTTTGTGAAGACATCATTGTTGGACCATTATGTGTATCTTATTATGCTTCATATTATGTATAAAATTAGTATCGTGATACATGGAAGGAAATGCATCGATCAAATGGTGTGTGACCGCCATGATCCGCAAGATCGTGATACATGGAAGGAAATGCATCGATCAAATGGTGTGTGACCGCCAAGAACTTTCTTATACGAATTCGAAAACTTGAATCGTATATGCGAGTAAAGTTCTCGTATGAGATTTAAGAACTCCATAAAGTTTTTACAATTGGTGCATCTGATCACATGACTAGACTTTTCTCCGTTCTTTGCAATCCATTATTTTGATAGCTAATTGCAGTACATCTCCTTTTATTGGGGAGGGATTTTTCGTCCCTTGAATATGATCTATTATATGCCAAATCACATCCTCTCTTATATGAAGCTTAGTTGAGCAAATCAAACGGGTGAAGATAAAATTCGAGAAAATATTTGGCTGACACATAAGGCTTGTACATCGCTCTTTTGATTATTTTAAAAAATAAACATTAGATTTATTTTTTAGTTTTAAAACTCTTTATTTTATCTTGAATCGTATTTGTTTTTGTTGTCGGTCAATCACAAATAGTTCAACACATTGGTGCTCGCCATTTACCAGAAAATTAGAATTTTTGAGTGATCAATACCCCCCACCTCCTTTTTTCTCCTTTATTCATCAATTGAGTTGTGTGAGCTGCCCATGTCTAAACCATTAATCAAAGTATCTACCTAGAATGTTCCTCCATAGGTAATCTTGATTCAAAATGAAACATTCAAGCTTATAAGTAAATGTTGCTAATAAATATCCATAGAGGTCCACTAGAGATACTAAAAAAAAAATAATATGAGGCTGATTCTAAGGCCAAAACAAAATGCCTAATTAGTTATCATGTTTCTCTTTAAGGACTATGGGACTCATGCAATTTTCATCAATCAATTATTCTCTATATATTCCTAGTTGTGTGCATGATGCATTAACAGATCAAAATTGGACTAAAGCTATGAACGAAGAGATATGCTCTTCAAAGGAATACGACTTTGGAAAATTTGCCCATTTACTCAAAGAAAAAGAAGACCATTGGATCTAGATGGGTGCTCACAATTAAACTCAACGAGAATGACAATAATACTAGATAGAAAGTAAAGTTAACTGCAAAAGGATACACACATAAATATGGAATTGATTACTAAGATACTTTTTGCACCAATAGCCACGTTTAGCACTAGTTGGATTCTCATTTTCATCGCAGCAGATTGATATTTTCCCTTGTTATAGTTTGATGTAAGTAATGGTTTTCATAATGGATACTTAGAAGAAGTCTATATGGATTTACCTCTTGGAGCTAAATGCAAATATTCAAGAAAATGTTATGTATGCAAGTTGAGAAAGCCGTTATATGGACTAAAGTAGTCTCTTTTAGTCATGATCAGTAGGTTCTCATCCACAACTAAAGAGTATGGTTATAAGTAGAGTAAGTCAAACCATGCTTTATTTATAAAACACATAAGTGGTAAGGTAACTGTGAATGTGTATATGCACGACATGATATTGATAGGACATGACCTAGATAAAATTAATATTTTTACAAAAAACTTATTGGAGCGAAGTTTGAAATGAAAGATTTTGATTAACTCAAATACTTCTTTGGAATTTAAGTATCAAGGTCAAGACTAAGTATTTGTGTAGTTTGAAGATCAACTAACTAATGTTCTCACAAAATCCGTTTAGAAAAAGTTGTTTTTGATGCAATTATCAAGTTGGGCATAATTGATATTTATGCATGAATTTAAAAAAGAATATCAGCACAGATTGTGTTATATTTTTCTCTGGATCACTTTTTGAATCACCCATTGATTATATTCCTAAAATCAGTCCTTGTCATACTAATATAATTATTATAGGATATTCTTACTTTATAAATTTAGAAGTTATTTTCCATATTAAGAGAGATCCTCTTTTTATGTAATATACATGTAATTGTTTATAAAGGTCTTCCTCCCTCAAGGAGATGAATACATTGAAGATTATTCTCTCTTTCTCTTGTGTTGACGGATCCAGCCCCCTTGCCTCCATGGCTTAGGCTTTTGGAGTCCTTTGAATCCACTTCTGGCTTTCCGGCCCACAGATTTGTATTGATGTTTTTTTATTCTGTTAAGGTTTGAATTTTTTCATGGGTTGCTACAGATCTTGTTTGATACATGTAAATTATCTGTTTTTGATGTTTTATACATGTAAATTATCTCCTTTGGCATAACTTGAGCTAAAACTCTCAATGTCCCCCACAAGGAGAGAGAAACAGATTGGAATAATTCTGAGAGATAAGGACGAATCGTCTGCAATTAAGGTTGCTGCCTCGAATCTTCTGCAGTTAAGGTTCTCTGCCTGACTGACCAAGGACCAGAGAAAGGGAGTGGGATATAGCTCATATTGCCATCTGTTTCTTTTTCTTAGTTGTTAGTGATGGTGCCTGAATCCACATGCCTCTTTGATGAGAAGTTTTTCTGTGCGGGAGACCGGGCACAAAACGTTGTCCGAAGATTATTCAGAATGCGTCACATCATCAGTACCGAGCTGCAGTACTGAGCGGTACCGAATAGTACGGAGCCGTGGTACCGAGTAGTACGGAGCCGTGGTATCGAGCAAAGGGTGACGTGGCACATTCTCGTTGGTCTTCGGACGAGCGACCACACATAATAATTAATCCTCTTTGATAGAGACTTCTCATTGAAAATTAATGTTCTGCATTTTGTAAGCAAATAATGATTTATTTCTAAGGTTTGGTCAGTAAAAGAAAATGGGCTTTTGTAAATATTTTTGCATCGAAAAAGATTGCTATATAGAAAAGCTTGATATCTCAATGAAGGCAGTACTCTGAAACTAAGATGTTGCTGATATTCTGCAGACGCCTGTATTAGCTTTGACATTATAAGATGGATGCGATGAGTAAAATATCTGTACTGAAAATTATGGCATTTTATGTCTGTTTGTTTTCAGAGATGAAATATTTTAGTTCCAAATGCAGTAATTTTATTCTATGATAGAAATATATTTACTTGGACTGATCCAATATTGTCATGATGTCTAGTATCTCACTCTGCTTATCGGTATTCTCCCCCATACTTTTCTACACGAGGTTTTTCTGTAAATAAACCATTAGAAAGGCGTGAAGATGGCTATTTAACATGCTTATAACTTCTGTTATTCTTTCCTTAACTTTTGCCTTAAACGGTCTACTGTCCTTGGAACTGATTCAGCTTTTAATAAATGCAGGGAGAGAGAGAGAGAGAGAGGTTCACTTTAAAATTTGGGCTTGTTTCATGGAGCTTTGGTCAATGAGGGCACTATGGAGTGTGGAGATGCACGCTATCTTTTTCTTTTTTGCAATTACAGATGTTATTCTTACAGGGGACCTTATTGGTTGCAATCTAACCATTATTGCAGTGCTCTTTCAAAATTTCTTTCAAAATTGAAGTTTACTGTTATTTATGTTTGCCAAAAGTAAGAAACGATGACCAGAGAATTTTTTTTTAAGGTAAAAGACGAGCAGTGCCAACCTATTAGTTAATTCTTTCCATGTTACAGTTCTTAAACATTTTCGCAAAAAAAAAATTAAAAAAAAATAAAAATAAAAACAGTTCTTAAACAGTTCTGATTACATTTAGATTTTCTGTTCCCTCTCCTTCCTGATTGAGTTTGGAACTCGGAAGCTCTATTAGTGTCCCTTCCTCCATTTCTGATGGTTTCCTTAAATGCAGAACGAGATCATGGAGCCAGCTCCTTCTCTCTCTCTCTCTCTTATCTGTCACTTTTCCGTGGCCTCTGTGCTTCTCTGACTCAGTGCATTCAGCAACTGCAGAGCTAGCAGGACATGGCTGGGGAGCAATGGTTGCGTTATTTGGACGTCATAGCATGTCCTTTGCCTTAGGGGGGGAGAGAGAGAGAGAGAGAGAAAGAGAGAGTGAGAGGGTAGAGAGAGAGAGAGCTTAAAGACCAAAATCTTGCTGGCTGAGCCCTAACAAAAGTCTGACAAGGCTAAGTGGTCCTCTTCTGCTGTAATTTACTGCAGCCAACCCACCTGTCAGTTGCCAAAACTTGACCATTTTCCTCAAATAAGAATTTGGAAGTGGTGCTGCATTGAAGGGAAGCGTTATGAGCTTTCATATAATTATTATAGCTTCCAATTCTTCTACTGTGAAGGATTCTGATCTTTATGAGTATTTTTTTTTAATAAATAATAAGTGATAAATGCTAAGTGTGTAAATGAACTCATAACCTTGTAGATATAAATCTCCTTTAACCAATGGAATCATAGCTCCTTTTAAATGAATTATTTTTTTCTTAATGTTATTATTTTGTTGGTGAAATTGAGAGCTTTAAGAAGGCTTAAGCTCAGCTGGATTTTATTCATTTGGGATGGTTTTTTTACTGCTTAAAATAATTTTTTAATATAAAAAATTAAATTTTTTTGTTAGAAAACTACTTTAAGAAACAATAAAAAAGTCATCTCAAACAAAGCCTTAGTTTTTGGGTTAAGTTGGGCTCAAGTTTAGATCTCTTGATCTCTCTATGCTTTGCTTCAATTTGATATTAAGATTAAGCCTTGAATCAAGTTCTTGTGAGCCCATTTTCTCAATTTATATTTATCTAGATTGTATTTATAACTTGGTTTCGGATATTGTTATTATTACAAAGATTGGTGATGTGGTTAACATTATGATTGAAGATCTTTGAATTTTCAGGTGATCCAGAAGAAGGAACCGTACAAATGTAATACAAACTATTGACATGTATATTAGAGTTACGTTAAAAAAAAATATTTGTTGAATGTTGTGATCACGAAAGATGAAGGGGGTTGCATAGTATAATAGAGTATTAATTGTAAAAATATCAATTTTTGAAAATAATTAAAAATTGAAAAAAATTAAATTTATGTTTGAATTGCAGCGCAACATAGAGAAAAGGAGAAAATTGATTTTTCACCGATTTATTGAGCTTTTATTGCACAGTTTTTTTATCGTATTGATTATTCTGGATATTTTGACAGTAATATTTATTGAATTTCATCGGGCAAAATGGAAGTTATTATATTTTGTAATGTTTTATTGATTGTATAACTGATATTTTTACTATAAACATACTATTAATATAAGCGTTGGAAATGAATGTGAATAGGTGATTTAGTAATAGTTGGTCGTTATTATTGTTATATTACTGTGATAATAATATGTGTGAGGATAAATAAAAGATGGTTCATTGATGTTGGCTGGAGACTGATTGACCTGTATAGGATTGTAGGCCGATGGACTTTCCTTTAAATAATGTGCTTGGGTGTTATTATTTACTGATTTACGTAATACACATATTGAGAGTTATTAGGAGATGATTATTGTGCCGACGGGCAAAAAAGTGACGATTCTATTTACTTAGCCAACAGGATACTGATACGGTTCACTCCTTACTAAAAAAATACCTCTTAAATTCGGACTTCTTGTTCAGAATTGTTATAACTAAAAAAATTAAAAGATATTTTTTTATCTATAACAATAAAAAAAATATTTCAGAAACTATTATTAAGTCAAAATTGCAAACCGTCTTTGTCATAACATAAGTATTATTCTGCTCTAGTTATAATAAAATTTTCCTAATTTTCGACATTTTTACAATTCCTTAAAAAATTAACTTATGTTGGTACAAGTAGAGATTTTTAGATCGTTAGGTCTTCGTTTTGCAAATTGATTTCACCCAATCATTCTATTTATGCTTAGATAATTTTTCAATATTTTTTCATAATTTTGAATCTCCAGATTTGAAGAAATAAAAAGACTTACATGAATATTTATACTAAAATCAGAACAATTGGAATAATTACACTTATTCACTTAATATATTTTATCCGAAATATCTAAACACATAACTACTTATTAACACCTTTATTTCTTCCCTCAATTCATTTATCATAGAATGATTTTGAGAAAATGAAAGAAAAGAGAGAAGAGAGAAGAAAAATGTTAGGGTTTGACGATTGTAAAGTTTTTTTTTTTTTTTTTTTTTTTTTTTTTTTTTTTTTTTTTTTAAACCAAAATTCTATATAAAAAACACACCAACAAAGGTTACAACAGCAAAAACAAAAAGAAAAGCTAGTAGGAAAGAAAATAAACAACAGAGAGAAGTAGAGACTAAAAACGAGCTCAGAACTAAATCAAAGCTATCAGCGCCCAGGGCGACCCGCACGAGCCTGCCAGTAAGCGAAGAAAGCATCCCGAGAAAAAGGTTGCCACCAACAAAGAAGGACCAGGCCGCGAATCCCAACCACATCATAGCCCAAAGCCTGACGTAGCAGCAAAACAGTAAAGCCGCCAACTCCCAAGAAGAAACAGCAAGATTCAACAAAATTTCAAAAATCATCTCCTGCGACGACCTCTCCCCCAGAATTTTCCTCGAGATCCAACATTCGAAGTGCGAACAAGAGTAAAATCATTGTTGGACTCCACAGACTGTGAATCCGACTCCACATCCGACGAATCAACCAACCAATTATTCTGATTCCGAATATCCAAACCAGAAGAATTACCCACACAATTGGCCATCACATGGGAATCAACCTCGCTTACAGGGACCACAACTAAACTGTTGGTAATCAAATTTACTTCCTCTCTTCCCTTCTCAATTTCAGCCGGCACCACCACAACAGGCATAATACTATCAGAACCACCATCTGCATCCTTTAAGCCTTGACCACCCTCATTTGAATTCACAACACCCAAAACTGGCGAGCCATCAGAATTCACCACATTCATCGCACCAAACACCACCTCCGGCACCACCACCGGAGAAACATGATCACTAACATCAGTCACAACCGGAGGTACAAAAGGAGCTGCATCGTGGGATAGGACAGAACAGTTACCAACACGACTAGTAGGCACATCAATCACAACATTAACCACATCAGCCACATTCAAAACGGATGGATCAGTAGTGACCAAAGACTCCAAAATCCCAGAATTTCCGCACATGTCCAAGGAATTAGCAACAACACCATTATTCGCAATATCAACAGGCTTAACCACATTTTCATTAGATTTTTGCACATGCAAATCCCCCTTGATATGACCAAGCCGTTTACACCCAACACAATATGCAGGCACCTCCTCGAAACAAACTCGTTGAACATAACCAGAATTCTCCGAACCAAGCCAAATTTTATCAGGAAGGTCCTTAGTAATGTCAATCTCCACCAGGACCCTCGCCAAAGAAGGTCTAGATCCAATAGATGTAGAATTATCAACTTTTAAAGGACGACCAAACATCGAAGCCAAGGCATGAAGGATACGAGGGGCAAAGAGGTGTGGTCGCAAACTGGGAAAAGCAACCCAAATAGGAATAACCGGAGACTCAACCCCGACATCAAGATCCGGCGACCATTTAGTAAGTTTCAAATAGCAGTTATTCACCAAATAAGATCTATGGCTGAATACTCTACTATAATCCAAATCATTAGAAAGCTTAATAAGAATATGAGATTGATCCAGAACAGTTACTGAGAATTCAGCATTAAGTTTCAAGCTGAAAAAATTTTTTTGTATAACATCAAGTGAAGGGCGCCGCGTAGGAAAGAAACCAACCAGAGCAAATTGAAAAGGAACAGACAGAGCTAAAATTTCTTCCTCCGATATCCATAACGAGGGTAAACCATGACAAAAACCCTTTCTTAACTCAGGAAAATCAACTGAAATCGAAGAACCAGATAAAGCTTCCACAAAAGAACGAGATTTAAGGGATCCATCCAAAAAACCGGGGTCACAAACACGACTAACCACCATACTGGAAGGAAAAGGCAGAAAAATGAGAGGAAACTTCCCTGCCGATCAGCAAATGGAAGACGACGAACCATAGCAAAGCTGGAACAAAGCCCCACAGGCGGAACCCAAAAGGCGGCGAGCCGACGCGAGCGGAACCCACGCTACCCGGAGAAACGGCGGCGAGCCGACGCGAGCCGTCGCGGCGGAACCCGTGCCGCGATGCCCTAGCCGTCGCGAGCGTCTCGATTGTAAAGTTGTTTTGTCCGTCAGTGCAATTGGGAAATTTTTTGGTCTTAAGGTAAATTACATTTTTCTTATTTCAATTTTTTAATAATTTGATATTTTTTGGGATTTGTTTCGATTAAATTTATATTTTCATTATAAGAAAATAAGGATCATTTAATTTTGATAAAACTTTCATTGCGTAAGTTTTTATATGATATATATATTATGATTATGACATTTTGAGTATATTATAGAAATTTGTCGCCTGATGATTTAAATCAATAATTTTAATTAATTCAAAATTTTATTTTGACATCTAAAATAACATTTTAGTTCAATTAAAGTTTTTATACAAGATCTATAGTAATTTGATTAACTTCTAAAAATATGAATTTTCGCTTAATTATGTTTATGTTGGTTAGTGTTGAGGCATTTTTGTAATTTCTAAATTTAGTCTGATGATACTTTAATTAATGAAATGCATAAAAAAATACAAAAGAAAAATAATGTGATGTTATGTCAGTGCCAGTGGGTGACTAAGGTGCATGGGATTCTGTTATGCTGGTGCGTATAGGTTATTGATGTAGGATTCTGTTTTGCCTGAGCTGGTGGGCTTCTAAGGTGGATTTCGATATGACATGTGATGTTATGCGGAAGCCAGTGGGTGAGATTTTGAAGTGACATGTGATGTTATGCCTAAGCTAGTGGGCTACCGATGTGAGATTCTGATATGAGATGCATTATGATGCAAGCATCTAAGGTCTATTCTAAAAATTCTAATTAGACATATTTTATATTTCAGTTTCAATATAATTCATTGGTTAATAAATCATATTTAGTTTCAATATATGCTTCAGTTTCAGCTTTTCGTATAATACTTCAGTTTATTATTACAATATATTAGTTCTTTTGGTTTTACTCATTACTTCCTGTTTTAGGCTACGATAACTTACTAAGTCGTGTTAAATAATTCATACTTTTACTTTTATTTTCAGGCAAGGAAAAGGGTAAGGAGCTAGCTGAGTAGTTTTGGATAGCAAGCTCCGATCTATGTTGTAGGTATGCCCTTTTGGCTAGTTTTATTTTTGTAGGTTTCTTTTATTTTATTATATTATCTTCTTTCAAGTGTTGATATATATATATATATATATATATATATATATATATATATATATATATATATATATATATATATATATATATATATATATATATATATATATATATATAGGTTATTTTGAGATTTATTAGTCTTATGTTTTATATTGCTTTCAGTTGTGGCTTTGCTTCGTGGTGTGTTTAAATTGGAAGATTTAATTTAATGCTTTTCCATTCGAATCTTAGGATCAGTCTTACCACAATTATACACGATATAATCTGTGTAGTATTGTGTCATATTGGGTCAAGTTGTGACAAGCTTTTTAGTATCAGAGCAAGGTTAGAGAAGTAAATTGTAACATAGCTATATGATTTAATATGTAGAAGAGTGAGATGCTTCTGGTTAGTTTTGAGGGCTCATTTTATTTATTTTTCATATGGTTGTGTTGAATACAACATTGTTCATTATTCCTGTGATTACTTATCCACCTAAGCTAGATCCATATATGACCAACGATCAAAGCTCTTGTCATACAACTCAGGTTCAAGGTATAAGTCCTACGTTTAGTTTTGAGGCAATTTCTGATATTGCATGCATAATAGCATATTTATTGGGCGAGTCTCATATGTGGGTTTCAGGTACCCGTTTTGATTACATGGACATATATTTATAGAATTTCATGAGATTAGAATCTCCTAGACTTTCAACTATTATTAAGCCTAGAGTAGTTGATGATTGGCTGATGAGGATAAAGAAGACTCTAGATGGGATGTATTGCCTCCTGAGAGGAGAGTTATATTAGCTACATTTTTATTGAATGGTGAGATAGAGCGGTGGTGGTTAGGATAATAGAGAGAGAAGTTCCAGGGTCATGCAAATACCCAGATTACTTGTGAAGAGTTTACAGAGACATTCAAGACTTGGTTTATACCTTCGTCTGTTAGGAGACAGCTATAGAGTTTTTTTTTTTTTTAAGTTAATTCAAGAAAGTATATTGGTGACGTAGAACGAGGTTGAGTTTACTACTCTTTCCAGGTATGCTCCATAATTGATTAACACTTTGAGGGAAAGTGCTACCAATTTCTAGAAGAACTCTGAGATGCTTTAAGGCAGTTTTTATTGGTGTATAATATTATCAAATTTACTTATTTGGTTGAGAGGGGCAAGAAGATATAGACTGATTTGATAGCAGTTCACTAGTGATGAATTAATGCGAGCAAGAAGTTTTTTAGTAGTGAGATGGCTGTAGTAGCTATTAAGGGACTAAGACCAAGTTTTGACCTTTTAAATTCAGGAGGGGATAATCAGTAGGAGTTTCTTCTAGATCAGATAGAGGCAATGTTTCCAGTTCTAGGGGGTTAGTCAGTAAGACCCCATTATGTCAGAAATATAACAAAAATTATAATGGTTAGTGTAACAAAACATCATACATGTATTTTTATTGTGATCAGTTTGGACACAGGATTGCTGAGTGTCCATTGGGTGATTTTGATAAACGTTCTGATTTGAGAGCTGATAGCTTTAGGCAATCGACCTTAGGTAGGCCGAGGGCAGTATCACCTCGATAATATTTTGAGACTTCTGGTAGCTGAGATGTTGGTCATGGATTACGAGGTCAACATTACGGAGGTTTATGGGGTGCTAGAAGTTCTATTGCTTTGACCCCTAGCTGTACAATTACGAGTTTATAGTTTGACTTAGCAGGAGACTCCAGATGCTTTAGATGTGGTTACATGCATGACTTACATTTCTGATCAACCATATTATATTTAATTTGATTATGGAGCTAGTCATTAATTTTTTTAGCATTTCTTTGATTTACTAGACTTTTCTTTAATTTTGTTGCCTTTTTCTCTATTAGTTATTTTACGGACTTGATATGGTATGATAGCCTGTAGAGTCTGTTTCTAAGAGATTAAGATTTTTGGTAGTAAAGTGGAAGTCTGGTTTGATTTTACTACCTATTTTTATATTCAATATTATTTTGGGTATGAACAAATTGAGTCAATATGAGACTCAGATTGATTGTTTGAAAAAATGAGTCACCTTATTTTTGGGTAGTGAGAGCTATATATTTTAGAGAGTTAGAAGTATCTTATCCTATCTGATTTATGCTTTAGAAGTTGATAGACTTGAGAGGAAAGGTAGTCTAGTCTTTTTGATATATGTTAGAGATCCTCACATCTCTTCTTCATATGTAAGTAGTGTTCCTGTGGTTTAATTTTTTTTTGAATGTCTTCCCTAAGGAGTTAGTGACTTTATCGCTAGATAGAGAGATAAAGTAGATATATAAGTAGTGATAAAGTCATATATAAATGTTTTTTTTTATGTACAACCCAATTTTGAAAGCTCTATATAGGATGATGATGGGGAAGGAGGCTACGGTGGAGTATAATTCTGAATTATAAAAATATATACTTAAGGCTCCATATTCCCTAAATAATGCTTTGTTTTTTTTGATATAAATTAACAAACCCCACTTAAATATGCAAGTATACATAGCAAATCAAGTAATAAAATGATAGAGTAAAGTGTCGAACCCACGAGAAAGTATGCTTTCCAGCAAACAACTACGTACTACTATTTACTCTAATCATAAAATTATCCAACTTCAATAAAATTATTTGTTGAGGAGATTTAATCATTAAATAAATATAGTAAAATAATAAATATAATATTTAAATAATATGTTTTAGATTGATGAATGTAAATTGTATATCTTTTCTAATGAAATTCTTAATTATAATATGATTTAAAGTATATGCATCCCTAGATCTCTGTCAAGCTTGTAGAGGTGAAAATGATATCTACTGATCTCTTATAGTTATATCATCTCCTTAAGAGCCTATCATATGTTACATCCTATATCTAGGTATGCAAACACATTATTCCAATATTCCTGGTTATTCTTGCATTCCTTGATCGATGTATAAATACACATATAATTATTATGTGCATTAAATAAAGATAATATTGAAAATATCTTTTAACTTTAGAGCATAAGAATTTTTATTAGTACTTAATATGTTATCAATATCATTAATCTGAAACTAAGGAATTTGCCAAGCATGAAAGAAAAGATAAGAAAACTCATTTTCATTGAAATTATAGAAGAAAAAATACAAGAGAATAATATCATCACCAGGAAGGTTCAATGAATCTCATATACACTCCTTCTTGCTTAATGTATAGAGTTTCTCCAACAAACACAGACTAATACTCTAACGATTGTATCAAATACTTTCTTAAATTATCTTAGTTGTCACCCTAAGAGAGATTTAGAGAAATACTTTGAAATGTACTGAAATTAAACAAGTGACTGCACTCCCCTATAAACATAACACATCAACTATTTATAGGAAAATACAAAGTAATCAACTAGCGTTGCAGCGCTTGAAAGGTCAGCACTGCTATGTCTAAAAATAAATTAACGCCACTGCACTATTATTTTGGCTCCACCATAACGCTTGCTGACATGTATCAGTTACTTAGTGAATAGTCACATTATTTCACTGATAGGTTGTGTCCTTGGGCAGCTACAACTACCATGCTATAGCACTACTGACTTTTAAAAGCTACAGCACCAAAATGACAATTTGGGTGCTGAGGCGTGATAAATTGTGTTGCTACAATGCTTGAAGATAGTAACCTGGGCATTGCAAACCAGACTCTTTTGTCACCATAATACTGTCCAACATAGAAGTTGGCGTCACCATGTCGATATTGAGGCACTTCGGTGGTGCCTTTGATGGTGCTACGATGTTTTTTGGTCTGACGTAGCAACATTGGATGAAATTTATAATTTTATGTCTTTTTCTGTATTTTTCCTACACAACACAACTAAAAAATATATTTTCATTAGAAATATAACATATAAAATAACACATGTTATGATAGCCTATTGAGTCATGTTAGCACACTCCTTCTTTTGCTTTCATTTTTAGGCCAGGGAAAGTGTAAGGAGCGAGCTGATTAGTTTTGGATAGCAGGCTTTGATCTATGTTGTAGGTATGTCCTTTTTGGTTAGTTTTATTTTTTCATGCTTGGCTTTTATTTGGTTATGTTGTCTACTACCAAGTGCTATTATAGATATCTTAGATTGTATATATATTATTGAATGATAAATAGAAAATTATTTTGAGCTTTTTTAGTCTTCCACTTTATATTACATTCAATACTGGTACGTTGTGCTATGTGGTGTGTTTAAATTAAAAGATTTGTTTTAGTGATTCTCTAATCAGATATTGAGACCAGTGTTAATACAATTGGACACAATATGACTTATAGTATCGGGTCATATCGGGTTGGGTTATGATAAGTGTGACTACTAAAATACATATTATTGATTAATTATTACTGTTATCATAGGATTTTATTATTTTATTCTTATTATTTACTAATTTATTATCACTGTACATATTTAATGTTAGTATATTGCTTTGCTTTACTGTTACTACTATCGATTTTACTAACGGCATTGTATTGATACTGCTATCAATATTGACATCAATATTATTGGATACTATTATTGATTCACTGTACTGATTAATGATGTTGATTTACTGTAATAATATTGCGCTTGTTCTATACAGAGCACGTGATTAAGATATATATTTGATACTGATATATAATAAATGGATAACATATGTACATCATTATAGGATTTTACTGTATTGATATGATTCTAATAGTCTTTCCCAATGCTTTGATTTTATCACTTTATACGATTTCTTTACTAGTTGATAGTACCGATTCATCTTCTGCTTTATTCATCTGACACATATTGGTTTTCTGGTTTTTCCATTGTACTATTTTAGTCTATAAACTTTATAATTACTACCTATTGCATGTGGCTTTTATTAATTTTGCACAGATTCATGATCATATAAATATTATTATTATGATTTTACTTTTGACATTCATATTATCCTTTGATGTGCTTTGAGTTCAATGTAGGCTTTTATTACTTGCTGGGCTCTTCAGTTCATTATATGTTGTTAAATGATTTCAATTTAAGGCCAGGGAGCGGGAGTGAGAGATAGACCATAATCCTTCAGGTTCAGGTTCTTGTTATTTTTGTTATTCTTTTATACTCAAAATACATTAGTTATGATATGATTGTATATATCACGAGTAGTGTATATAATTTTTTGAGAAATGAATACAAATGTATAATTGATATTTTGATAGATAGTTTTGTTTCCGCTGGTATTTATATTGATAAACAAAATTAGATAGCTATCGTTGTTGTATATTAAAAGATAAAAAAATAATTCTTCCAAATTAGATTCTGGAGTATCACATTAACTATTTAAAAGAATGAAAATAGGTTTTATGATAGAGCGAGCCTTAGGGCTTATGAAATTAATATATACCTTGCATATCATACACTGATAGTCTCTAAATGATGGATTGATCAAGCACAAGTATTTATTAGAATATAATTTTAAAGTTACATGAGTTGGGTCAAGAATGGGCGAAGCTTCATTAAGCTGGAGCTCAACCCAATTTGATTTTGAACCTAGAAATCTGACCCAAGCTCAACTTGATCTTCATTTTGACTTGACTTGATATTTGCGGGCAGAATAAATTGAGTGTGAGCTTGCCCAACCCAATTTACTAGCTTAATCAAGGAATCAGAATCAATTGCTTTTTTATGGAAAGTGCTTAATATTCTACAAATCACATTTTGAATCTTATACAAATTTGTTTATATGCTACATATGCCAAAGATGAACTATTTCTAGTGTTTCATTTCATCTTCCTTGTTCTATCTTTACCATTTGACTTGTCAATGGGATAACCTTAAGAACAACTTTCACACAATTGTATTTATATTTTCTTTTTTTAGAGTATATTATAGAATCTACAGGCACCATATATATTACTTAAACTTTCATGATTTATTTGATATGATAACTTGTTTTGTGTTGTTTGATTTCAATAACTAATATTTTCATTTTATTTATTTAATTTGACTAGCCCAGATCATTGTTAGGCTTTTGTGATTTAAATATTTTATCTTTATATGTAGACAATTTAAACTAATTATAGGAATCCTTTTTCTATTAAAAGTGATGCATGGCTTCTCTTTAAGTCAATAATTAACAATTAATTATGGTTAGTTAAACTCTAAGAGCAGTCTTTGAGTTTGATTTACTATATTCTTAGTAAGAGTGTTGCTCATATTTTTACTTACAATAAAAATATATCTCATAGAATTCTCCAATATATCTCATAGAATTCTCAGAGGTGCAAATCTTAATCCAAGAGATAAATATATGGAGTCAAATAACGACACCAAAGCAAAATTCAATTTCAACATAAATAAAAGAAAAATCATTACCCTGCAGCTGAAGGTTTACCGGAAAGCTCAAATACATCCAAAGTCCTTTCATTTCCAGTCTTTTCCAATAAGACCTCCACCTTCGCTAGTACTCTGAAATATTGTATGGGCGGGTGCAGGAGAAGGCTTTGTCCATTAGATTTGTTCTGAGCTATTCCCACGTGAATTGTATCTCTCTCTCTTTCATGATGCACGCATTCATCAACAATGACCAGATCAGAACCTCTCTCTCTCTCTCTCTCTCTCTCTACATATATAATATTTCATCAAAGTTTCCTGGTAAACTATAGTTATAGCCGATTGGACAAGAAATCTACTCAATTGGCAACTCATTCCGACAGAGAAGAGCTCCATCCGCGAACTGTGGACTGGTAAAAGCTACAAGAACTTTTTTTGCTGGCAAGTAATAGTAAACAAGTACAGAATAATGGTGGAAGCAGACGAGTAGTTCTGTTCTGCTCTTCCATCTCTTAATCTTGAGGGTTTTTGACCAGATTCAAGACGTTTTCGATTCGAGAATTGGCTTAAAGGCATGTATGTGATTTGTACGTTGCTCATCAGCTTTATATTTATGTATATATAACTGGTTTTTCTCTTTTAATGTGATGCAAGAAATAAAAAAATTACACTCTCTGTAGAAACATGAGCTGCTTCACAAATAAAAAAAGGATAAAGATGAAAAAAAAAAAAAGAATTAAACCAAGCCAAGATTGTGGTAATAATCAGTAATAAAGGGTGTTTTTTTCACCTATTTTGATTTAGAAAGGCCTAAAATATTAAAGTTTTGCTTTATAGTTTGCATTTCTTCTCATAGCTTCATGATTGGATGACACATTTACAAACTTACCCATCTCTCTAATTGGGCTTGGAGGACATTATTTCTTATATATATATATATATATATATATATATATATATATATATATATATATATATATATATATATATATATATATATATTATAGCACAACATCAACATACATTTGGTTACTATTTAATTCTTACTTATGTACAATGACTAATATTATGCAAACAATCATTGATGGAATAATTTATCCTTAATTAGATGATTTTTTTTGGGAAAATATTGGGGCAGAAGCCCATTTCATTGATGTGAAGAAAAAATTACAGTAAGTAAAAGGTCAAAAGACCAAATGCAGACATCAAAGTGCTGCAGGTATACTCAAAACAGTAAAACACTAGAGGAAAAAGGTAGAAGAAGAAATCAAGGGCTCAGATGCATAGTGCAGTAAAATCCAGGCAACAAAAACATCTAAAAAGATAAAAAGGATCCCCTGGCTGCCAGGAGAATCGTCTATCCAAGGAGAAGCATAAATAAACTAGCATTCATCATTGCCCTGCAAAAAAATTGATCTCTGGCTGCCAAAATAACCACCCTGAGATCCAAAAAAAAAACAACCGAGCCACTGCTCCAGATTCCGGTAGGCAACAGAAGTAACGCAGGGACACAGCATTAACCCAGAGGCTCCATCAAAGCATCTGTTTAAAAACATAAGAATTCTTCCACTTTGAAATTTTGTAGGGAACAACCTTCTTGATATTAGCAGCGATAGTGGCTTAGCATTGAATAATATTTCCAAATAATCTATCATTTCTAGTTCTCCAGACATGGTAAGTGATTGCACACATCAACAAAAAATAAAAATTTTTCCAGCTCTTGTCAGATATATACCCAATCATCGATATAATTGAAAACTTGTATATAGTAAAGTGGTACGAAACAACATATGGTTCATACAAGGAATAAGCCGTTTGAAGATAGCAAAGGTGTAATCACATTCAAACAAAAGGTGGTTGCGGCTTTCAAAGTGCTGGCAGTAAAACACATAATTTTGAGCAGTGGAAATCCCTTTAACCAACAGATTATAAGCAGTTTTCAACCTATTGTTTAAGGCTAACCAGGTGAAACAAGAAAAGCATAAAGCATGATTCTTATGGAAAACATATTTGTGCCAGCTAATAGTAGGTTGATCTTTATAAAAATCCTTCTTAAAATGCTTAAAAATTGGCTTTTCAGAATCGAACCAGGAGCAGGTAAAACTTGAGTTCGCAATAGGCATCGTAGAGATCAATTCCTTGATGAGATCAGTTAAGTTAAAATGGGGTCTCCAAATTCCATTTAGGATCAGACAATTGACTGGAAGTTTAGAGAAAGAAAAACTCTCCAAATTCCCATTCCTAAGCCTGTAAGCAATAGAATTTCCAAAGCACCAAGGGTCCCAAAGTAAATAAAGTTTGCTATTATCAAAAACCTTAAAAATTAGATTATGCTTAATATTCTTAGCCACAACAGCTAAATTCTTCCAATAAATAGAGCAACGCGCGGTGGTTCTTGGGATTCCAAAAGGAAGTGTATTTTGCCCTCCACCAATAGAAAAGAAGACTATCAGAATTAAAGAATATACAAATGGTGGAACAGCCAAATCTGTGAGAAAGCAGAGGTATTGTCGGTATATCAAGCCCACCAAGATGTTTTGGTTTGCAAGTATCTTTCCAAGATATCATATGTAGCTTTCTTTTAGTAATATCACAATCTGGAACAAATTTTGTTGATTATTTTACATCAATATTTAGATAAAATAGCCCCACGAATCCAATAGGCTAAGATGTTGGAAATAGTAAATTTGAGATACTACAACCTTCCAACAAATGAGAGAATTTTAGCTTTCCAACCGTCTAGGGAGTTCTGAATTTTTTGTAACAGAGGCTGAAAATCACTCAATTTAAGTCTTCTATGGAGGATAGGGATCCCCAGATATCTAATGGGGGAATCAGTGATAGGGATGTTAAGAATACTATAAATGAAGTGAGCATTCAAAACATGCCTAGATAAGATAATAGTGCTCTTATCTTTGTTAATCTTCAAACCCGAGATATCAGCGAAGCGGTTAAGTAAATTCGCAAGGACCTGAGCATTATCAGAAGAAGCCTTGCCAAACACCAGCAAATCATCTACATATAGTAGGTGTGAAATATGGGTGTTTCACATGGAAATTCCTTGAAACTTGTTAGAAGCAACCATTTCTTCAAGACATGAGAAAAGACCATCCATAACAATGCTGAAGAGGTAAGGTGAAAGAGGGCAACCCTGTCTAAGGCTAGAAGTCGAGTTAAAATAACCTTCTAAAGCACCATTGATGCAAATGGAGAAATAAACATTTGAAATGCATCCTTTAATCCAAGAGACAAATTTTGGAGGAAAGCCTTTGCTAAGAAGACGATTAAGAAGATATTCTCTGGAAATAGTTTCAAAAGCTTTATGAATGTCAAATTTGGCGCATAAGTAGTTATCTCTAGTATTAAGATTGAAATCTCCAAGGAGTTCAGCAGCCAAAAGGATGTTATCAGAGATTACTCTGTCATTTATGAATCCAGCTTGGCTAGAATGAATAATGTAAGGCATGACCACTTTCATCCTATTAGCCAAGATTTTTGCAATAATTTTATAAAATGTGTTGCAAAGAGAGATGGGCATATAATCTGAAATGTAAGCTGGATGGAAACTTTTGTGAATCAATGCAATGGTTGTAACTTTGACATGCTTTAGTAAAGAGCCAAAGCAAAAAATGGAAGAAATTGCTTCACAAAGTTGATTTCCAATAGTGTTCCAGGTGGTCTTATAAAATTCAAAAGTGTATCCGTCAGGTCCAGGAGAAGAAGAGTTGGGAGAAGAAAAGATCACATCTTTGATTTCTTCAATGCTAACATTTGCAGTTAAACTAGAGATAAGATGTTGGAGTATGGTGTTCCCAATAGGGGTGTCCCAATTGTTTGAATTTGGCATATATAAGGAGTATTATAAAGCATATGAAAGTGATTAACCATAGCATCTTTGATATCAGCAGGATCAGACATAACCCTATCAGCCGTGGTGATAGTTTTAATAAGGCTATGGTGTTAGCTACACGGTTACATGGCAGTCATTAGTTTAATTCCTTTTGTAATATAAGCTGTAGCCTGTACTTTCTTTACTTTATTTGTCTATATATACCTCTTGTAACCAACAGTTAAATGAATGAAAAGTTTTCTTTCTTCTTTATCATGTTTCCTACTTTCTTCCCTGTTCTTGGACGAAAGCCACTTCCTGGCTTACTCTTTCAACATGGTATCAGAAGTCTAGGTACCTCTCTCTACCCTCTCATCTTTTCCACGACAATGACCACTCCAGGCAATTCTTCTTCCTCCCAGGCGGAATCCTCCACCGCCGAAGGCACCTTCTCATCTCCACAAATCCCATCCTCTCTCAAATTTTTGATGAGTAACATCAAAAATGTCATCTCCCAACCATTAACAGCCGACAACCACTCTCTATGGAGGTCTCAAGTCATCAAACTCTTCAGGGCAAATAGCTTTGAAGGGTTCTTGACCGGCTCCACCTCTTGTCCGCCTGCTTCCACCTCCACAGGAAACGGACTCCATTCCACTAATCCAGATCATTCCACCTGGATTCTGCTAGATCAGAATCTAGCAGCCACCCTATATTCCGTGATATCGCCCTCAATTCTCCCCTATGTCCTCTCCGCCGATCATTGCAGCGACATTTGGAAGATTTTTGACAGCCGTCTCCAATCGTCCACTCGATCAAGAATCTCACAGCTCAAGAACGAACTTCACTACCTCAACATGAAAGACAAATCAATGACGCAGTATCTACTCGATGTTAAATCCAAGGTCGACGCTCTTGCTGCAGCCAGCGCTCCCGTCGAAGTCGAAGACGTTATACATTACACTCTTAATGGGCTACCTACCATGTACCAAGCATTCAAGACAGCCATCCGTACAAACCTTCGCTCGGTAAGCCTTGACGAGTTGTATACTCTCTTATGCAGCGAGGAACTCAATCTCCTTCACGAAACCACGAAAGAACTTCACGCTCTTAGCCTCAACGGCAACCAAACAGCGCTTACAGCAAACCGTGGAAGAGGACGAGGCCGCTCTTCCAACTACAGAGGCCGAACCAATTCAAGATCCTCCTATACTCAATCAAACAACAGAGGGGTTAAATCAAGCAAACCAGCTATTTCTTGCCAAATCTGTGGCAAGCCCGTCCACTCCGCCATCAAATGTTGGCATCGCCACGATGAGCAGTATAATTCCGATCCACCGACTGCCCTGTTCACTTCTTCAAACTCAGCAAACCCCTCCGAATGGTTTCTTGACAGCGGCGCCACCGCTCACCTCACCTCCGATCCTACTAACGTCCAGCAATCGCAACCTTACTATGGCTCAAGTCAAATAACGCTCGGCAACGGACAGCAAGTGCCTATCAAAAACACGGGCAACGGTCTTCTACCCATCCCATCCGGTAATTTAAAATTATCTCATTTAAACTTAGTTCCAAATTTATCTTTCAATCTCTTATCTGTTCAACAACTAAGCACCGATAATGATTGTTTCATCATCTTCCATCCACACGGCTACGAAATCAAGGACCGGAAGACCTGCCGCAGGCTTCTCACGGGTCCATCTATTAATGGACTTTATCCACTCCAGCTCAAACAACAACCAGGACACACCGGCAACAACCTCGCTCTTCTTTCCGTTCAACACATCCCAGACCTATGGCACCGGCGTCTCGGTCATCCGTCATCGCAAACGCTGGTTGCAATCTCCAAAAGAAACAGCATGGTTAAACCCGGTAGTAGAGCTTTATCATGTAACCAGTGCAAAATGGCTAAAAGCCATCGTCTCCCTACCTCCTCTTCTCATTCTGTAACTAATTCTCTGTTTTCTGTTATACATTCCGACGTATGGGGACCCTTTTCTAAGGTTCCAGCTCAAGGGTATCGCTACTATGTATCCTTTATTGACGATTTTTTAAAATTTACATGGCTATATCCTCTCATTAATAAATCAGAGGTTTTCTCTAAATTCATTGAATTTAAAAAACTTATTGAACGACAATTTAATCATAAAATCAAAATACTTCGTTCAGACAACGGCGGTGAATTTGTCAATCGCCACTTTCATAATTATTGCAAAACCACAGGGATCATTCATCAAGCAACTTGTCCGCACACTCCTTCTCAGAACGGAGTCGCCGAGCGCAAACACAGGCACTTAATCGAGACCACCAGAACGTTGCTTCTACGAGCCTCGCTACCTCTCTATCTCTGGGTGGACATACTTCTTGCGGCCAATCATCTCATCAACCGCATGCCGTCGCCGAACACCCACAACAAATCCCCATACGAGATTCTATATGGAAAGATTCCCGACTACAGCAACCTTAAGGTAATCAGCTGTCTATGTTACCCATGGCTTAAGCCATACACCACCCACAAACTTTCTCCCATCTCTCATCCTTGCATCTTCATCGGTTACCCTCCAAATAAAAAAGGATATAAGTGTCTGGATCTAAACACTAACAAAATATACATCTCCAGCAACGTTATATTCATTGAAAATATATTTCCTTGCTCTAAATCTAGCTCCATAAACCACACTCAATCAAAACCGTCTCACAACATACCCCCTCTATTACTCGTACCAAATACCCAACTAACGTCTGCCATCTCCCGTGAATCTTCACACCTCCCTACTCCTCCAACATCTTCCACTGCCTCTCGGCCAACCACACCCTCCCACACCACCCATACCACTCAGCCTCAAACTCACACAGAGAACTTACCAATCCCAACCCATAGCACTCCCGATCCTATAAGACCTCCACAAACATCACAACTCATCACACCTCAACCTCATCCTATGCTCACCAGACTTAAAGCCGGAACATCTAAACCGAAGAAAATATTCGATCTCACTCATATTCTCCAGCCATCCGAACCTAAGACTTACAATCAAGCCTCCAAATCTGCACATTGGCGCAACGCTATGTCTCAAGAATTTTAGGCTCTTCAAACTCAGGGTACATGGGATCTCGTCCAACCAAACTCTTCTATGAACATACTAGGATCCAAATGGACTTTCCGCACAAAATACAATTCAGATGGCTCGGTCGCTCGATACAAAGCACGTCTCGTCGCACAAGGTTTTAATCAAGAACAGGGCATAGATTATAACGAGACATTCAGCCCAGTAGCAAAAACGCCAACAATTCGGGTGCTCATCCACATTGAATTGCATCACAACTGGCCGATTCACCAATTAGACGTCTCAAACGCCTTCTTGCACGGTAAGCTATCCGACACAGTCTACATGTCACAACCTCCCGGCTTTCAAGACTCAGCACATCCAGATTACGTCTGCAAGCTCAAGAAAGTTCTCTAGGGGTTGAAACAATCACCGCGGGAATGGTATGCAACCCTCTCAAATCATCTCACCGACTACGGTTTCCACATCAGTGCTTCCGATCCATCGCTACTTACGTTTCATTCCGGTACCACTCGCATGTACATGCTCGTCTACGTCGACGACATCTTACTCACAGGTAACTCTCCTACCGAAACACACAAATTACTCTCCAATCTTCATGCTTCTTTTCAGATGCGGAATATAGGGAGCTTATCTCAGTTCTTGGGCATTCAAACCACCAAAACTAAGAACGGCTTCATACTTCACCAACAAGCCTATGCCAAATCCATTATCCAGCGGGCCGGTATGGATACAGCAAAGCCGGTAGCCACACCAATCTCCTGCAAAACAACTATCACTTCAACGTCTCACGATCCATACGATCAATCTCAACTGTACCGACAAATTATCGGAGCTTTGCAATATCTCACACTCACCCGACCGGACATTCAGTTTGCCGTCCAACAGCTATGCCAACACATGCAGAACCCGCTCAACATTCATCAGGAAGCATTAAAGCGTCTACTTCGCTACATTTAGGGATCCTCCGCTCTCGGCATTCCCCTCTACCGATCCAACCTCACCCTCACTGGATACGTTGATGCCGACTGGGCCAGCAACAATCAAGATAGAAAATCCATATCCGGTTATTGCAATTTCTTAGGAACCTCCATCATCTCATGGCAAGCAAAGAAACAAAACACGATCGCCAGATCCTCTACTGAAGCCGAATACCGGGCCTTAGCCACCGAGACTACTGAGATCGTTGTGTCTAGCATTGATTCTTGAGTAAAGAAACTTAAGATCATCTTCTCCACAAGACAACCATTTGGCTTTTGTTCTTTGTATAATCCAAGCATTCCAATAAAAATTTCTTTCAGATAAATAGTGATTATTGCTCTTAAGGGCCAAGTTAAGAGTATGATCCAATGGGGAAGCTTGGATTTGATCCAGGAGAAGGTGTTGGGTCTTGGAAAGATCTTCAATTTCTTGCTTGAGAGAGTTGGAGGATGCCCATGAATGGGATTTAATACTGTTTTTGAGAGTCTTAAGTTTCTGGTAGAAAGAGAAAATTGGGCTGCTGTGGTTAGGAAGAGAAAAAGCAATAATGAGACAATCCCAAAAGTTGGCATTAGAAGCCCAATAGTTCTTATATAAAAATCTGTATTTTTGCTGACTACTAGCCTCATTTTGCAAAAAGATAGGAGAGTGATCCAAAACATGGGATCACCAACTCTATAAAATGAGTTAGGATGAGAGTTTAACCAAGCATCATTGACAAGCATTTTGTCCTGCTTTATGTGAATGGGATATTCAGTTCTCTGATTATACCAAGTATAATAGTGACCAACCGAAAATAGCTCATGAGCACCAATGCAAAAAATAATGTTGTTAAAGTCAGATAGCTTTCCATTATGAAGAGTAATATCACCCGCTTTCTCATGTGCATATCCACAACAATTAAAATCCCCAAGAATAATCCAAGGGGAGGTAATATTTTTTGCCAATTCCATAATTTGCTTCCAAAAAGTGAGTCTTTCTTCTAGCGAGTTAGCATCATAGATGACAGAGACAAGACAAGGCTCAATTTGTCCCGAGAAAATCATGCCATGGATCAGCTGGCTGGAAGTAAAAAGAGGTTTAAAATTTACAGTGAGGGTATTCCATTTGATCCAAATTCCCCCTGGGGATGAATAAGAAAAATTATCAAAAGAACCTTCATGAGGAAAAATAGTGTGGGAGTTTAAGAACCAAGGGTTAGTGGAAGATAAAGAAGAAACTCTGGCTTCCAGAACAAACAATAAATCTAGATTGAATTTAGAAACAAGGTCTTTGCAACATATTACTTTGTCTGGGTTATTAAACCCACGGGTGTTCCATGCAGCAAATTGGGGGCAAATCATTGCGACTTTGAGGTGGGTGTAGTTGCCTTCTTGGCATGCTTTGCTCTAGTGTTTTTGCCATTAGGGGGGTTTGTTTGCAATATATATATATATATATATATATATATATATATATATATATATATATATATATATATATATATATATATATATATATATATATATATATATATATATATATATATATATATATATATATATATATATATATATATATATATATATATATATATATATAAATAAAATTTTAGTATTAAAAAATTGCTGTAAGAAGCAGTAAAAAGCCGTCCCAAGCTAAACCTTAGTCTTCATTTAGACAATTTTATTACCGCTTTGCTTTCAAATCGCAACCATAATTCTGGTTGGGCTACAGTTTTTTGTCTACTACTTTAAAAAAAAAATTGTGCTAGGACTCTGTTTTCTATAACAACTTTAAGAATTTACTCTCCTTACAACAATTTTATAAAGAAGTAAAAAAATTATTCCAAACAAAATTTTAATTATAAATTTATTCATATTATATATGCAAATTTCACAAAAAAAAAAATAAAATAAAATCCTCCCAACCAACATATCAATTCAGTTCTATCAAAAGGCTATGCATACTTCCTTTGAAAAAATTGCTTAGGAGGTGTACACTTCCATAAAAAAAATTGGACATGCAAAATGCATGGAAAATGATGCACATACACGTAAAAATATGCATGTGTCTTCATCGATCCCCTTCAGTTTATTCCGTGCATTGTAATTGTAAACATGAGAAATATTGTAATAAAGCAATCGTTTTTTTCTTGATGAGATAAAAATCTATAATCATAGGTCATGAACCATGTGGAGATATTTCAGTACATCACCGGTGCTTGAAATATTTGATTCAAGATCCCTTAATAAGAAGAGAAAGGTCAATGAACTAACACAAACAGACTCTTTTACGGAGAAAATTATTAGGTCCGGACATCCAATTAAAACTTGTCACGTGAACTGCACTTTATTTACGCTTTAGGTCCGCTTTGACTGTATTTTACATGTGCTTTTGACGCACTTGACTTAAAATTTTGCGGACACTGTACATTCCACATGTCAATATTTTATTAGTGTCCGGACGTATCTCTACGTCCGGTGACCGGACCTAATAATTTTCCCTTTTAGGGACCATTTCTCGACTTATGCGCGTCATCCTTGTGCAGAGGCCATGTTAATCTTCTCTGTATCGTTCCAATTTTATCGGATGTCTCCAAAGAGATAACATTCACTTTTAGGGCATAATTAATACTAACGCATAAAGATCTTAGTTTGTTTCTATTGTCGATTCTATGAATAAACTCAATATTAAACCATTCTTCAAAGTCTTCATCTTCTATATATATGTAGTGGAAAAAAACATTTAAATGATTGCTTCTATGTTGCCTCTGTGTAGGTTGTAATAGATACACTAATGGGCAGCAGTACTCGGCTACTCGCCAAAAATCGAAGTATATATGTTGATTTTTAGTCAGCTTAAAAAGGAGTCATTACAAGTCAAGTCATGTCACAACCTTTTTATTTTGATCATCTTGATATAAAATATTAAAAAATTATTATTATTGCAATATATAAAGATTTATGTATGTATTTTTTTTTTTTTTTTTTTAAGTTTAAACCCACGAGAGGGGCCTACGTGTTGATATAAAAAAGAAGGTTACAAGGTCCTTAGAAAGGTCCTCCAGCTCACTACGCTCATACGAGCTACAATCAAAAAGAAAAACAAAACCTAAGAGCCGGCGGTCCTTTTTTCTAATATTACAAAAATTGCAATAAATAAAGGTGGGCTGCACGGCCGCAGCACCCAAAAAACGGAAGCTAATGATATACTCGTTCAGCACAGACTTCCTGCAAAAATGATAACCAAAAAAGCAAGAGCATAAGAAAAAAAAAAGCGGCAAAGAGAGGCTTACAGTGATTGATAGGAAGCATTTGAGTATTCCAGAATAACCTGCAAGAAACTCTCCAAAAAACTAAATTAATGAGGACAACATTTAAACCAAAAATTAAAACAGAAAAAGGGTAAAATCTGAGTCATCTCATAGTTGATATCAAACTTATAAGGAAATTGACCTTTCATAGAATAATAAACAATGCAGCCACAGCTGCAAACATTCCAACCAACCAGTAAATAGCACAAAAAATTCAAGGGCAACATAATCCAAGTTAATATAAACCACGGAAAAGAAAAACTCCAGCTATCCTAGCATACCAGACAGAAATAACTCGATCTGGATAAAGAGAAGCAGGGACAAAAATTGAAAATGCCATAGCTATCATAACAGGCATGGTTGCAAAATACCCATCCAGCAAACCAAAAGGTCACAGAATACCTAATACTGCAGATAGAAATAACAATCTTAGAGAAAACAAGATGCAGTAGCTGGGCACTGGCAGCAACAGCAACCCAAAAATCAAATGGCCACCTCTGTAATAATAACAGCCTCAAGTAAGAACAAACCATCTGATACCAAGTTTCGGATACACCCAGAGACAAGAAATAGTCGCAGGAAGCAAAAAATCCCAGATTTAGGAGCGCAGCCCAGATATGCCACCCGAAACAGAACCAGAGCCAGAGACAGAACATAGAAGAGAAACAAAACCATAAACAATTCAAATTAACCATATCTGATGTAAGACAAACCAGTATTATCAAGAAAAATCATACCCAGGAGAAGCGGATGCAAGTTATTAATATTTAAATCTTCATAGCTAGAACTATCACAACCATACTTAGCTAACCAATCAGCACAAGAGTTAGCTTCACGAAATATATGAGATATGTGATAATGGAAATTGGTCAAAGACAATTTAAGCTTCCTAATAAGATAGTAATTCTCAGGATTACCAGGTATAGCATTCGAAATGATTTGAATAAGCAGAGCAGCATCAACTTCAATCCAAATAAAATTAAAACCTAAATTACTGCAAACTTGAAGACCCAGAATTAAAGCATTAATCTCAGCCTGAATAGCAGACCTACAGTAAATAGGAGCAGCAAAAGCCGCCAACACAATACCATTATTATTTCTAATAATGCCACCAGCCCCAGCTCTGTTAGGCCCAAGAGACCCATCAGTGTTAAGTTTAACATAAGGAGGCTTAGGCTTGATCCACTTAACCATTCTATCATTATCAATATTAGAAATATTAGAAAAAGAAATACCTAAAGATCTAGCAACCTGGCTGCACTTGCTGAAATTTTTTTTAGAGATAATCTTGTAGGAATGCATTTGATTAATCTTGAATTCAACATTAGAGATAATAGACATAGCATCCATTTTAATAGCATTATGCTTGGCTTCATTTCTAGATTTCCAAATGAACCAAACAATAAGAATCGGAATCAGATTAAGAATATGGCCTTTATAAGCATGAAACCAGTCCTTGCTAACCGAAATGAAATCCCCATTATTAGTACAAATAGGTTTATTAGCAATATTACCAAAGTAATTCCAAACCGTTTGAGCAATGGGACTAGAAATAAAGATGTGATTAATGGTTTCAATATCCGAACAACAATGACATTTGGAAGAAAGTTGAATACCTTTCGATTGAAGCCTAACATCCACCGGCAAAAAACCTTTAAGACATCTCCAAAATAAAATAGAATATGATAAAGGAAAATTAATGTACCAAATAGCAGTGAAAATAATAGACTTATCCTGATGAGCTCTAAAAGAATGCCAAGCTTCTTTTAAATTAAAATTACCAGTAGAAGACAAAGAGAATAAAATAACATCCTGTTCATTCAACTGAAGAGGAATTTGAAGAATAATATCAATGATGAAGGAAGGGACAACATCATTCAACTTAACAATATCCCAATTGCCATTGTGAATGTAATTAGAAACTTTAATATTGCTTATAGAAGAAGTGCTAAGTAAAACATCAATGGAAGATGGCCCAAGCCAATTATCTTGCCAAAAATAAACATCACCTTTGCCAAGACCCTATTGAATGCACTTTTCAGCTTCTCACTTAATATTGCAAAGTCTTTTCCACACAAAAGAGTCAGTATTTCTATGAATACAAACAGTAGGATGATTGTTGTAGCAATATTTAATATTCATGAAACGAGCCCAAAGACTAACATTAGATCTAAAAGAAAACCAAAGTTTGAAAGAAAAGGCTTTAGCAGAATCCAACAAGGACTTGCAACCCAATCCACCTTCGGATAGAGGGCCACAAATTTTATCCCAAGAAGACCAGTGAATACCTTTATTGTTAAACGTAGACCCCCAAAAGAATTTATTAAAATTTTTTTCAAGTTTAGAGCAAACTGACATAGAAGGAAATAAAGAGTGAAAAAGGTAAACAGGCATAGAATTTAAAACAGATTTGATCAGAATAAGTCTGCCACCATAAGATAAAAAGTTAGAAGACCAATTGTTAAGCTTCTTCTCAATCTTAGTAAATATGTTATCAAAGAGAAAACTTCTCTTCTTACCTTTATAAATAGGAGTACCAAGATAAGTAATGGGCAAGGCTTTAGGAACAAAACCACATAAACGTTGAATGCTAGCAATTTTGTTGTTGTTGATAGATTTGCTAACAATAAAAGTGCTCTTATCTTTATTAATAGATAAACCACTAAAATTATGAAAGGTACAAAGGAAATCTAATAATATGGAAATATTGTTAATAGAACCATTAGTGAATAAAATAAAATCATCAGCAAAACTTAAATGAGATATAGGGAAACCTCTTATAGTACGAAAATTTAATCCAGGATTTCTTAAAAATAAATCATTTAACCCTCTAGAAAGATATTCCATAGCAATTATAAAGAGGGCAGGAGACATAGTATCACCTTGACGAATGCCTTTAATAGATTTGAAAAAACCATTATGCTTACCATTAATAATCACCGAGAAAAAACAATTTTCAATACTGTTCTTAATAATAGATATGAAGGAATTGGCAAATCCAAACAAAGAGAGAACTTTGTAAAGGAAATTCCAATTGAGATTATCATAGGCCTTAGAAATGTCAAGCTTAAAAATGATATTACCACCCTTACTTTTCACATTAATATCATGAGTAATTTCCTGGACTAACAGAATATTATCAAAAATACTACGACCTTTAACATAACCAGTTTGATTCAAAGAGATAATTCTGAGTAATATGTTGATGAGTCTATTAGCAATGATTTTAGAATTCAATTTATTAAGAAAAGTACACAAGCTAATGGGTCTAAAGTCATGCCAATGATTGGGGCCGTCAATTTTAGGAATAAGAACAATATAAGTAGAAGAAAAAAATTTCGGGTAAGGGTTACCAGCGAAGAAGTCATGCACAGCATTAATCACATCCACTTTAATGATCTCCCAATACTCTTGAAAGAATTTTGTAGTGAAACCATCCGGGCCCGCAACAGCATTACTGTTAAGATTCTTGAGGACATTTAAAATTTCCTCCTCAGAAGGAGTTTGACAAAGTAAGACATTATCCTCCTCGCAAATCACATTAGGAATAAAATTAGAGTTAGTAAGCGGAACACAAGTAGTAGAATTAGTAAAACTGTTCTCAAAATACTCAACTCCAGACTTACAAATCTCTTCATCAGAATTAAGAATAGTACCATCAGTGGATATAATCTTGTGAATAAAGCTTCTAGTTTTTTTCTTGTTGGCCAAAACATGAAAAAATTTAGTGTTTCTATCACCTTCCACAATAAATTTAGCATTAGATCTTTGATGCCAATAACACTCTTCTTGACGTTGAAGTAAAAGAAGAGACTCTTTAGCAAGGTTAAGATTGGACAAATTATTAGAGATAGGATTATTTTGGAAGATATTCTCCAAATCAGTAACATTAGCTTCAGCAACTTTAATATTAGAGAATAAATTTTTAAAAACACATTTATTCCACCACCTTAAGCACTGCTTTAATCTAGAAAGCTTAGACCAAAGTCTAACCATACCAGAAACATTATTATCAGGATAAACAGGGGCATTCCAATTAGTAGAAAGAATGCTAGAGAAATCGTCATGCAACATCCACATATTTTGAAATCTGAAGGATAAGGCATTCGAATGCAACTGATTTTGAACATTAAGAAGCAAAGGAGAATGATCAGAGAGAGTTCTGCTAAGATGTTCAATATTGGATGATGGAAAATCTGTAATCCATTTATCATTAAAAAGAAATCTATCTAATCTTTGCCACATATTAGCTCTGTGCCATGTAAAAGGACTACCAAAATAACCAATATCATTAAGATTACAATCGCTTATCATAGAATTAAAATCATCCATGGCACTGACATTTGTAGCATTACCTCCCAGTCTTTCAGTAGAGTTAGAAATGATATTAAAGTCACCCCCAATACACCAAGGGCCATTTATAATCGAAGCAAAAAGTCTTAATTGATTCCAAAGAGGTAAACGATTTGTTTTAGTACAAGCAGCATAAATAAAAGAAGCGTAGCATTTGAAATTGAAAATAGAGATAACACAATGGCAAACTTGAGGAAAATCCTCAATAATATCTAAAGAAATTGCATTTTTCCAGAGAATCCAAATTTTATTTGAGCAATTAGCATAGCAATTGGAAAAACCGAGGTACTTAGTAGCAGCAAGCATTTTATTATTGTTAATCAAAGGCTCAATCAAAACAAGAAGCTGAATATTATGAATTCTACATAAGTCACGAACACGAAGTTTATAACTTTTACCACCAATACCTCTAATATTCCATAAAAGAGCTTTAATCATTGCAAACCTTGGATGAAGTTAGAGCTCTAGTTGATCTAGAAGTGGGTGGAAAATTAGGCTTGGATTGCTTGCCCTTTTTTTTTGAAACCTGTTTGAAATTATCCTCAAGCTGACAGTTAACATTAGAATTACTATTATTAGAAGCATCAAAAGAGGTGTCATTAGAAACATTGTTTTCAGAAATATCATTATAAATAATATTGCCAGAAGGAGGAGGAATGAATTCACCCTCTTCATACACATCATTGTTATCTTCATACGCATCACTATTGGATAAAGGACATTGCTTATCAACCACCTCCTTAGCAGTGCAATTTTTTAACTGCACCTCATTCTCCGTTTCATTGAGCATTGAAGCAACAGATATGAAAAGATTAGGATCAATTATACCTTCATTGTTTTTAACCAGGGAGTTCATAGCAATCTCATCAACATTAGGAGAAACAGTTAAATCATCACTATTCTCTAAATTAATAGGATTAATAGGAGGCACGACAATGTCTAACTGAGTTTCCTTATTTTTGCCATCATTAATATCAAAATTATGGCCATTGGATTGCGGTTCCACCATATTCACAGGTGTCTCGATGAGACCTTTAGCAGGGACATACATTTTTTGAGAATCAGTAGAGCCAAGCTTTCCTTTAGGCATAATTTTGTCTTGTTTGAGTTCCGGATGCAAGATAAAGCAATCTTTCTGCGAATGACCATGCATTTTACAATGAGGGCAGAAATCAGGGACATTATCAAACTCAACCTTTTGCATATATCCAAACGCTTTAGATCCTACCCAAATCTCTTTCGGGTGAGTTTTCGAAATGTCAATTTCCACAAGTATTCGAGCAACAGAAGGTCTAGTACGAGAAGCAGTGGCTTGATCCGTTTGTAACGGTCTACCAAAAATTAAACCTAAAGCATGCAAAACCTTCTGATTAAAAAAATGCAAACGCAAGTTAGGGAAAGAAATCCAGACAGGCACAATAGGAGATTCCTCTTTAATATCGAAAAAAGGAGTCCATTTCAAAATACGCATTTGACAGTTGAAAATGAAGTAAGATCTTCTAGCAAAAATTCGACTGTAATCCAGATCATTTGAAAGCTGAATAGCAACATGCCTAGAGTCAAGTAAACCCACAGAATAAAAACCAGATAGTTTAAGGGAAGAGAAAAACTGACGGATAGCGTCAAGGTTCGGACGACGCAGACCAAACTTACCCACCAAAGTAAACTTGAAAGGAGAGGCAAGCATAAGAACCTCTTCATCGGATAATAAAACCGCAGGGACACCATTAAAAGTAGACTGAGTGAGAGATGGAAGAACATCACCTGCCGAAGCTTTACCAGCAAGAACTTCTTTAAAAGATCTAGATTTAGACGGAGATTTAGGAGAATCATCCTCTAGATTAAAAAAACCTTTACTCTTATGCATCACCGGCTCGGAAACTTTCCCCCAGGAGGAGGACGGAACATTTCCAGCCATCCAAACAGCCCAGAAGGGGCCGAAGTGAAGGAGACGAGGCCAAGGCAAGCAGATCGAAAGATCAGATCGCCAAAAAACGAGAGAGAAAACGGATCGCAAAAGTGACGGCGGAGGAACCCTAAATCGCCAGAGCGCTAGGGCAAAACGAAGAGAGAGAAAAAAAGAGTATGATTGATTTATGTATGTATATTTATTCATTAAATATTGAATATATTCATATTTAACACATGTCAATTTGAAGTCATTTCAAGCCATTTTGGATTTGGTTTTTGAGTTATATGTTATGAGCCAACTTGAATTGATTTAGGCTTCGTTTGGGACAATTTTTTTTATGCTTTCTAAAATTACTTTTCAGTACAATTTTTTTTTTTTTTGAATTAGAAATTTTTGTACTTAAAAGCCGTTTTAGATCGTAGCAATAAAAATGACCCAAATAAAATCTTAGAGTTGACTCGGACATTTTGGGTACGAGCCAGACTGAACTAAAAAAATTTGATATTCAAGTTAGCCATAGCTAACCAGATCACGGGAGCTCAACTGATCAATGACACCACTAATACAATATGTAGATGGACTTTGTCCAGCTTCAAAACATTGGATGCTGAGATGACTTGCTAGGTGGATAGATGGCAAAAGTTGCAAAGTGTGGAAAAGCAGAAAACAAGTCTTCTTTATTATGGTTCAATACTGGATGCCCTTCGCTTTCTCTTGCTACTATGTTATTTTGCCTCAATAGTTTCTCAGTACTTTTGCAGCTGTTGCTTTGTCCTCTATTGTTAGAATAAAATTTAGGGGGAAGCATCATCAAGTATGATGGCGAATTTGAACCTATCATTTCTAAATAAATCCAAAGGAAGAGCTTCAAATCAATCTTGTGCTACAGACTTTTCTTTTACATGGAGGGCCCATCTGCAAACTAACATATTCTATTTGACAATTGGCTGATTTTCTTACACAGCCTTTCTGTGTAAGGATTTGTCTGTGTTCTACACGAGGAGATAAGTATTAGTGTATTACCCAATGCACTGATTTCTATGGGATTCTTCTTTTCTGATGTTTGGTTTTGTTTTCCCTTATGCTTCCTAATTAGAGTACCAGCAATAGCTTTAAGAAAAATTAATAGAAAATTAGGAAAAATTATTGCGTGCGGTGTCTGGATGCGTCCAGAGGTTAATCTTGATATGCTACGTCACCCAATACACTGTGTATTTGGTGACATGGCGCATCAGGATTGACCTCGATCCAGATGCATTCGGACACCGCACAGAATAATCTCTCAAAAATCAGAGACAGGCTTACCATTTTATTCGAAAATTGAAGATCTATTGATTTTTTTCTTTGAGTTTTAATTAACTTGAAAATGATATTAACCCATTTTAGAGTGAATTATTTGGAATCAGTTTAAACCAACTGTATTCATATAAAAATATCTCTATAGAGATTATTATTTATTTACGACATATATTGCAACAATGTCTTTGGCCACTTAGACAAAGTTAGTTTTATGACTCAATGTACTAGTTGGTCCCCTCATTTATTTCAATTATTCTCTTCAAATTCTTTAATTTTTTTTTTGGGGACAGTTAGGGGATTCGAACATCAACCGCATGAGAGGAAAAACTTCACTCAAACAGCAAGCTGCACGCACGATCTCACCAAGTTCTTAAATTCTCGTGATTTTACTCTGCATAGATATATTGATAGAAATTACATGATTTATAATATAGATACGAACGAATGGTTGGAAATTTTCGCTCCTCATCATGGCTTGCACTTGCATATTGAATTACTTTATTAATTTCTAATCAATTATATTCAAAAGAGCTCATCTTTCCATTAATAATTAAAAAAAAAAATAAACACTACAACAGTACAAATGTCCAACCAGTCTAAAAGGGGAAAAATTTGAAATAATTGAATTAGATAGTATCGTTATACTTCTATAGAAGCTAAGCTAGCTAGCTTGAGTGCTACTCTAACTTACCTAATTACCATAAAAAAATGTTACTCTCTATTTATGCTCATGAAAGTGTAAAACAAAGGGCCAAAGTAATGTTGATTACCCCAAAGATTGCCGGCCGGTAGGCTGCCACTACCTAGATTCTACCTTTAGGAAACCTCTTTATTAACAAACAAACTCCTGACATCAAGCAACTGATTTGACTAGTTACTTACTTTAGTTAACAAACCTAAGCCATAGATTTATATATGAACTAGTTGCATCGAATTAACTAATGTTATCATGCATGTACCTATTCTAATTTCTCAAATTGCATGGCCTACTTATTTAATAGTGGGGGTAACACTCAACTATTTACAGAACACTAGATAATAGTGTAGATCTCATGGTATGTTAGTGTTGTAAAGAAGGTCACATCAATTTGTTTTCTCTTCTTTATGATTGACTAAAATGGATTGTTGATAAATATAAAGTATTTGGGAATATATTTTATAAGGATATGATAGCATTGTATTAAATCATATGCAGTAAATGTGATGTAAACTAGTTAACAAATCATTCATAAATTTGGCCAAAGATGAAGATAATATGATGGCAGCGAGGATAATGAAGTACTTGCTTGTAAATTGGCTTTAGTTGGTGTGGTGTATTATGCCTATTTCTTTCTTTGATTAAACTAAATAGTTGGAGACCAAAAACGTGCCCTTGTCTCCTCCCAAAGAACTTTAGAATTGATATGAAGGAGAAGGCTTGTCCGATCTGCTATTTCACATCCACCAATCTTCATGCATATCGTAACTAAACCAAAGTCATTTTGGGGGCATCATCTCTATCAATAGATATCACCATCCATCATCATGAATTCTCTCCAACATATGGACAAAGACTTATTATTTTTGTTAAGTCATCTAGTAGACATAATGGAGAGTGACTTACGACATAAGTGAAATGGAATAGTCTAACATGTTGTATATATCTACTAATTTGTAGTATTACATATTATATTGTTTGCTAGTGAATGTAGAATAAAGAGTGATTAAAGTTGAGCTAATTAAACCATTTGTAAATTCATTTCAATCTAAAATTTAAGTCTATAGATAAGTGCCAATCATTAAATTTATTTAGTGCTGTTAGGATATGAATTGTGATAATTTAGATAAGATCCCGAATTTGTCACATGACTAACATGCATAAAGTCTCAAATGAAATTTCAGGGAGTGTAGAAAATAAATAATGTAGAACATACTAAAAATTTAATTTGGAAAACTCGAAAAGGAAATTATCATGGGATCTGATCCATATGAAATAATCTATTATACTTGAAGTTATAAAAGTCCACTCTTTCCTATAATTGGCAAAGATAGTAATAAAAAATTGGTAGAACTTGCTTGATTTCTTATATTCCGAGAGAATTTAATTACAAATTCTTGTATATCTTAAGCCTCAAATTTAAGACCTTATGATTAGAGCCAAAACACCTGAAACCCAGAACAAAGTGGGATACATATAATACTATTTAGCTAGAAATTGGCACATGACTAATTGATCCATGAATAATGAAGGAAATAAAATAAAAAATAAATCTTGATTTAAAACATTGATACATAAGTGTATTTCAGATGAAGTGTTTTTTAAATTAATATTTATTTATTTTATTATTTATTGAAATGATAAGTGCCGAGGCATAACATACACATTAGACTTCTAATGCCTGCATTGAATTTGCAGAAAAAAAATTAAAAAAAAAAATTGACAACCAAACTGCATGATTCTTACAAATTTTCCATAAATGACTTTGTGCCAAAACTCTAAAAGGCTATGAAAGTAACAAGAAGAAGGATAGACAATTGATGTCTTATTGCGAACAGTTCCCATTAGATAAAATAACATATTCACATCATTCTTCCTTCGTCGGTCGTCTTCAGGTGGTTAGCCGAAAGCAAGTGAACTCAATTATAGAGAAATACTGTTTCTGTCTGCATTTGCAACACTAGAGAGAGAAATGAGGAGTTTCAACTTGCAAGAGAAAAAAATGGTTTTTCTGAGATATTTACTGTGGTAGAACAAAATTTCCACTCTTACTGTCATTTGAAAAGAAAGGTGTGGTTGGAGATCTGCTGCTCTCACGCAACCAGCCAGCACAGTGGGTTTTCTTTACATAGGAGAGAGAGAGAGAGAGAGGCGGTATTGTGTGAAAGTGAGTGAGAGCTTTTTATTAGAAAAAAATTCAGTTGGGCACTTGAGATAAAAGCTTGTTCCGAAAATAAGCTGGGAGGTCAAAATTTTTTTTACTAACAGTAAAAATATTTTAAATTATCATGTAAATCATTAAATTTACCTTGTAAAGCATTGAGAAACCATGTATGAGGCCCCATTTTTGGATGAATTATGCTGTGAGGGCATCGGACGGGAGAACTGTCCGGTTTGTCTTTTTGAACAATAAAAAATCAGCTGCGTTTTTATTGTTCATGCTGCGTTTTTCTCATTCTTTTCGTCTGGTGTCCGTACAGAATAATTTCTCCTATTTTTGGGAGGTTGGACCAACAAAGCTGAAATACAGATATGATATAATAGTGACTGAACTAAGTTCATGAATAAAAGTCTAATCATTTATTATTTTTATGTTAGTATGTAGGTTAAAGTTAATATTTTCATGTCTTGCCTTTAAGCAGTACTGCCACACATGTATATGAATTGAACACACGTGTGTAAGAGAGGTTGGGAAATAAGGGCAAGGGGAAAGAGCTGGGCCAGAGTCAGCCTGGTGATTGGTGAAAGATAAGAAGACTTCTACTAGGTTTTTTTTAGGAGAAGAAGTAAACTCTCTCTTTCACTTTCATCTTTTTCTCGTTTTTTTTTCCTTCCAATTCCCTTTCCCTTAGCATGGCCCTGCATCACTGCAGTGGCACTGCCCATGGCATGGTGAACAGATTCATCCAAGCTCAACCTCAGCAAGTCGACTCCCACTCTTCCTCTCCTTCCTCCACAAAATCTTTCTTTTCTCAAATGGTTTCCCTCTCCATTAATCCTTCGTCCTCTCACTCAACTCATCACTTCTTTCCCTTCACGGCAAGCTCTGATACAAGTGAGTTGTTTGGGGAAAAACACATTATAGATGTTGCAGAGGAGGAGATCAGCAGAGATGGAGGAGGTGAGAACACAAATGACAGCAGTGACCAGTCCAAGCTCTGCGCTAGAGGCCATTGGCGGCCAGCAGAGGACTCCAAGCTAAAAGAACTTGTTGCTATTTATGGCCCTCAGAACTGGAATCTCATAGCCGAGAAGCTTGAGGGAAGATCAGGTGCATATTTATTATAATTACTCATAAGAATACATACTTGCTAGCTATTTCTTCATATTGTCTTGTGACTTGTGCTTTTTCTTTTTCTTTTTTCCAGGAAAAAGTTGTAGGCTTAGATGGTTCAATCAACTGGATCCAAGGATCAATAGAAGTGCTTTCACTGAAGAAGAGGAGGAGAAACTCATGGCTGCTCACAGACTTTACGGTAACAAATGGGCTATGATTGCAAGGCTCTTTCCTGGCAGAACTGATAATGCAGTGAAGAATCACTGGCATGTAATCATGGCAAGGAAGTACAGGGAGCAATCTACTGCTTATAGGAGGAGGAAGCTAACCCAAGCCATGCACTTGAGGCTTGAAGAGAATACTACATCTTCAAGGCCTCTTCCCCCCTTCTATTTCTCTTCTTCCATGGTCAGTTCAAGCACTCCACCAGCTTATCACATACCAACTGCGGGAATGAGCTCCTTAAAGCAAAAACCCTCTGATTTCATCATTTCTGGTATGTTACCTTTCTTCTCTAGTTAGCTAGTTCCTCTTCTTTAATTTCGACCAGTACTGCGTCCATCTGCCATTAATTCAATACTGACATAGTTTTCTTGTTTCTTCTGATTGGTTTTACCCTGGTTGTGAATTTTTTGATATCTCTGACTTGGCATTTGCCACTGACATAAAATTACGTGCATATATTGTTCCATCTGTAACATTGAATATACAGTACATGTGATCCCCCTCTGTTGCTTCTGTGCGGTCTTTTCTTGTTTCTATATATCATGAAACTTTACCCAATAAATATGGACTAGTTTGGTATAGTTTTCTTAACACTTCGCCATTGAGCACCATGTGAAGCTAGCTTAAAATGGCATGGAAAGCTGAAAGGACTGAATCTATTCTTAATAAACATTAGACTTCTGATTCACTTAATAAGTTGAAGTTTTTAACTTTACCTTCCATTAAATTAAATTAATGGAAAGCCATCATACATTTGAGAAGCTTACGCAAACTTTTCCAGGCCACAATGCTCAAGAGAGGACGGATATGTTCAGGCAAAACGATCATGAGATTCAGATCTTGCAGGGCTCTTATAGTCATCAAGCTTCAGTTTTGTTTGCAATGCATCAATCACCTAGATATCTTCCTTACAATATCTCAGCAGCTTCATCATCCTCATCAGGAGAAACTCCTGCGCATTCTGCTGAGGTTGAGGTAATTAGAATGGATGGAAGCCATGGAAATATTGAAAGATCTCTCTCTTCTTCCTCGCCAACTTTCATAGACTTTCTTGGAGTAGGAGCTACTTGAAGGAAACATTTAAGGCCTCTTAACTGCTTAAGATCCTTCTATGGAATAAACCTGGAAGGAGTGAGAAAGAGAGAGGGTATTCTTACTGGTTTGTTTTAGGGCAACCAGGAAATAATATCTTTGGGTGTTCTTTCCTATTTTTATGTTTTCGTTCAGGCAGTAGCTGTAGGTGGGAAGGCATGAAGCCATGAACAAAAGAAGAACGTTAAGATTTTAATGACTTCTAATTTATATGGTTGCCTTGCCCTCATCTTTCTTTGGTGATATTGCTTTGTTATTTAATTATTTATTTTAAATGCTGCAATTTTTTTAATTTGTCTTATTTGCAGATATGACCTTTTTCATTTTCTTGAATTCAAATCGCATGGAATTACCCATTATAGTTAATAAGTGGTCAACAAAAATTACTTTTCATATTATTTTACTTAATTTTTATATAAAAAATATTATTTTAAAGAAGCTCAATTTTGCATTTGTAATATTATTATTATACAAATGCTACCGAAATATGATTTATTTTTACATTTTTAATTTATATTAATAGTCTTTAATCATGCTTAAAAAATATATGGAAGAATCCATGCATTAGTTTTTATTTTAAATTATTTTATAATTGATGATTATTTAAATAAGATAAAAGGGTACTATTTAGACTTAAATTAATAAAAATAGTGACCAGTATGTTATATATTAAAGAAAAATGTTACTCGTGATTTAAGAGAATATGTGATATACTTAATTGAAAAATGTTAATTAAAAACATTATTTTTATTGAATTAAAATTACATATCATTATATTACATTATTTATAATTTAATATAATAATTTAAATTTAAAATACTTAATTTTTAAGTAAAGAAATTTCAATTAAACATTTCATATGGCTTCATCACTCAAGTGAGTTAAAATCTTATACAAACTCAAAAAGCAATATAAGCAATATTAAGAGTAACTTTTAAAGTGATGTGGGACTAAATAAGATGAAGCTCTTACTTCATAAGTCATATTTTTTAAATAATTTTTTTATTATGTAAATAACATTTATTTTAATTACCAATGTTAAATAAATATATAATTTATTTACTATTTATGTATTATAAAATTATTTAATTAGTTATCTGTTAATAATAAATGATCTAATCTTAATAATTTATAAATATAAATTTAATAAATTATTTATAGGTGTAAATTATATTTAAATATATAATATAAATTAATTATAATTTATATTAAATTTATAAATTTATACATAAGCTTATTTTTTTTAATTTGAATTAAATATAAAGAATAAATATGTTTAAATTTAAAATTATATAAAATATTATTAATGTGTGAATCCAATTTATTCTTTAATAAAAAATTTATATTATTACATGCATGATTATTCTGGCATTCAAATTTTATTTAAATAATTTTCATATTTATTAAATCATCTGATTCGACCTTGTTTGAACCCTTGAACTCTGAACTACTCCTTCTAGTTCTATGTCTGATCATATTTTCACAATCTTGATATTAAGAGTGGTTTTAATTTTAATATATAGCTATCATGTAATTGTGTCATAGATCTTCCTTTAGTATGATATTATGCCTTTAAAATATCCATAAAAAATGTCTTAAAAATATCCATGAAGTCTATACATATACTCATCAGAACAATTAGTTGAAATAATAAGTCAAAGTTATTTGACTTTAATACTCTTTTTTTTTTCTTATCCAATTTTGCGTTATTATTTTCATCCTAATTTCTATCAAATGGTATCAAAACAGCTTATAATTAACAATAATTTTATACAATTATCATTTCTTCATTTTACTAATACTAATTATTAGAATTAGATAATCTGAATGAAGACTTTTGCTTCTATATCAATATAATTGGAAAGTTATTGATGAATGTTAATATGAAGGTAAAAGCAATTACCCTCACTTAACAAAAAGTAATTTTACATAAACGATATTGTTCGTGAATAAAAATAATTTTACTCATTATCAAGCTCATTTATTAAAGCTTATCGAGCCCTCTTAGTGAGCCGCTCATTAACAAGCCGTCTGTTGGACTTGCGAACAACAGGCGAATATGCCTTGGCGGCCTTGTTTATGCCTTTCCACTTCTGTTAGTTGGTAATCAATTTTTTTTTTTTCATTTTATAGAGTAATGTAAGGAATTTTTTCGAAGCAGATGGTGTGGGGTTTTTTGTTTTTTGTTCCAAGCAGTAACCGGGAACGAAAAACATGCAACTTCGCTAAAGCTAAAAATGCTCAGGAGCAGGGTGTGGGTTTTTCATTTTTTAACATGTGTGGGAGCTGGATTTTGGAATTAGTAAATATAATTTATTAAATTAGTAAATCTAATAATATTTATTTTTAAAATTCTAATTGAGCTTCTTAGTCGAGCTCTAATCGAGCTTCTTAATAAGCTTGTTCATGAGTTCTAAATGATAGTACTGTTCGTGAACATAAACGAGCCGAACGTTAAGTTGTTCAAGCTTATTTATTTAGCTATCTAAGTATTTATCAAAAGTATTCAGTTTGTGTGCTAGACATCCGAACAACGCTAAGACAAGAAAATCTAACTCCATCTTTCGCCGTTTGTAATGCATCTAATTGATTATTCAATCTTATGCTTATATCAATTTATTTAATTGGTCATTATTTGAATTGATTTGATAAACCATAATGTTAAACTTAAAAGAGTTATTTATGCTTTAACCATTGATGGAATAGCATGTTTTAGGGTTGTGTTCTATCTTTGTAGGAGTAATATTTATGTTATGTATTTTGGTGCATGAACGTGCATGTTAAACTCTACAATCCCTTCAAGCCCTTTGGAATGAATTTTAAGCCCTACGCATTAAAGAATTAAAAGTAAAGGACTATTTAAAAAGAGTTTTATCCATCATTAAACAATTGGGGATGAGTGAAGAGATTTTCAAAGTCATCTATACAGTAGAAAAATTTATATGCTCATTAGATGAAAAGTTAGATTATATTGTAGTGGCTATTGAAAGTCAAAGGACTTGGAGTCATAACAATTGATGAGCTTATGAGTTCATTACCAGCTTATGAACAATGGCTAGCAAAAAACAAGAACCTTTGAAAAAAAAAAAGTTATGTAAATGAAGGTCTTCTTGAATGAGTTCGAATTAGATTTAAAAAATAAATGGGGAGAAAACTAAAGTGATCATGATTGAGGAAGAGTCCAGAACATGATCAAGGACAAGGGCACTATAACAATGATGAATGAAACAAATGTCTTAGAGGAGGAGATTGATAAAGTGCCCATTAGTCACATGTCTCTAATTATTATAGGTATTGATTGTCAATTAGTCATTAGTTTGTCACCAAATGCTTCCCATCATTTGATACTCTCATTTTCTTTCACAGCCCTCCAATTTGTATTTTTTCATCAGTATACCACACATTTTGAACACCTATCTTTTATTAGCCACCCATAAACAACTAGTTCCCTATTATTTGTTGAATATATGCCCAATATTTAAGAGTCGCACAACATTAGTAGATGCTTATCATTAATCTATGTCTAGCGCTAATAAATTACTTGATACCCTCCATCATCCTATATACACTAACATTTGATATTCATAATTGCTTTATATCAATTATCACCAAACACCAATTGTTGTTGTCAGCTAATATCGCTCAATATTGAATTTTTAATGACTACTTATTTTTCATTATGGTCATCAGTCTTATATTGGTTGCCTAAGCACTATTTATTAGATGTCCATCATAACACGGTGCCCATCATCACTCGTCATTCATTAAATATTTCAAGGAGCTTGTCATTTTTTCGACATACATCATCACTCAAGGTATAATGTTCTCCTTCAAAATCACATGCAATTCATCCTTTCTGTTGCTTCCCGGGGAAGATTTCGCGGTAGAGGCCGGCGTAGACGCTAAAGTTTTTCTTTCTCTGTTGATTTTTCCTTGTCTGTCTCTCGGGTTTCAAATGAGTTTGTTCTGTTCTATTGGCTGGTGCGACGGGATGGGCAATGATGTGGTTTGGGGCTCGCATCCCTGTTGTTTAGATGGTGGCAACCTTTGGTGTGGCTTCTCGGGTCGGTCAGTTGGACGTTACCCACCTTACTGGATGGTCCGTATGAGGCTTCAGGGACGCTGGAAGCCCTGGCCGCTTACTGAGCCCGCTTTTTTGGTTGTAAAAAAAAAAAAAAAAGGTATAATGTTCTCCGTCATTACATGATTTCATAAATTTGTTTGGTTTGTCCCCTTTATTCTAGAGTATGAACGCTCCTAATCACATGTGATCATACATCATCAACTCTTAAGTCTCCAGGTTTCTCATTATCAATGTATATAAGAAGTATAATCTAACAGCCTTTAGTATCCTTCACAACTTTTCCACAATTTTTTGTGATTATATTAAGTAGTGTCATCACCACCAAAGAGGTGAATCGATCTAACAACTACTAATGGCCTCATCGATCATACGGCATTGCCTCCTTCCATTCTCTAAAAAGAGAACTATTATGATCACTTCCCTCATCTCCCCTTTCTCTTTCAACATAGCTCTATTTTATATAGCCGGCCTCATTGTGTCATAAACTCATAATCATTAGGGAATTGGTAATAACCAATTTATATACACTTTAGATTAATTCCTTTGAGCTCATGGAAGGGAAGATCTTCTAACTTAAATTGTTATTAGTGAAATTTATTTCACCCATGCAAGTCAATGTGACTTTATATCCAATGGTATCACTACAGGAAAAATAGTGAAAACCGGCGGTTTTTACCGGCGGTTAGTGTAAAATTACCGGCGGTTTGGCAAATTACCGGCGGTCTAACGGCGGTTCAGTGACCGCCGGTAAAAACGGCGTAGGAAACAAATTCCGACGGCCTTTTACCGGCGGTTTATTTTTGCGGCGGTTTTCCGGCGGCCCATACCGCCGGTGATCACCGGAATTTCAACCGTCGGTCTTTCGGCGGTTTGGCCGCCGGTAATGTAACCGCCGGAAAACCGCCGGTCATAGTACCGGCGGTGTTCCGGCGGTTAAACCTGGCGTCGTCTGGTTCATTAGACCGCCAGACGGCGCCGTTAGACCGCCGGTACCTTACCGGCGGTTGACGGCGGTTATAGCCGTCGGTATTACCGACGGTTTAAACCGTCGTGCGTCCATCGTAGCACCGCCGGTGACCGTCGGTAAGCCGCCGGTATTCACCGGCGGTTTAATAATAACACCGGCGGCTTTATCTTGCCCGTCCGGTATCGTAGTTTCCGGCGGCCAAACCGCCGGTTAGCCGCCGGAAACCTGTAGCACCTGAAAAAAAAAATTGACAGCATCCCCTCTATTTGAGGGAGGTTCATCCTAAAGTCTAAACCTGCAGAAAAAACATATATATGTTGGGCAACACGCCGCTATATTCATCACAACCAGAAAATACAAAATTCATCACAACATTACAATCACAAATTCACAAAATAGTTCATGATAATGTTACAATCACAAGTTCAAAAGTTCACAAGTTCTAATTAATACAATCACAAGTTCAAAAGTTCACAAGTTCACAACATTACAATCACAAACATAATAAACATCTAATCATCATCGGTATCCTCACTGTCTGCAGATGGCTGCTCCTGTTGGTCCTTCTTCCTTTGTTTTCCAGCTGTGTAGGATTGCAACCGTGCTTGCATTTCATTCTGAGCCTTCCTCATTTCTTCAATCTCTCTAGCTTGAACCCTTTTCATCTCTTTAATCTCTCTAGTAAGTGCTGCAACCCTCTCACTTACAGATTCTTCAGCTCCACTTGGATCATGAAATGCAGAGGTGTATGAACTGCCCTCAATAGCAAAAGCCTGTGAACCCATGCCATATACCCTCCCCCTCTGTCTTCCACCAACAACTTCTGACCATGTCTGATACTCAGAAATATGGGCCGATCCAGAAGATGATCCCTCGCCAGTGGACTGCCGACTTTCTCTAGCTCGTAAGAAATCATCCTGCGAGTTACAAATAGTTTTATTAAAATAAATTTTTATTCTAAAAATCCAAAAAATTTTACTCACATGAGCCTTCTTAGACTTCTCATCAACCCACTGGTGGTCAGCTTGATGTTGATGAGTTCTTGTATGCAGCTCCAATGGTGTTGGCTCCCGACCCAGGTGCTCTTTCTGCAAATTTGATGCTTAGTTATACTAACATAAATATATGTAATAAACCAATTCAAAACACTTACCAGTCGCCGCCTATGTTCTGTATGAGGTACAAATCCACCAGTATGAAGAGAGCTTCCTAAACCGCCGCTGTCAGAGGCTCTATTCTGTTTATTCTGCTCTCTCATTTTTATAAACTCCGGGGTAGCCCAAGCACTACTCAAATCTGCCCAAACGCCCTCTCCAATCCAATTAGGCCTCTGCCCGGACTTTCTAATGTCCGTGAACATGTCTCTGAGACGGGTCGCTCCTCTCCTCTCAAAATTTGATATGATCCTCGTGCTGTACTCAGGCAACCACCTAAATTCTTTATGTACAAATTTAGGGAATATCAAAAAGATTAGTACAAATTAAATCATATATTTGAAATCATACCAAAAAAAACATACCTGAAATTCTCCAAACCACATATCTCTAACTGGCTTTGGGATCTTCTTCCAGGATAAGTAAGGAGCATCATACTTATTCTTTATTATATCCCGGATCATATGTATAGGTGGCCTTGAAGGATTGAAGCTGCAAGTGACTTTGTTTATCAATAACATGTAATATATCAAAATAAAAACAACTGAATAACTTAAATTGAACTTACTTATCGCCGTCAGGCTCGATGTATTGACGCTTATCTGTTGCTGTTGCAGGATCGGTAGCGCCAACCTCTAGTGGTCGTGATGGTCCACCCTGTTCATGCTGCACCGGATAGGGGTAGTAATATGGGTAAGGGTAAGGAGGGTGAGGACCAGTGGATGGACCAGCAGCCTGTGATGATGGTGGGGGGTAATATGGATAGAATGGAGAAGCATGTGTCTGATCTGGAGAGGGGAAGCGAGGACTCGTCGAGCTGGGAGGGAAGTGGCCAGGGAAGTATGGAGGTGCAACAAGAGGTGGATCTAACTGTCCCTGACCCTGCTCTGGTGAAGGCTGCTGGCTCCTGGCAGGTGGTGGCGGTGGTGGTGTAGGTAGATCTGATGCAACTGAAGGCCCCTCACCTACCTCAGTCTGTGTGGGTACTCTGCTAGTCGTAATCTTCTTCCAGCGGAACTTTGAGGCAATTAATTTACGAGGAGGATCGTCGCCTGAAGCCATCTGCAATATTAAAACAAAAATAATTAAGAAACAGTTAATAAAACAGTTAATAAAGCAGTTAATAAAGCAGTTAATGAAGCAGTTAATAAAGCAGTTAATGAAGCAGTTAATGAAGCAGATAATGGATTACGAGAAGCAGTTAATAAAGCAGTTAATGAAGCAGTTAATAAAAGACAAGGTGGCAAAATACAATATCATTTCTAAGCAGTAATAAAAATTACATAACATTTAAATTCTACAATTCTAAATTACAGAAACTAATCAGAATTATCAAAACTATTTTCATCACTCTCAAGAGTATCTTCACTTTCATCCTGGTTCTCTTCTTCTTCTGAACTAGTTGAACTATTGACATCTTCTAACTCCATTTCAATAGTAGAGGTTGTAGTTGGCATATCCTCAATTTCAACAGGCATATAACTTGACATCTCATCCTCTTGATGTGCAGTTGCTACAATGTATTGTTGATCAATTATTCCCCGTGCTTTTGTTTTTATGACAGCTAGCCAATCTTGTTTGTCTCTGCGACCACTGGGATATTTGCTGAAATAAACTTGAATAGCTTGGCTTGCTAACACAAATGGATCAAACTTTCCGTATCTTCTACTATGTTTAACATCTACTAAACCATACACAGGATGAACCCTTGTGCCTCTATTTTGTACTGGATCATACCACTGACAGTTAAATAAGCATACAAAGTTCTCATCTTCCCCTGGGTACTCCAAGTCAAGGACCTCATTCAAAATACCATAATAATCACACTCATCTTCTTCATGAGTGTTTCCTCTAACACATACTCCACAATTTTCAGTTTTTCTTCCTTCACTCCACGATTTGGTATGAAATCTGAAACCATTCACTATATATATTGGCCAAGTTTTTACTTTTCGCATTGGACCCCATGCTAATGCTTGCAAACCTTTATCGAAACATTTGTTATCAGGATTTTGTACCTAAAAATATTTTCAAATTTTAGTAATTTTGATAATAAATAAGATTTAAATTTATAAAAAAAAATGTACTCACATATGATCTGAACCAAGTTGGAAATTCATTTGCAACAGCTTGCTCAATTTCCCTTGAATCTGTCAAAGGTAAATTGCTTACGAAATACCTGTTGACAAATAATACATAAGTATTTTAAATAAATATTACTAATTTATTATTAACATTATGTAAGAACTTACTCTAAGATTGGCTCAACTTCTTCACAGTTCAGTAGTACATACAAATTCGCTGTATTTATTTCTAAATCGTTGAGATATCTTTCAACACATTTGCCACTAGGCTTTCCTTGCCTTCTAAATACTGTTAGTGTAGCATGTGATTGTTCTTCTACATCGAAGTCCATGTTACGACCCATTTTTGTTCTTGTACTCCTTACATGTGGCTCGAAATAGTAGGAGCAAAAGTGTGTTGTTTCTTGAGATAAATATGCTTCACATATCGATCCTTCTGGTCGTGCTTTATTCTTAACATATTTCTTCAACTTGTTCAGATATCTATTAATCAAATAAAAATATGTTATCTTAACTGATTCAAAAATATTGAGTAATTAATAAAAATCTTAACACATTTACCTTTCGAAAGGATACATCCAACGATATTGTACAGGTCCACCAACTCTAGCTTCGTAAGGTAGATGGACTGGAAGATGTTCCATAGAATCAAAAAAACCCGGGGGAAATATCTTCTCTAACTTGCATAGAATGATTGGTATGTTATCCTCGTACCTCCGTAAAGCATTTTCACTTAGTTTAGATGAACATAAATCTTTGAAGAAAATGCTAAGCTCAATCAACGGATTTGATATGTAATCGGGTAACATACTGACTATGATCGGAAGAAGAACCTCCATAATTATGTGACAATCATGACTTTTGAGTCCAAATAACCTTGCAGATTTCAAGTCAACACATCGGCTTATATTTGATCCATAACCATCCGGCATTTTTAAACCTTTAAACCACTGACATATCATTCTTTTTTGCTCTAACGTGAACGAGTAAGGAGCTTTGGGCTTCATTAGTTTACCGTCAGTTGTTGTTACTAACTCCAAATTTTTTCGCCGACAAAACTCTTTAATGTCCATCCTTGCTTTGACATTATCTTTACTCTTGCCTTTAACATCCATAATTGTATTAAAAATATTATCCAGAAAGTTCTTCTCAATATGCATAACATCCAAGTTATGTCTTATCAAATTAGTTCTCCAATAAGGTAATGTCCAGAAAATACTTTTTTTAATCCAATTATGTTGAACACCATAACCCGGAAATTTAGATTCTGATAGCATTGGATACTCAATAATTGTTGGAATGTTGGAAAGTCTCTGGAGTATCTCATCACCACTTAATCTGGGTGGAGGAGGTGATCGCTCAATTCTGTTTTTAACAAATGCTTCTTTATTTCTTCGAAACTGATGATTAGCATGTAGAAACATACGATGACAATCAAACAAAGTATTTTTCCCTCCATGTTTTAATATGAAAGCTTTACTGTTTTCCATGGAGTAAGGACATGCTAATTTTCCTGCTGTGCTCCAACCAGACAACATACCATAAGCTGGAAAATCACCGATAGTCCACAGCAAAGCAGCTCGAAGGAGAAAATTTTGTTTTATTGATATGTCATATGTGAGCACTCCTTCTTCCCATAATAATTTGAGGTCATCAATTAATGGTTGCAAATAGATATCAATCTTTGCCTTCGGATTATGTGGTCCAGGTATAATCAGAGTTAAGAACATGAACGGAGTAGTCATACACATCTCTGGTGGCAGGTTGTATGGTGTTAATATAACTGGCCAACAAGAATACGGTGTAGCTGTTTGACTATAAGGAGTAAAACCATCAGTACATAATCCCAATCTTATGTTGCGGGGTTCAGCAGCAAATGAAGGATGCACTCGATCAAAATGTTTCCACGCTTCAGCATCTGATGGATGAGAAAGAACATCACTTTTTGCTATTTTCTCCTTATGCCATCTCATATGGCCTGCTGAACTCATTGATGCATAGAGCCGCTGAAGTCTTGGAATGATTGGTAAATAAAACAAACGGGAATATGGCACATCTTTCTTTGGATGACGTTGTCTTCCCGAGTTCTGCTTAAAACGAGGAGCATTGCAGATGTGACAAGTAACTTCTGCTGCATCATCCTTATAGTATAACATACATCCATTGATACAACAATCAATCTTTGTAGCAGTGAGACCCAGCTTGGATACTAATTTCTTTGTTCGGTACAAGTCTGAGGGAATTATATTGTCAGCCGGATTAGTTTCCTTCATAAGACCAATAACGTCATTAAAACACTCACGGGGAATATTATACTCAGTTTTAATACTTAACATCCTCACTGCAATGGATAATTCCGAATGCGTACTGCAACCTTCCCAAATTGGCTTTTGGGCTGAATGTAATAACTCAAAGAATTTTTGTGTCTCTGCATTTGGTGGCTCTTCCACATTAGACCTTAAATTATGACCTGCTACATCAAAAATAAGGTCTTCATAGGGTCTACTCATTTGATTTTCATGAAATGTTTCATAAGCTGTAGATGAACCAGCATGAGCATCTCTTTGTGGCTCGTACTCGCCATGTGATGTCCAAATCCAATAGTTTGGAAGAAATCCCCTACGATATAAATCAAGCTTCACATCATCGGGCTTTAGGAATGCTAGATTTTTATGCTTCGAACACGGACATCTAAACATTTTATCAAGCTGAAAGGAAGGCAGTTGAGATGCAACTTGAATGAAAGTTTCAACTCCCTGTATAAATTCAACTGTCAATCCTTTTCGACCCGGCAACAATCTATTATACATCCAATATCTCTCTTCTTGGATAGTCATTTGCACGTTGAAGTAAACGTACCCTACATGTTGGAGGCATAAACAATCTGTTATACATCGAAATAATTTAATTTTTATCTAAAAAAAAATTAATGTTAGGATAACTCTGTCTCTCTCTCTCTAAATATGATTTGAATTAACTTTACTTATATAGATAAAGTTTATTATTTGAAAATATGTATTCTATTTCAATCATAGTGTATCTATTACTTTTCCTAATAGAAATATAATAAATTATCCTTTTCAAATTCATAGATATAACTTTCCATGCTATTTTATTTATATTCAAACTTTTTTTAAGTTGATTGCTAATATAATAAGTTATCCCTTTCAAAAGCAGTAAAAAGTCATCCCAAATTAAGCCTAAGTGTTAGTATGCTCGAAAAACAATAACAAAAAGAAGAGAGCGATCTCTCATATCTAGTCCCATAGCTCAGAGCAAAATTCTTTTAATGAATATAAAGAAGAAGAAAATAGTCTCATAGCTCAGCAAAATGTGCATGTTATTTTCTTCTTTCACTCCCAATCTAAGTAAAAATACACGTAAGTAGCTTTTGAATGCTTGGAGATGGACAACATTTTAAAAGCATACATAATATTAAATATTTTTATTTAAACCAACACAAAAGAATTTAAATTTCAGAATAGGTATTGCCTATTGAATGAGCTAGCTACAAGCTCTATTTAATTTTTCTTTGGCTAACAAACGAGATAAACCATCTAGCCAGTAACCATTAGAGGGCCGACTAGCCATTGCCCATGCCTAAAATCTTGATTTTCTTCTATTTAAACCCCTTTGTCATCATTCATTTGCTTTAACTTCCTCCATAAGCTTTTGTCCCAAATCTTCTACTTCATTTTTTTTCTTTTCTTCATTCTATTCACTTCCAATCATTACAAAATAATAGTAGATTTGTGGCAAGATTTGAGACCAATCTTCATGATTTTTGTCAAATTTCTAATAAATTGACAAGTTTTTGCTTTTGCCACATTTCATGCTCTAGTCTTCCTTCTCCATCGTCTACCTCCCACTTCAACCAAGTTGCGAATGACGTCACATCTTCTAAGTATTATCCTCCACGCCTCCTTCCACATCTCCTCCCATGCCATGCCAACCATCCCTCCCATACACAACCCATTCATTGCCCCCCTCCCTACTTCCATTCACCCCACACTACCCACCTATCTTCTCCAGCCATCCCCATCTGCCCCATCCCACTTCACCTACCACCCCTAACCTCCAAATTTAATGTTTTCAAGATAAATAATTTAGAAGTTTTAATGTTTGTATCAGTAAGAGGAGGGATTTTCTTACGTACGGAGTGAAGGGGTCGGCAGCGGTCGGACTGGGGACGGACGGCGGCGGTCGGACAGGGGTCGGCGGGGGGTCGGAATGGGGTCGGAGGCCGGAGTTCCTTCGTCGGGGGCTGATCGGACGAGCGGAGGAGCGATATGAGCGAGCGGCCGAGAGAGAGAAGGAAACAGCGAAAATGAAATGAGCGGAGCGAGGGGGCTCGTATTAGGGCTTTTACCGGCGGTTTTCCGGCGGTTTAGACCGCCGGTAAAAAATCACTTATCACCGTCGATTAAGACCGCCGGAAAACCGCCGGTTAATGTTGAAATCCGGCGGTTTACCGGCGGTTTAGACACCGTCGGTAATACCGACGGTGTATCGTAGCTAAGCCGTCGATTAAGCCGTCGTTGGCGTCCGACGGCGTAACCGCCGGCGTAGCCGTCGGTAATACCGACGGCCTCTAAACCGCCGGTTCAAACCGCCGGTTTTCACTGTTTTTCCTGTAGTGTATGTCGATCGATTGTCTTAAAATAAATCAAAACTTCTCTTTCTCTAAATAATGACTCAACTTCTCACTTGCAACATAAATTATTGAAAAAAAATTATTTTAACAGAACCTTCTCATACAAATCTTACATAGGATGGACCACAAGAGTCACACATATCTCACTGAATAAAAAAAAATGTCTGATAAGAGAGGAAAAGACATGATGAAAATTATAGAAGACACGTTTCATCTTAAAAGTTAAAATAATAGAAGACATAAAATTTTTCGGTCTTTCACAATCTTATCACATATATTTCTATTATTTTTTTATTAGTATGGGAGGTATGTCTTTCATCTAATCATCTTCATAAAACTCCTTATGATGAGATCCTGATGAGATATGTCATTAATCTTCAATATGTGTGATTCGTATGAGAGGTATGTCTTTCAAGGGAGATAATACCAGTAATTTGATGGAACACTCCAATATGTCATTAATCTTCTTCAAATTTACTAGCCATGTCACTCTAAAAAAATTATAAATAGCCCCTCATTTTTTACATAAAAAGAGGAGGAGGAGATAAAGCTTTAGAGCTCCCTTCCAATCTCCATTCAACGTTGCCACCGCTAGAGTTCTTCCTTACCAAAGATCGTGACTGGACCTCTGCCCATTCTCTGACTATAGCTGGAACTATTCTTGGATGCTACGGATGCCGGATCTCCGCCCAAATATTGTCGCCCGCCGACTACGGTCCTTCCAACCATTGTCACTTACTAACTATAGTCCTTCTGTCCACCGCCGCCCGCCAACTACGGCCCTTCCGATCATCATTGTCCGATTATGATCCTTCCAACGTCTGTTATCTACCCATTACGATTTTTCTAATCATCATCATTATATTATGGATCTGCCAAACAAACAAACAGAAAAATATTATATCTTGAGAATAACTATTGTGTCATCCTCCACCTATTTAATATGCTTTATATGATGTAAATTTGCTATATTGAGCCAACGCCTTCCCCTGAGGAAGGGCATCATTTGTGATCGACTACAAACACTAATGAATTCATTCAAATTGGGCAAGACCCCATGATTTTTCCCCTTTTCGGGGTTTCCACATAAAAGATTCGGTGTCTCTTATGAATGCTACACCCATCTATCTTATATATTTGTGTGATGGATATTCGTACAAAATTAAGATGCTAAATTATATATCTCCCTAGCTATGAACTTTCCTGGATGTAATAAAATTTGACTAATTATGTTACGAAAGGTTGAGACAAACCTTATAAGACTTGATCATAAAATATTAGAAATGACATTTCTTTATTAGATTGAAGTGATAAAAATGATTCATTTAGCCGACCCCATGTATAGTCAATAAAGGTTTGATGTCGTTGTTGTTGTTTGTATATGCATTCATAGAGAAAATAAATTCAGGATTCTTTGTTTTAAAAAAATTCAACTTTACTCTGTATTTTAATCTTGGTTGACTTTAGCAAAAACTCAGAATTTAAGTTTAGGAATTGGATTATTTATGAGGTTAATAAATAGATTTATCCGTATTTTATACAAAAAAAACCCCCTTATTTGAGAATATTTAAGGTTCCACCAAATGCCAGTTTGAATGTGTAAAAAATATTTTCTTTCCAAACTTAAATAGGGAAAGAACTAATGTTCGATACTTATAATTTATGAAAAAACAAAGGGCCAATACGTCCAGACTCCAGAATGTAAACTAAAAATTAATATGTAATATTAATATATCTATTAAAATTGGTTTGCTTGGCACGAATCTTAAGGAAAATTTTAAATCGGGAACTTCTGGTAGTTGAATTCAAGATCATGTACTTTAATTTCAACTAATTTATAGTCAAATTGAACATCTCAATTAGACGTACCCAACAATATCAAGAAGTGATACAATCAAAGCCTAAATTAGAATAAATCAAGCATTTGAAAAATTATTGGAAACTTTAAATATTAATTGGATGATCAAATGATCTCTAAATTCGACGTGCTTTTAGTCAAATCGAGTGGCTCGATGATAGGATTCTAACGAGCTTAAGATCACCTAATTCTGACATCGTTAAGGCATGCACTTAAATGCTAAATAAACACTTCATGATCAAAAGAATCGATATTGACCGAACGATAAAATGTTTTGGATTTTGGTTCAAATTACCAAAATGTTCATCTCAAAAAACCTATAAATAGAGCATCATTCCCACATTAAAAGGAGAAGGGAGAGAATTAGAGAATTCTCTTGTAATTTCCAACCATCACCATAGATGACCACCACCATCTATTGCCACCAACAACCATCTCTATTACAAATTATAGAGACTTTTTCTGTTTCTAGATTTTTCACTTAAAAAATTTCTGATAATTTAAGAAGATAAAATAAATGAAACATAACGGAACTAAAATATTTAGCCTTTTCTCAAATTTCACTTAACAATAATAGAAATAAATTTAATAAAATACAATGAATGTCACTTAGAAAATTTATATGAATTTATAGTCGCATCTGATTTGGTTGATCCCATCAATATAATCAAGAGTGTCAAAATGAGTTTTCTGATCAGATTCGAATCTAATCGATGTGATTCATGCCTGATCACTTTCGAACCCAATCAGAGCCCGACCCATTGACCCATCTTAACACTGCATACATAATTTACTTCAAAAGAAGTCAAGACAAAAACGAAATTAAAAAAAGGATACATAAATCCACAATTAGAAGAGAAAATTACTTCATAAAAGCCAAGTGGACAATTTGATTGAGCTGACAGCATGAATCTAGCTACAGGCAGTGGCAAGTCACGTGCGGGTGCCTGCGCGCGTGATCCGGGAATGGGGTTTTCGACGGAGTCTCCGCCATGTCTCCAGCTTCCCCCGGCTTCATTCGTAATAATTCACTTCGCTCAGTATTTGCCTTCTTGCTGTTGCTGCTTGCTAATAAGGGAGGTCCGGCCAACTCCCTTTGGCTTTTCTTCTCCGTCTCCACTCGTTCACATTAATGGAGTTATGGATTGCAACTAACTAGCACTGCTCGCTTGGACCGCGCTGCTTCCTTGTCTTCCTCTGTTAGTTTCTTATCCCACGTGCCTGCGGGTACTTCGTATTTATCAAGTGGGTACTAATCTCAATAATGAAAATTATGTCGGCATAATTTGAGATAAATTGAATTAAATAATAAGTAGATTTAAAATATTTAAATTAGTATAATATTAATCTCAAAATATATTCAATAGGTTTTGAACTCACTCTAATACAGTTTATATTAGGGTAGCTTGATATAATTTTATTTTTTTTATAATGAGCGTATAATGATTAAATTTTAATTTATGTAATATATTAATCTTAAAATAAATTTAAAAATAAAAAAATGGCTTAGATTATTCTAAAGTTATTAACTTTTTTTAAATGAAAATATTGTTGTTTGATAGGATAGAAAATTTATGAACAATCGTTTTATAAAATTGTTTGAAATCAAATTAGACTCATTTGGGCTAATTGGGTCAACCTAAGTGACCTGGTCAACCAAGTTGACCCAAGGCATAAGTTTGGGCCCCATGGGTTAGATTTAGAAGTTTAATAATTTATTGTAAATTAAATATAATAATTATTTTTTATCTTAGGAAAAAAATTATCTTTTAAATATAGTAATTATTTTAAATAAAATATAAATTAAATTAAACCAAATCAAATTTTATAAATTAAATTAATTTTTTTAAAGTTTATATTTTAAATAAATTATAAACTAAGTTTTTAAATATTTTAAATAAATTATATTAAATATATTAATTATTTTGATCTTTGAATATATTAATTATTTTAAATAACATATTTTGTACTTTCTAATATAAATAAAATGAACTCACCTATTTAGATTATTTTGCAATGGTGGCATAGTGGTTCTGGCGGGTAGAAGAGAGTAAGGGAGCGGGAGTTCGAACCCCGCCAGGCGCAGGCGTGGCGGGTTCGAGCGGGTCACGCAAGGCTGCAACGGGTCGGCGGGCCAGTGGGTTACGGGATGAGCTAGAGATTGTGCACGGGCGGGCCAGAGGGGTACAGAGCAATGGCGGGCCCTTGGGTTACGGGGTGAAGCCATGGTAGGCCAGCAAGTTACATGGTCCCGCGGGGCGGGGATGCTGGTATGGCAGGCCAGCTGGGTTTACAAAATTTTTTTTCTCCATGGAGTTTATCCGCCAGAATATTTTGCAACAGTAACATGTTTCCGACGCGTGTTTTACCGTCGAATAATTTTCTGTCAGAAATCTGACGGAAATGATTATTTCTAACGGATTTTAGGCATTTTCTGACGGATTTTGCCCGCAGTAAAACGCTATTTTCCTGTAGTGGTCCAAGGGAAAAGAGAATAGAGCCCAAGAAGCACTAAAATTGATTTGAAATCAAGTGAAAGGGAATTGGGTCAACTTGGGTAGACCTGTTCAATCAAGTTGACCCAGGGCATGGGTCTGATTTCAAGAAACTTGGTCTAACCCATGGAACCCAAAGAATGTGGTCTTGGGGTATGGCTTGGTCAATTTGACAAGATCAACCCTTTGACCCGAGTTTAGGCGAAAAATAGGGTCAACAACAGCGCCATAACAATCAAATATCAACTTTTCAGCATCGAGTGTTATGTTGTCCAGCGTCACGCATCACAATCAATAATGCCTCAGCACCCAAATTTCCCTTCAGGCGTTGCATCGTCCGAAAGTTAGCAGCGTCACGGTGTGGCAATTGTAACTTCCCAAGGACACGTCATGTCAGTGAAGTGACACGACTATTCAGTAAGTAACTGATTAACGTCATTAAGCATCGCAGCGAAACTAAGAAAATAACATTGCAGCATTAGTTCATTTGTTTGGTTAAGCGACGCCGATCTTCATAGTGCCGCATTATCAGATGCCTATGTATGTTTTCCTATGAATAGGTACGGTGTTGTGTTATATTTGTATTAGAGTTCAGCCACTTAGATTATTTTAGTAGAATTTAGAGCGGTTCTCTGAATTTCTTTTAAACTGACATCTAAGGGAATTTAGATAAGTACTTGATATCATCATTAGAGTGTTTAACTTATGTTTGTGGAAGTAATGTTGTACATTAAAAGGAGTGTCAAGGAGATTCATTGAACCTATCTAACGATATCTATCTCTTGTATTTTTTCTATCATGTTATTAATAAAAATGAGTTTGCTTCATCTTTCTTTCATGTTTGACAAAATTCTCTAGTTTTGGACTGATGAAGTAAATATCATATGAAGTGCTAATGAATTCTCTTATTCATAATTGATTAATTAAAATGATTTTTTTTAATATTACCAAATCTTAATCTAATGCACATAGTGGCTAGATGTGTAGTTAAAATTAGGTTTAATGTGGAGCCTCGATGGAGAGAAGCAAGCAAAACCAGGATTATTGAATTAGTATGCGTCATGCTTACGCATAGTATATGAAGCATACTAAATTTTTAAGGAGATGAAATAACTATAGGAAGTCGATAGACATCATTTGTTCCTATAAGCTCGACAGAGATCTAGCTAGGAATGCATATGCTCTGAATAGTATCACAATTAAAAGAAAATTATTATGAAAAATATGTTATTTATATTTGAAGAAACTAAGCGGAGGAAGAGATACATATGAGCTTGTATATTAGAAAGTATTTCATTAAGTCTTAAGAGCTAATACATGGTCCTTATATAGCTTATAGTAGACATCATAATAACAGACAATTACAAGTGTACCATTGAACCTACTAGAGCTGTACAAAAATATTAATAGCTTTATATTCGTCGTTCTAATATGCCCCGTCAAATTGATGGGTCCGGAATGATCGTCAATTTGAAGCGAAGACTATGAAAACGAGGAGTTGATAGCGGTTTTGTGAGGATATCCGCTACTTGATCCGTTGTGCTGATGGGATGAAGGTTGATATTATTCTGTTGAATATGATCACGGAGAAATTTTTGATCGATTTCTACGTGTTTTGTTCTTGAATGAAACACATGATTATTAGCTAGTGCGATAGCATACATGTTATCGCAGTAGAGATTGGTTGGATAATCTTGTTGAACGCCGAACTCAGCCAGAAGTCTACGGATCCATATGATGTCAGATGTTAGTGAGGCAAGCGCTCGAAATTCTGACTCGGTTGAAGATCTGGAGACTGTCCTTTGTTTCTTTACCGTCCACATGATTAACGACTCGCCAAGAAACGAACAGTAGCCGGATGTAGATTTTCTAGTGTCCGGATCGCCCGCCCAGTCAGCATCTGAGAATGATTTCAAAATAAGATCAGTTTTGGTAATGGGTAGCCCGTATTGTAGTGTACCTTTTATGTAACGTAATAGTCGTTTGAGCAGATAGAAGTGTTTAGGATACGGGTCATGCATATTCTGAGAGAGTAGATTGACATTGAACGCGATCTCGGGTCTTGTTAACGTTAGATATTGCAAAGCGCCTGTGATGCTTCGATATAGCGCCTGATCATTGGAGAAATCATCTTGGCGGAGGTCTGTTGGAAGTTTTGTACAGGTCGGGTTGGACAGGGCGTTGCAACCGAGCAAATTTGCTTGCCTTAGAATTTTGATCGCATAATTTGCCTGTGAAAGAAAGTAAGAGTTGTGATGTTTTGATATTTTAAAGCCAAGAAAATCATGAACCTCACCAAGGTTCTTCATAGAAAAGACAGAGCTTAGTTTTGCTAGGATTGAGGAGATGTTCTTCGGATCATTTCCTGTAATTAATATATCATCAACATATATTAGTAAGAAAATTTGAGTGTTAGCTTTCCGATAAATAAGTAAAGAGGGATCCGCGGAATTGTGAGTGAACCCAAGAGTAGTTAGAAAAGACGTGAACGTATTGTACCACTGTCTTGGTGCTTGTTTGAGGCCATAGATGGCCTTGTTGAGTTTGCAAACATAATTCGGTTGAGAGACGTCCTCGAAGCCTTTCGGTTGCCTTAGGTAGACAGTTTCAGACAAATTTCCATGTAGGAATGCGTTGGCGACGTCCAACTGTTGTACTGACCAATTGTTGTATAACGCTATTGCAAGCATGATACGTATAGTTGGGAGTTTAACTACGGGACTAAACGTTTCCGTATAGTCTATGCCATACTCCTGATTGTTGCCTTGAGCCACTAGTCTGGCTTTATATTTGGCTATAGAACCATCTGTTAAAAACTTGGTTCGGTACGTCCACTTACTCCCAAGAATAGGTGCTTTGCTTGGTGGTTCGACTAAAGTCCAGGTACCTTGTTTTTGTAAGGCAAGGACTTCTGATGCCATTGCTTGACGCCAATGTAGGCTTTTAGAAGCTTATGCAAATGTCGTTGGGTCCTGAGGAGGATCGGTAGGAGTGGAAATGTGAAGCAAATTTAAACGTTTTGGCGGTTTGAGCACGCCAGTTTTACTGCGGGTTGTCATAGGATGCCTGGACGGTGCTGTTGAATCAGCCGCAGGTAGTGCAGAGGTGGGCTGATTTGTGTGCATTGCCGTTTCTGTCGGGATATGGCTTGGAGGCCAAATTGTAACACCTGTAGAATCTTTATGCATGGATACACCTGATTGAATAGTAGCAGAAGATAAACTAACAGAAGAGGGAGTTAGTAGAAGAGGGCAAATATCTTGAGAGTGTTCTTGATGCAGAGAATTAACAGTAGAAAAAGGGAAACTAGTTTCAATAAATTTGACGTGCCTAGAAACAATAATCTTGTTTGTAGAGATGTTGAGACACCTATACCCTTTATACACATCAGAATAGCCAAGAAAAACACATTTATGAGATTTAGGTTGTAGTTTAGTGCGATTATGAGATGGGAGTAAGGGATAGCATTCATAGCCAAGAATTCTTAGTCCATCATATATTGGTTTCTTGTTAAACATAAGTTCAAGCGGTGATATGTGATAGCAGCCGTTGGAAGGTAACCTGTTAATAAGAAAGACAGCTGTGTTTACCGCATCAGGCCAATAGATGTGAGGTAGTGAAGCAGTCAGAAGAAGCGTTCGAGTTGTTTCAATTATGTGACGATGCTTCCGTTCTGCTATTCCATTTTGTTCGGGAGTATATGGACACGAGAGTTGATGCACAATACCCTGTTTACGCAAATGATTCTTGAAGTCGGAGTTGACGTATTCGGAGCCGCCGTCCGTTCTCAGAATTTTTATTTTGTGCATGGTTAGACATTCAACCTGAGTTTGAAACTGTACAAATGTAGAAAACACATCGGATTTGTATCTAAGTGGAAAAATCCAAGTATATCTAGAAAAGTCGTCAACAAAAATTACGTAAAACTTGAAGCCTTGACTTGAAAGCGTGGGGGATGGACCCCAAACATCCGAGTGGATAAGAGCAAGCGGAAGTGTTTGACAGGTTTGCGAGGTATCAAACACAAGCTTATGAGATTTAGACGCTAGACAAGAATTACAGGGATCTAATTTCTTATTCATATTCAAATACATATTACTACTAGATATAAGATCATATATGCGTTTGTGAGGATGGCCTAGGCGATGGTGCCACGTCTGTGCCGAGGAGGTGGTCGCCGAGAGAGCAAGCTTTGGGGACGCCTGAGACGGTATAGGAACATTGTATAGACCATTTCTACAAGGTCCTTGAAGCAGAGTTTGATGCGTCGTTAGATCCTTCAGCATAAAACCAGATGGGGTAAAGATAATTGAGATATTGTTATCTCTTGTTAGTTTGGAAATAGAAAGTAAATTGAATTTGAGAGATGGAGCATGAAGAATTTGCGACAAGCGCAGCTTACGATTAGGGGTCGGTAGGATGCCAGACCCTGTATGTGCAATGGGGACGGAATTTCCGTCTCCGATGGCGATGTTATCAGCTCCTTGGTAAGGATATGCGATCGACATATTGTCCATGGAGTTGGTCAGGTGCGAAGAGGCACCCGAATCCAAGAACCAAGTTGTATCGTGTAGTTCGGAGTTTGCTGCCAGAGCCGTGTTGTTCTGTTTGGATGGTGGAACGTACTGTGCATTGAGGCGATGCCAGCAGGTTTGAGCGGAGTGACCCTTTTTGTAACAAATTTGGCAGTAAACTTGAGAATTCGGGTTAGTTCTTGGTGCTAACGGGTTGTATCCTTGATCATTTTGCTGTGATCTTGATGAGGGAACATAGGAGTTCTTGCCTCATTGCCGTCGGTTTTTCCCTCGATAGTTGAAGAGTGCCAGAGTAGGATCTTGATTGGAAGCAAAGCGAGATGCATCTGCCGCCAGATTGATTTCTTCACTCAGCAAGAGTGGATATATTTGATCGAGAGACATTGGTGATGTAGTAGCACGGATTGTGGTCTTAAACGATTGATACATTGGCGATAAGCCATTTAAAATATGATGGATTATATCTTCGGGATCTACCGTAGACCCGGCCGCCGAAATTTGATCAACGATCGCTTTGATTTCTGAGAGAAATACCGTCATTGAGTTGTTCTTGAGCGACGTATTATGCAGGGCGTTCCGAAGTTGGATAACCTTTGAGCGATTGGTGGCTTGAAACCGAGTTTCCAGAGCGGCCCATATTTGTGCCGTGGAGTCCAGAGATATTACGTAAGGAAGAATCGGGGAAGAAATTGTAGAGCAAATGGAAGCAGATAAGTTCTGGTCCGTTAGAATCCATTGTGCAAACGCCGGATTTGTGCTGGAGATGCCTTCTTGATTTTGCAAGAACTGAGGCGGGGGAGCGTTCTTGGAATCAAGAAATGGCAAAAATCCATTCGCCCGCAAGGTTTTTAGAACCTGCGATTTCCATATGAGGAAGTTATCGGGGGTAAGGGGCGAAGTCACCAGATTCCTTAGGTTGGAGACAACGAACTTCAGGGTCGCCGAGATCGTAGTCTCTTTGGGCGCCGTGGAGTTGCTCCGATCTTGAAGACGAGAGGAAGCGGAGTCAGTCATGGCTGTGGATCGCAGCCTTCGCTGATACCATGAAGAAACTAAGCGGAGGAAGAGATACAGATGAGCTTGTATATTATAAAGTATTTCATTAAGTCTTAAGAGCTGATACTTGGTCCTTATATAGCTTATAGTAGACATCATAATAACAGACAATTACAAGTGTACCATTGAACCTACTAGAGCTGTACAGAAATATTAATAGCTTTATATTCGTCGTTCTAATAATATTCAACAATCTAAAATATTATATTTATACAGTGTATTCATTATCTTTATCTAATTTTATTTAAGTGATTGAATCTCCATGACTACTATTTTTATTTGCGTAGGATAATTGTTGTAATTTTAATAGACAATAGTAGTGAATTGCAAGTTAGTATATCTTCATTATGGGATTGATACTCTATTATATCACTATATTATTTGATTCGGCGTGTATACTTACATATATTAATTGAAGTTTTTATAATTTTTATATCAAAAAAAAAAAAAAATCTAAGCATTATTAGGGATTGATAGAGCTCTAAAGCATTTCACAATTTTATAGGTTACTCCACATCCCCTATCAAGTATTATTGTAGAGTTTATTAATTTGTACATATATCAAATTAAAAAACAAATTTTAAAAATATCATCATTTTTTAAATTAATATTAATATTTTATTTGAGTTGAAAATTCATATTATTTACATAAAGGAAAAAAAAAATTGTTCAAGTTTTTATCCTCATGTTAATGAGTTGAGTATAACAAAATGGAAAAATCTAATCCATTCCAAGTTAAGTCATCAATATCTCTTAGGCTTCGTTTGGGACGGCTTTTTTACTGCTTTCTGAAACGGAGTTTTAGTACAAAATTTTTTAATTTTGTACTAAAACTATATTTCAGAAAGCAATAAAAAAGCCGTCCCAAACGAAGCATTAATCTCATTTTCCCTCTTGTATTTGCTAAGCCATCATCTCACTCTATATTTAGGTATGGACTTTGATTCTATTTGGGACGGCTTTCTTACTATTTATTAAAATAATTTGTTAGTGTAAAAATTTTAATTTTTTTACTAGAAAACTTCTTTAAAAAACAGTAAAAAAATTATCCCAAACAAAACTTTTATACAATCACAAGATGTTCAAAAGAAATAAGTAAACTACATTGAAATTTTTCGTCGGTTTAAGTAAAAGGTTCATTTTTCTGTAGAACTTTGAAGGATATTTATATGAATGAACTAAAAAAAATATAAAGTTACATGATGTGAGAACTGAGTCTACAATTTGATCAGTAAAACTCTATGATTTTAAACAATCGATCACCATGAAAATGATAGAAATAATTAGTCAGTTTTATCAAAATGTAAAGGTAAATAAGTAGTTAGTTCGATCACTGTAACTACTTGAAGAAACTCCAAGATTTCACATTTATCTATTTATTCTAACAGGCTGAAAGAATAGAAGAGCAAGGTGGAAATTGATAATATGGAGGCTCAACTCAACATAGATTTTGAGAGGAAAGATCTTGGAAAAATTAATAATATACTTGGAATGGTTGTCAAATAAGACAATGATAAGACAAAATTTGCTTGGCTTGGTTTGGACTCTGATATCAAAAGCTTGAACTCTAGAAATTTGGCATCCATGGAAAGACAAAGCATGTGAGCACTCATTTAGCCATGCATTTCAAACTAAGTGCAGCAATATAAGCAAGAACAAGTAATGAAAGAAGGTAGATAGAGAGTGTTTCATATGCGAATGCAATGGGAGCCTTGGTATTATTATTATGGTGAGCTAGTACTTTTGATCGTTATCATGCAGTGAAATGGATTTTAATAATCTTAAGTATGTAAAATAAAGCAATAAATTTAGAGACTATCTAAAAAGTTTATAGTAATAATAATCATATAAGTTTATAATAGATCGAGACTACCACAGATATTATTAATGATGGTTAATTATTAATATTGGAGATGAACTTATGGGTGTCAAGATGGGATGACAAGTTGGGTTTGGATCTGATTTGAAATTGAGCTAACAGAAATCCAGTTAACCTAAACTTGTGTTATAAGTTTGTGTTGATCAATCGAATTGTACTGTTGCCTTGGACTTCAAGTTAATTTCTCATGCTCGAGTGCAAGGGGTCCTCCCTCTGCTTGGGTTCGGATGCCCCAATGCTATGTACCCAAGCGCTTTGGCACTGTGTAATTGAGCGCCCCAACTGTGACAGCCTAAACTCTTAACTATCGAGATCTTGTCTTCTTTGGCCTAAGTGCTTCACGATTTTGTCTTGTTAGTGTAACCTCGCAATAGGTCACTCATCCCAAAATTGCTAGATCCGGGATGAGTGCGCTTAACTGCGGAGTTTCTTACAGAAATTCTAGCCATTACATCAAAATGCGCCTCGATGTTTAAGAGTTTAATTTCTTTTACTTAAGGGGTTTCACACTATTGATATGTTCCTGAGCACCCTAGTGCTACAAAGTTTGTTAGGAGGAGCGATAGAGAGCTTAGTGTTGCAGCACTCTAAATTATGCACCGCAATGCTATTAGATGGACTGATGATAGGTCGATGTTTGAGAGTTGTTGTGCTTTGAGAGGGACTAGACAATTTTCTTTTTCGTTTTTCTTAAGGGTGGTGTCCCTTGGTGTTACTTGGCTTTCTCGTGTTTTGTGTGTGTGAACAGTGTAAAAGAGAAGATAAACAATGAGAGATCAAGATAGAAGAGTGATCGTACAAATTTCTTCTATTTTCATAGTGGTTTCTTGGTGTGGTGTGCCTCCGTGGTTTTTTTCAAGTTTCGGAGTTTTCAACTTCAAATCCTGATGTTCTTTACTTTACGCTACATTCTTTTTTTTCTTGTTGTTTTTTTTACGTGATTTACTTTCACATCCCCAATAAACCGACCCAATAGCAACCCGAATGATCTGAATCATACTAGTTAATTTGTTTTGGTTAATTTTATTTTACTTAATAACCAGAATGTTAGGATATTTGATAAAATAATAATAAGGTTAAACTTAAAAGAAAAAAATATATATTAAACGAATTATTTTTGGATTAAAAAACATGTTCATGAGTTAACCTAAATTTGACTTTTTTAGTAAACGAGTCAGAAAATCCAATGTGAATTTGACCCATTAATTAAACGGATCATTCTGAACCTAAATTTTTTAAGGTCAAATACAGATAGAATTGGATCATTATTATTGACAACCCTAAAAGAACTTCATCTCTATAGAAATTCATATAATATTTATACAACTGTTCAATAATTCATATAATATTCATACAACTCTTCAAGTTTTTAAATAGCTTTTGCACATCCATGATAACCTCCAGGAAAGTTCTTGGTATTTTATTTTTTCCTCAAAATTTATAGATAGTTCATGATAACCCCCTATTAATTTAGGCAAATGGCCAAACCCCCTTAAACTTTTATATTCTTGTGCTTTTTTACAGGTTTTTGGTAGCTCATGCAGAACCGCCCGTCACCTATATATGATTATATATTCGAGATTGCAATCATCGTTACCCTGACTGTTTCATTATGGTACATTGGTGATGGTAGAGAGGAAGAATTTAATAACTTAATTTTGAATAAAAATTTAGCATACATGCAGATAAGAGAGAGATGGATGTGAGAGTAATAAGTGGCACACATATTTTTACGTGAAAAAAATCGTGAAAAAGGGGAAAATTATTTAGTTAAAAATGATTCCACTGATATTTGTAGTCGACTATACAAATGATGTCATTCCTCAAGGGAAGACCATGGCTCAATGTAGCAAGTATACATCATATAAAGCATATTACATGATGAGAGTTTGAAAAAATTCAATGATATGAGAATTATTCTCAAAAGAATGTTGGATTGTTTGTTTGGTCGATAAAATCATAGTTGGCGGGCAACGGTGGTCGGAATAGCTATAGAGGTTGCAGGGATCATAGTCGGCGACGATGGAGGATGCAGGGACCATAGTAGGTAGCTAGGCAACGGAGGTCGCTGGGACAATAGTTCGCGGGAGGCAGAGGTCGAAGAAACCGTAATTGGCGAGCGATGGTGGTCAAAGAGACCGTAGTCAGCAGACGACAGTAGTCGGAGTGAACCGTAGTATGAGGGCCATGGCAATCAAAGAGACTGTGGTTTGGCAACGGTGGTCAGAAGGACCGTAGGCAGGCCACAGAGATCGGAGGGACCGTAGTCAGGCGACAGTAGTCTGAAGGAGTATAGTCGGGCGATAAAGGTCGGAGAGACCTTAATCGCGTGACGGTGGTAGAAAGAAACGCAGTCGAGCATCGGTGGTCGAAGGACCGTAATCAGACGAAGATGGTCAAAAGGACCTTAGTCGAACGATGTAGGTTGGAGAGACTGTAGTCGGGTGACAGTGGTCATAAGGACCGTAGTTGGGTGACGACGGTCAGAAGGAACGTAGTCGGATGTCGGTGGTTAGAAGAAATATAATTGGCAACGGTGATCGGAGGAAAGCTTGTTAATGGATTCCATATGTAGGTTAGACAGTCATTGTCGGCCAGATGTTCATTAGTGACGGCCTAGTGGCACATATTTATTTATGGTGGTGCTAGGGTGGAGCTCTAGGATTCTTCGGGATCTAGAGCTCTTCTCTCCTTCCTTCCTTCCCTTTTTGTGAAGAATGGTAGTAATTTTTTTGTAGTGGCATCACTATAAAATATGGAGAAGATCATGGGCAAGTTGGGAGTGCTCCAACGTATGTCTCATATTGATTTCCTTGATCGTGGAGTGTTTATCAAGCATTTATGTTCCCAGATGATGTTAGAATTAGGTGATTTTGGGCTCGTTGGATTTATCTCCTCGAGTTGCTCGATTCGACTATAAGCATGGCACATTTGGATATACCCTTTGGTCATCCAATTAATGTTTTGAAGCTTCTCAATAGAATTTGGTCATTTGATTTGTATCCATTTGGACTTGGATTGAATCTAATTTGATGTCGTTGGGTTGATCTCTTTGAGATGTTCAATTCGACTATAAGTTTACTGAAATTGAAATCCAGATGATCCTTAATTTAATTTTTGAAGTTTCTTATTCATATTTGCATGCATCAAGATTCGCAGGCAATTTTAGGTGATATATGGCTAAAAAACTTTCTTCACTCAATGATCAACAACAATAACTTATTTATGAAAAATGTAAACCTGATATTTATTAGAAGAGTAGTCTGAGATCACACTATGCTGCTATATCTAATTCAGAATTGCCTCAAAACTACTAAAATTTCAGATTTCTTTTTAAGAATCGAACTGTTTTCATTGCTTCTCTTTAACACAATTTCTTTTTCAATTCTTTTGTGTACACGTATGAACAACTTGAAAGAAAAACAAAAAGAAGATAATTGGAGATGACAAGAAAGGTATAATTTTCAGCAGAAGCTGCTCTCCATAAACTTAACAAACTCCCCAAAATCTATCTTCCCATCACCATTCTCATCATAAGCTCCAATCATTTCCATGCACTTATCCAATCCAGTCCTCTCAAAACCCAGCTTCCATAGAACTCTTTGCAGCTCTCCTGCATCAACAAAGCCATCACAATTCTCATCAAACACAGCAAAAGCCTCTTTCACTTCCTCCAAGCTCGGTTCCTTCTCATCAAACATGGCCACAACTTCCTCCTCTAACATAAACTCCTGAAGTTTCTGCTCACCTTCTTCATTTCCTCTCATCATCAGCCCCATCCTCTCCATAACAAGCTCCACTTCTTCTCTCGTGATAAGCTTCTCAGCCTCTGCTCTTTCTTCTTCAGCTCTGAGCTGACTCTTCGCAGTCTTTGAAAAACGGGAAGGGAAAGAGAAATATCTCTTGGACAGCTTAAGAAATCTGGCGAAAAAAGAGATGATTGTCTCAAGGATGATGAAGACAACAAGCTCCGTTGACAATAGGCTCTTCTCCATTGGAAACTTAGCTTTGAAAAGAGAGGAAGAAGTTCAGGAAGAGGAGAAGAAGATTACTTTGTATTGGTTTTGCTGTTGAAAGAGGAGAGAAGAAGTTGGGTTATATAGAATGATTTTGGGTTTGTTGAAGGGAAGATAAGGAAGACAAATGGCATCGCAGCGGTGGTCCAAATACAAAGCTTAGGAAACATTGGTAAGATCGCGTTGAAAGAACATAGAAAATATGGGGGAGGTGTGGTTCGCGCAAAGAGAGGAGGAATAAATTATTTTGTTTAAGAAGTTTCGGGGAAGGTGAGGCGAGCGAAATACCGTCGCGCCTGCTTCTCTTCTTCTATGTTAATTTATGCTTTGCGAATCTGTCTTTTTTGGTTTGTCTTCGCATGCGTGGATGTGTCTGAAATGAGGTTGAAGTTGCAAAAAATAATATAGTAAACGATTCATAATATCATATTTGTTGGAGGAAGCCAGAGCGATACTTCACAATACTAAGGTAAAGGGGATGTTAGGTCAGCAGTATAATATTTTAAATTGAAGAAACATATTCACAAATAAATTTGGTTTGAACTGCTTCAAATTTAAATATTACTTCAACAAGGGTCGAACAACATTTGATTGAACCTAGGTTGAATAAGGCTCAACATATTTGAATTTGATTTGAACATTCCTTCACGTGCAATGTCTTGCGATCCGTTCGTAGCGGTTTTGTTTCACATCTTTGATTCCAAGATCCCATTGAGCTTCATCTTCTTCTCACACATTGTCGATCCATTCGCTGCCTTCATGGCTAGCTCGCATTAGGGGTGCAAACTAGTCGAGTCGAGCTCGAGTCAGAGGGTGTTCGAGTCGAGCTCGACTGTCAAATACCGAGCTCGAGCTCAAGCTGGAACTCGAGTCGAGCTCAAAAGTTGAGCTCGTGCTCGACTCGACAGAGGAAATAAAGCTCGTCAAGCTGCTTGAGCAAGAGTTTGACCTCAGTCTGTTCGCCAGAGTCACATCCGTTGCCAAGGTCGCGTCCGTCGCCAGGGCCTCATCCTTCACCAGAGTCACATCCGTTGCCAGTGTCGGTCCTGACCATGAGCCCCCAACTTCCCCAATCCCATTTGGTCTTGTTTGCAAGCCCCCAACTTCAGTTGTCTCATCTACTCCTATTCGTGAACCCCTAATGAATACCCATGCGACCGAAATTCTTGCTCCAGTGAGCTTCATTGACGTGTTTGAGAATTTGGTTTAAACATGTTCAAATCACTGTCAAAATTAAAGTTCAATTTAAGGTTAAAATTCAAACTAATTTTTCTCTTTTTTTTTTCTCAGGATTAGGTTCAATAAATAATTTCCGAATATAGAAGAGAGTCCTTAAATATAAAAGAGAGATAATTTGATGTGAACTGAGGTTAAGCATATTTCTCTAATATAGATAAATTGGCAAATAAATTTATCCAATTTTGAATGAGAACTAATTGAATTTATTTTATTTTACACAGTAATTTGATTTTTTTGGGGAGGATTTGTCGGGTTCGGGTCGATCCCGGGTTCAAACGGTCGACCCTAACCCGACCCAGGTTTGACTAGACCCGACATGGGTTGACCTGAAACAGGTGCGCGAGCAGCCGCGTTGGGTTGCGCAAGCAAGCGTGCGGGCGAGCGCAAGCAGGCGCGGGCACTGGCGCGTGGGCGGCAGAGGGGGGGCACGGTGTGCTCGGGTCAGCGCGGTGCGCGCGGGCGAGCGCTGGTGCTTCGCGAGCAGGTGGGGTAGCGTCGCGGGCAGTGCGGGCAATTGATTTTAAACGGGTTCGCGAGTTGACCCGGCAACCCGTTGGGTCAACCCAAACCCGACCCGTTTTGAAATAGGGTCGGGTCAGACCCGAAATTTCCGGGTCAGGTTCAAGTCGAGTTTTCGTGTCGTGTCAAATATTGACACCCCTAATTTACATGCATACCACCGTATTATATATCTAACATCTAAAACTTAAATATTTCATTCATATAACCATATACAATTTTAATATCAAATATACCACTCTATATTTTATTCATATTATTTCATTTTTAGCACACATATTTAATCTATGAATGGTATGCATGTAGTATTTAAGTTTTAGGTGTTAAATATATAAATAGACTGATATAATGTGTTATGTTAGTAAATATCCCCTTTTTTAATCATGCACCTTTATCTATCAAATATAAAAAAATAAATTCACAAACCTTATCTTATTATAGATAAAAGGCATCTCTTTTCACTATATATATATATATATATATATATATATATATATATATATATATATATATATATATATATATATATATATATATATATATAGAGAGAGAGAGAGAGAGAGAGAGAGAGAGAGAGGGAGAAATAAACCACACAACAATAAACACAAACAAGAAAGAGAAAATACAGCAAAAAGAAAGAATGCCATGATTTAATATGGAAAAACTCAAAATCGAGAAAAAAAAGCACATAACAATACCAAATCAAAAAATTCACTATGAATATTAGAGGAAATTTATATAAATATTTTTATCTCTCTTCACTCTTACAGCATTCTCATACATAAACAAATAAAGATAAACTCATTTAAAAAACACCATGGAACACAGCCCTCATGAAAAAGAAGAAAACTGTCCAATCTGCTTCGCAGCGCAGCGACACTACATTTGGAGCTACACGGCAATCTATTGTTCGTCTCCAATCCGCTTGATAGCATCGAGATTTGGAGCGCCACAGTACTTCGCTAGTTATCTATCTCCAAGCAAACTATACAATGCCTCAACGCAAGAATATGAACTATTTGAATGCCTAGAAGGTTTGAGTTCATATGCAAGGGCGGAAGCCTTAAGTGCCAAGGCAAAAAAAAAAAAAAAAAAAATCTCTTTATTATAAGAATCTTTAGCCCCCCCCCCCCCCCCCCCAAAAAAAAAAAATAATAATAAACTATAATTTTTAGGCGATTGCCCCCTAGCAGAATTATACATATTGTGTATAGGAGTTATTACAAGAGATTTTAGGCAATTCCCCCCCCCCCTAAAAATTTTAAAATACTATGATCTGCAAGCAATTACTTCCAACATAATTAAATAGCATAATTAAACACATTGTGTAGAGGTGTTATTATCAGGGAACGATGAACTAAATACAAAGAGAAATAGTAAAGAAAATCATATACACTGCCCCTGAAAACCCCAACAAGGGCGCTTCCCCTTAACCCTGCGATCTACCGGGCAGGTCAAGCCCCAACAAGAGCGCTTCCCCTTAACCCTGCGATCTACCGGGCAGGTCTAACCCCATCAAGGGTGCTGCCATGCCCCCTTGGACCCCGACACATTGTGTCGAGATGTTACCTAATTTTTGTTTAAGAATAATTATCATTATGTAAAATATATTATGTATTCAAGTACAAATAATCATTAGTCATTAAAATTATATATATATATATATATAAGATTATCCCCTGAAAATTAAGGCTGATTCTGCTCCTGTTCATAAGCACAAATGCTAATTTGAATATTTTCACAGCTCTAAAGCAAAAATGATGGTTATGCAAGGTTATATTTAGTAGTCTTGTCTTAAAACTCTCATACTTGAAACAATTCACACTCACTTTCATCAAATCAAAATAACTCCTAAATATGCAGTCTTAACTGTAATACATTGCATCAATCTAATTAAGGCGAGATAAGTAATGCAAATAACTGCCATTAGTGTATTTATCATATACACGATCAAGTTATTTAATCAGCGTAAAAGTTATTGAACAGTCACTACATAAATTCTTTAATACAAGATCAAAGGCTGTAAAGGACACCAGACAGCTTATCATCTAGAGACCAATCAGGTGCAGCCATATCATCCAGTACCAAGCCGCAGTACTGAGTAGAGGTGACGTGACGCATTTTTATTGAGTACTGAACGGCGTTCGGCATCCTCACAGAATAATTCCAAAAACAAAATGGAACTGGGCCACAGGTAAATAAAATAATTATAGGGAAAAAGGCCTTAACAAACTGAAAATTCTCCATTAATGGACATCAATTAATGCCGGGATGGAGAAGGAGGTGAAGGTGGTGGTGACGTGAGAAGAGGACTGCTCCTTGGATTGGTATTTGGTCCAGGCTCTTGGTAGTCCATTGCTGTCATCTCCTGCATCGTCCTTCCCAAAGTGGGAAATTCCTGAAATAAATTTGTAAGTATTTTAAGCTATACATTAAAAAAAAGGTATTGATATATTTGCAAACTTCTTGCATGAAAATTGATATTACCAGTATCAAGTTTTTTTAACTTTGTAAAATAATGCAATTGTAGTATGGAAATAATTTGTGCTAGAACTTTAGGCTATGTTTAGGATGGATTTCTTACTGTTTAATAAAGTAATTTTTTAGTAAAAAAATTTAATTTTTGTACTAGAAAGATGATTTAAGAAGCAGTAAAAAAGCCTTCTGAAACGAAGCCTAAAATACAGGCATGTCAGAAACAATTTCAATATTGGTAGAATTTGAGATGATGAAATGTCGTTGAGTAATATCATCTCCGATGCATATTCATGCTTCGTTTGTGGCAACTATCTTATTGTTTTCTAAAGCAGTTTTTTAATACAAAAATTTCTTGAACTAAAAACTTTTATACTAGAAAGCTACTTAAGAAAATAATAAGAAAGCTGTCCCAAACAAAACGTGATCAAGAAAAACAAAAAAGCAGCAGCCCAAGTAGGAAACTCTCTCTAAAGGAAAAAAAATATTAAATCATATCATGATGTTCTTTAAAATTCTTATATGTTGAGATTAATATTATATGTGAATATTAAATTGTACTAAACTCACTGCCCATTTGATTTGTTTGGTATCATAATATACTGACATTTTCTTTTGTCCCAAAAGGCCCTCCAAACTTACTAGTATTTCACCTTTGGGATGATAGAGAAGTGAGCAAAAGAAAGTGAAGGGGCATTGTTAATGGTCATTTATATTTTTAAGGGCCTTAGCAATGAGTGGATCGATGAAGGTTCGATGCAATGAGTTGAATGCAAATGGAGATATGAATAAGATATATATAGTAAACATTATCAGTCTTATCCCAAATATTTGGCTCAAAATTATGAATTCATATTTTTAATTGATTTATTTTGAGTGCTGGGCATAGGTATTAAATATATTTTTTACAAATTATTTTGAACAACTTCTATACAAGTAATACTAAATCTATCTATTTTCATTCACGATTTTTTAACACCAATTTTATCAACTTGTTTTACAAACATATTTTTTGTTTTTTTGTTTTTTGTTTTTTTTTTTTTTTTGGGAAATTTGGGGCCAAAGCCCTTCTATTAACTAAGGAAAATTACATGTAAAAAAACCTATCCCAAAAAATGGGAAGAGGCCCAGAAACAAAAAACAACAACAAATGTAAAAGAGAAACCTATACCACCAATAAAACTAACCAATGAAACCAACAAAAATGTGGTATACAAAATTTGATCAGGACTCAGGCATATGCTGCAACTAAAGACGAGGGACTCGGTCATCGAATTGGACAGAAATAAACCTGGTTGCCATAAAGACCCTCCAAGGGGTATGAGCTGCAGCGGTCATCATCGTCCTGCAAAATTGTCTGAAATAACCAAAAAGAACTATCTTTCTGAGCAACCCAGTGGGCATCCAGTGAATGCAGCCAGCAGAGAAACCAACAATTGAAGCAGCCCCCAACGATTAATACAGAAATAACAGCCAAGAACCAATTGCTAGGAAAAGCCAAAAAAAAAAACACCAATTACCCCAAAAGATACAATAGGTTGCTGCCATTTTTCCATCTCCCCAATTTAGCATGAACTGCATATTTAATCTTTCTAACCACAGTAGTGTGGCATTCAATGATGTTGCCAAAAATTCTGTCGTTACGTGCCCGCCAAATGTAGTAAATAGCAGTATTTACTAAAAGGCAATAGAAATTCAGCATATCAGAAGAGTCTGAGATGTTGTCAACCAAATCGAATACTTGGAAGATATTCGGACGGAGAAGTAAAGAGTCGGCTTGAGTGATCAGTGTACAGAGAATCTTAAAAGAGAAATCACACTCAAAGAAGAGATGGGAATGTGATTCTCTACTCACCAAGCAAAAGGTACATAGTGGATTAACATTAATACCACGTGTAATCAAAATGTCTGCCGTTTTTAGCCCATTCTTAACATCCAGCCAACCAAAAGCCGAAAACCTGATTGCCGAATGCTTATGCCAAACAAAAAGATGTCAATTCAACACCGGATAATGCATATAAAATTCCTTCCTTAAAATTTTATTAGTAACTTTCTCAGAATTTGCCCAAAGGCAGCCATAACCAGCATCACAAATGGGAACAGAGTTTATAATATTCGTTAAAGCAGAGGGCCAACAACTAGGCAAATTCCAGCTACCATTCATCAGAATAGTAGACACAGTCTTCCTTTTAAGGTTGTCCAACCAGCTCCCATCAAAATTAGAAACAGCCAACTCAATGATGGATTTACCTTGGCACCAGGGGTCCCAAAGGAGGGAGTGATGACAGTTAGGGAGTATCTTAAACTTCAGGCAATTTTTGATTTGCAAGGCAATAGCAGAAAGTTTGTTCCAGATTTGGGAAATGCCTTTATTATGAGGAAACCAAAGAGAAGTGTACAGATTACGCCAACAGCAAAAAAGCAAGCTGGTACCATTTAAAAACCGCCAGATGATAGAACAGCAGAAAGTGAAAGATAAAGAATCAAGAGAAGGCAGTCCAATGCCTCCATTGATTTTAGGAATGCAGGTGTCTTTCCAGGCAATCAGTCGTAGTTTTTTTGCAGCAATGTCACGGGAGTAAAGGAAACGAGAACAAATTTTATCCAGAGTTTTGAAACATTTCTTAGGTAAAATAGAGCCTCTAATCCAGCAGGCAATCGTATTGAAAATGGTGTATCTTAAAAATTGGATCCTACCCCCAAAGGAGAGGGTTTTGGCTTTCCACCCTTCCAAGGCTTTAGAGATTTTTAAAATGAGAGGCTGGAAATCAGCAAAGGTAAGCTTTTTGTGGTGGATGAGAAGCCCCAGATATTTAATGGGGCTAGATGTTTGTTGAATGTTAAGAATATCACAGATGTTCTCACTCAGCTGACAGTTTTTGGAAAAAAGAATAGTGCTTTTAGCAGGGTTGACAACCAAACCAGACGAGAAAGCAAACCGCTTCAGAATATCCATAAGACAAGAAGCCTCCTGTAAATTAGCTTTGGAGAAGACCAATAAATCATCAGCATATAATAGACGGTGAATAGCAAAATTGCCCATCTTAAAGCCTTGAAAGCTCTGAGAATTAAACGCTTCCTCAAAGATGCAAGAGAGTGCATCCATAGCCACCGTGAACAAGTAAGGAGAGAGGGGACAGCCCTGTCTTAAGCCAGATGACGAACTAAAAAAACCTTCAAGAGACCCGTTAATGGCAACAAAGAAATGAATGTCAGATATACAGGATTTTATCCAGGAAATGAAAACAGTAGGAAAACCTTTAACATGAAGCCGTTGTAGAATGAAATCCCTGGATATAGTATCAAAGGCCTTGTGAATGTCGAATTTAGCACAAAAGTATTTGTCTCTAGAGGAAGAGTTGAATTTGCTCAAAATTTCCGAGGCCAGAATAATATTATCGGTAATAATTCTGTGTTGTACAAAGCCAGCTTGAGCGGAATGGATAATATGAGGCATAACAGTTTTCATCCGGTTGACCAACAATTTTGCAATAATTTTGTAGAAGGAGTTGCACAAAGAGATGGGCCTGAAATCATTAACAGAAGTAGCATGAGAGTGTTTGGGAATAAAAGTAATTGCAGTGTTCTTGGCTTGTCTGGGAAGGAAGGAGGTAGAAAAGAAGGAGAGAACTGCTTTGCAAATCTGATTTCCAATAGCATTCCAAGTAGATTTATAGAATTCAAACGTGAAACCATCCGGACCTGGGGCAGCACAAGTCGGGGAGGCGAAAATAACCTGTTTAATCTCATCCACAGTAAAAGGAGCAATAAGACCATTAACAAGCTCAGGGGGAATAGTATTTCCAGGTGGAATGCAATCATTCCCCAAAGGGGTAGCACCATTAAAAAGCTGATGGAAATGATTTATAAAAGCATCAGAAATTTCATCTTTGGTGTCCAACAACACACCATTCACCATGACCCCTCTAATCTGGTTGGAGTTGTGCTTGCTATTAATATTTGAATACAAAAATTTCAGGTCATCCTCCCCATCTTTAAGCCATCTGGTTTTACATCTCTGAGTGATCCAGTCAACCCATCTAGCTTTATTTTCAGAAAGATCCATATTAATAGACAAAAGTCTAGCATTTAAAGCATTGTTCAGAGGGTCAATTTGAAGGCAGGAAAGAGTATCAGTTTGAGCCTGAGCAAGAGACTCCATCTTATCTCTAATAAAGTTTGAAGAGGTCCAATTACTTTGTTTAAGCTGACATTTGAGCTCTCTAAGCTTATGGTAGTGATCACAAATGGGACTACCAGTTGGGGGAGAGGAGAAAATCTCCAAAACAGACTTCCAGAAAGCAGGTAAGGAACTCCAGTAGTTTTTAAACAAAAATCGATGTTTGTTGCTAGAGGGATGTTCCAGATTAAGTATAATAGGGCAGTGGTCTGAAATATCAGGATCACTCACAATGTAGTAGGAGTTGGGAAAACAAGACAACCAGGCCTCAGTGATGAAGGTTCTGTCAAGCTTAATATGGATCGGGTTATCCAGCCTATGGTTATACCAAGTAAAGAAATGACCAACAGAGGGTAAAGCCGAAATACTTGCATTGAAGACAAAGTTATTGAGTTCACCCATTTTACTATGAGATAAAGGAAGTCCCCCAACTTTGTCCGAAGGGGAAATACAGCCGTTAAAATCACCCAAAATAGCACACGGCAAAGTTTCATTACTAACCAGATGAGCCACCGTATCCCAAAGCACTTGCCTCTCAGCAATGAAATTAGAGGCATAAATAGCCGAAATGCAACAGATATCCAAATTCTCGGCTTGAACAACACCATGTATAACTTGACTATATGCATATAAAGGTTTAAAGTGTACCTTCTGAGCATTCCACTTCACCAAGATCCGTCCAGGAGAAGAAAAGGAGAAATTGTTGAAAGAGCCCTCAACAGGGAAAACTTTATGGGTGTTAGAAAACCAGTCATCTAACGCAGCGGTCGCAGAGATTTTAGCTTCCAGAATAAACAACATATCAAGCTTAAATTTATTCACCAAAGACTTGCACGACAAAACTTTAGAGGCATCATTGAACCCTCTAATGTTCCAGGAAGCCTTACGTGGAAGGGTCATTTATGTTTATGTTTGGAGTTGGTAGCCTTTTTGGCTTGCTTGCTCCTAGTGTTTTTTGGGCTGTGAATTTCATTGGCAGAGTCATTGCTGAAGTTGGAGTTCTGAGAAGGGCTGTTCTCAGAGGAAAGTTGAGCAGAGGATGGTAAGGAGGAAATGTTATGGTGCTTAGAGGCGGATTGGTCATTAGGGGAGGTCTTAGGAGGTGAAGCAGGAGGAGGATTAGTGGCTGTAGAGGTGGAAATGACAGGCAGGTCCTGTTGATCAGACAGAAGATCAAATTTATTGTTAATAGGAAGGCTAGTTTGTTTGAAAGCAGCAAGCGGCGAAGAGGTCTTAGAGGATGAGGGAATATCAGCTGGATTAACATCGGTTGGAGGTGAATTGAGGTTCGGAATGGGGATTGTTTGAGGATTGGTTTGAGAGGGTAAAGGGCCAGTTAAAAGTGGTGGAGCTACCGTAGAAGCAGTAGAAGGATTGGGGGGTTTTGAGAAGTTGACAGCTTGTGGAGGTTGACTTAATCGGGGTTTACGACTCGAGCTCTGACCTCTGGCCGGGGGAGGCAGTGTGGTAGAAGGCGTGGGGTTGGGATTTTTTGGGCATTGTTGGGGGGCGTGATAAATGGAGTTGCAAAAGGAGCAAGACAAAGGCTTCCAATCGTAAAGAACAGTAAGAGTCGATACCTTTCCATCAACCGATATAAAAATTTCATCAGGTAAAGGAGACGAGCAAGAAACCTGGACACAAACGCGAGCAAAAGTCAACCTGGATTTTGCCGCCGTAAGTGCATCCACTGCCAACGGCACACCAACACAACTAGCAATTTTAGAAATTCCTTCCGGCGTCCAGCAAGAAAGCAGAAGGTTTTTAATCTTGATCCAGAGGGGTATTGAGGCGAACTCTTCACGCTTAGGTATGAAATCTGGCGACCACTTCTGGAGAATAAATGGCTTCCCAAAAAAGAACCACGGTCCTCCAGACCACGCCATATCGTAGTCCTCTGGGGAAGAGAACTACTTCAAAAGAAAAAAACTGTCGTCTAGGGTAAGAAGGGAGAGCTCCCCTTTCAGCTTCCAGGTACGCTTGATCACCGCTAGAAGAGCCTCATAGAAAGGCCTTCTACCGATGGAGTAACCAACTAAAGACAAGTTCCATTCAGGAGCACCAGCATCGAACTGGGTTTTGGTGAAGTGAGCAGTAAAATGTTTTGTAGGGTGGTGTGCTAACGAGCTGGAGAAGTCATGGGAGATAGGGGTTTGTGAAGAGAAAAGCTGTTTCCAGTGAAGGAGGTCCTTGGAGAGGGAGGCCAAGGAAGAGGAGGAGCTGGTTAAAGGGGGAAAAGCAGAAGAGGAGGACATCCCTAAGACGGAGTCCTCCTCCGGCGGCGGGAGGGAAAGGAAAAATGCGCGAAGAGAAACCCTAGCAGAGTTTCTCACTCTATCACTAAATGATTCTCACTCAATCCCCATTTTTTTTTGTCATTCGTTAAAACGAAATAACCTAAGACTATTTTAGTAACATCGCATTCAATAGATACCACTCAAATATTTTCTCTAATGTAATCATTCAAGAATTTATTCCTCCTAATTTTGATCTAAATTGAATGAAATTTATTTAGAATAAATCCCTAAGAATATTGCTCATGAGATGAGATGTGTTTCATTAGGGTCAATCAATGGGTTGACAAGAATCTTCAAGTAATTGAGTAGTGTAGGTGCTAGAAAGTCCATCGTTTATCCGAACGGTTAGACTTCTTGCATGAGGAAGAAGCTCTTCTTGAGCCTTCTTGAAAGAGAGAGAGGGAGAGAGACAAGAAATCATATTTTCTTTATTTAATGGGCATATAAGAGGGGGTTGTTACAATGAGCATACAATGCCTATTTATAAGCATTTATATATGATGTGAGGTGTCCTACAGATCAACCTAAACTAAATCCTGCACCAACACCCAACAATCTCCACTTTGGTCTAAATTAATAATGAAATTAAAAACCACTTGTGCACCAGCTATGATCTTACTAGCTCCCTGCACTAACTCCATGAGCAATCCTGTCGAACCAAGCCCAATCCCGCTCCTGAATGGCCTCCATTGTGTATTCCGGTCGACGGCTCCATCTTGCACTCCTATTGTTCCACTCGTGATCCGCACGCTCGTGCCTTACACATCGCTTGCTTCTGCGTGCTTTTGGTCTATGCATTTGCTACATTGTAGCACACCCACGCTCCAGCCCTGACTCGCCAATTTTCTTCGAACACTCATGCGAGCTCCAACCTGCGACCCTGCACAACACCTATCCAATTTCATGTTTGCGACCAACATGCCGCCCAGGTTCTTGATCTTGCATGTTTTGATTCACTACTACAACACACTACAACCAAATGACTGTTCTCGCCGATCAACCCGCAATTTGACTCGGAGGCTCCAACTCAAAGATCTTGACCGATCTTTAATCAAGAAATGAAATATCATGCTTACAACCAGTCCCACACCCAATATTGACGCTTCAACACGCTCCTATGCCCAGGCCTCGTCTCCTTCCTTTGTGCACATGAACCAACCATGCGCTCCGCTTCAGCATAAAGAAGCCCGCAATCTAGCCAACTGTCACGACCTCCCTTCTTTCCCTCTCATTTATACGAGACCCGAGCCCCGTGTGATCTCGTGTGGACAACACGCGCTGCATAGTCTTATGACCGACTGCGCCCTGCACAAAGCTCCTTTGATCCCTAAATTCAAAGGTCACTTTCGCATCTCGGTTCTCGCGCCTAGCACAATACTCGCACGAACTACGGCCCACCCACATGCCCGCATGGCAAGCCCGTGCTCACGCGTAACTGAGGCCCTGTGCACAACTACCCATTCGCATTCGCGATCGTTCACACCAGCACCTAATCCTTCCACTTCGTCTTCATGCACGATCAACCTCCGCGCGTAATAACCCACCTGCGCGTTTTGTTGCACCAGCCCAACGTCCGACCTACGCGAAACCAAGCTCTCCCGACTATGCCCGCGACTCCCTCTACCGCTCCTGCTGATCCTATGCACGAGCGATTGCACCCGGCTATGGATTTTTCTAACCAAATGCTTGAGCCATGCGACCTCCTCCCTCTTCTTGATAATAACATCACATTCCTCCTTCCTCGAGATTGCCTCAACAAGGCTCTGATACCATTTGTTAAACTTCTTGCATGAGGAAGAAGCTCTTCTTGAGCCTTCTTGAAAGAGGGAAAGAGGGAGAGAGAGAAGAAATCTTATTTCCTTTATTCAATGGGCATACAAGAGAGGGTTGTTACAATGAGCACACAATGCCTATTTATAGACATTTACACATTATGTGAGGCTTCAAGCGTATCAACCTAAACTAATTCCTGGACCAGCACCCAAACCGAACCATGATATCAAAGATCTTCATAGCACAAACCTTGGTGCCCTTGATCAACTGAATGGAATCAACTAAAAGATTATTTACTAATTGATGCCAAAATTAGTATTTAAAATTTTAAATAAAATCTATTAAAAAGCAAAAAAATAAAAAATAAAAATAAATCACCATGGAAATTTAGCTCCTCCAGAACCACCACTCAATAAGTTCTTCTAATTAGATGTTAAAATTAGGTTGCCTCCTTATGGAGGCAGAGGAGGCAGGGTTCGCATCCAAGGTTGGCCGAGGAGCTTTTCTATTTTGGTAGGGTCAAGAATTTCAAGACGACTTATGTCTCTCAATCCATTTTATATGGCAAATTAATAAATATCTTAAACTCATTTAGAAGCCTTGATTTTTCATTGGCTCACATAGAAATAAGATTAATAGAAAATCTATAGTTTTTCCTTTATTTTTGCCATAGTCCAAATTTTGTGTTTTTTAACTGGGTTAGAATTTCATATGAACAACCCAAAATTTGACCAAGCATGCAATCAGAGCAACCAGTCAATTGTAAATCTGCCACAATCAAGAAAATTAGACTCGTATTATAATTTGGAAGAATCACACTCAAATCATTTCCTACCTTACATACAAGATGTGACAAATTGTTCAAAGATCTATTTAAGGTTGACAAGAAAATATTTTGAACTATTGTTTTACAAAAGAATCCAAAAATATGAAAATTCATGTTTACATGATCTCTGTCCAACACAATTTGGATGAGAAAATTATTTTTTTAATCCAAACAATGCTTGATTGCTGCAAGATTTGTGTCCATATACTAATCAACCCAAATGAGGCAAGTTACATATGCACTAATATCAAGGTTCTAGCATAAATTTTCTCATCCAATTCAAATAATCATCAGCATCAATCTCAAAGCAATCTATATAGATGCAGACGTCCAATTCATATCTCTTTCTACATTAATCTTGAGAAACAGGGCCTTGTATCTATACATTATCTCCAAGAGCATAATAGTTCAATAGAGATTTCAAAGATGCTGTGGCTTGTTTGTCCAACTTTGATTGACTGAAAAAAAAATGGTCAATTCTATCCAACGAAGATCTTGGAGGTGATATGAATTGTTTATCCACCATATGCCTCACAACATTACAATAATTTTATTCATAATAACCCCTATAAATGGAAAACTATCCTGTGCTGACGCCGAACGCCGTCCGGAGACCAATCAGAATGCGCCACATCACCCCTTCGCTCGGGACTGCTCAGTACTGCGGCTCGGTACCACTGACATGGCTGCACTTGATTTGCCTCTGGATGTAGATCTGCGTCCGCACAGAATAATTTCTCCAATAAATGCCCCTAAAAGATAAGAGTCCTCTCCTTTACTCTCTTGTGAGCACTCTGATTCTTACATCTCAAAGTAAAAAATTCAGATGAACTTATTTCAGCTCTTACTAAATAATCTCCTAGCACAATTACTAACTGATGCACAAAATGTGTTAGGATTTATTCCAGATTTTATTAGGATTGTTTCTTTTGCTTTCTTTAGTTTGTGTGTGTGGCTTTCCATATAGCCTATTTTGGTTTTAAATAAGTGCCTTGGGGTTGTAATAGGTATGCCATATTAAGAAATAGCTTTTGATCTTTTCTGAAAAGTTTTTTCCAGTTTTTCTTTTCTCCAAGAATCCGAACAAGGCTTCTTCTTCAAGCTCTGGTTTCAAACGCCTTCACTGTTTTACATTTTGGTATCAGAGCCACCTTCCATTTCTTGCTTTCCGATCAGGTTCTTCTCAACACTCCATTTCTTCTTCTTCGTTCGCTTTCCTTCTTCTCTCCTCACCGGAGAACCGACTGGAAATCTCTCCTCACAGAAGAACCGCCCAGAAGAAGACGCTTCTTGTAGCCAAGAAGATCTGATGAAGCAAGAAGCTCTGGAAGTGCAACAGTTCGTGTAGAGAAAGAGATCGCTGGAGGCGTGAGGTTGGCGAAGAGCAGGGCACGCGCAAGAAGATCGTGCTGGGCTGTGTGAGCCGGAGGAGCTCACGGGATAGCAGGCACAAGGTGGGGTTGCACACGGAGGCCGGCCGGAGATGGGCCGGAGGTGAACGTGGTGCGAGAAGGAGGCGTGAGGCGTGCAAGGGCACTGGACCAGCGCTTGGAGCGGCTGGGCGCGAAGAAAGCACGGGAGGAGGCTGCTCAGGAGTTCGCCGGAGGGGAGCTGTGGCTGAGTTAACGGTTTTTTGAACCGTTAAGCCGCAAAAAAGCACGCCGAGAGGATCAGGAAGTGGTGAGGAGCAAATCGCACAGAGAATTTTAAAGATCTTGATTTCTTTGTCATGTCGATGCAAAGGCTCGAGATCGACAAGTTCAAGGGGGAGAACGATTTCAGTCTTTGGAGGATCAAGATGAAGGCGCTTTTGGTTCATCAAGGCCTTTCCGATGCAATCTTTTAAGAGAATTTAGCTGCAATCACCGACAGAGCCAAGGATAAAGAAATCCAATTAAAAGCGCACAGTATCATCCTTCTCTCTATCGGTGACGAAGTTTTAAGAGAGGTTGCTGAAGAAGATACGGCATTAAAGGTATGGAGGAAGCTTGACTCAATTTACATGAAAAAGTCTCTTACAAATCGACTGTTGTTGAAGAAACAATTGTATACACTCCAAATTGAAGAAAATCAAGAACTCCGAAAGCATTTGGACGATTTCAATAAATTGATTCTTGACCTCAGAAATGTGGATGTGAAAATTGACGAAGAAGATCAAGGGATCATACTCCTCAGCTCTCTACCGAAGACGTATGAAAACATAGTTGACACTATGTTGTATGATAAGCAAACTTTGACATTAACGGAGGTTAAGTCCATTTTAATGTCAAAAGATGTTCAAAGGAAAACATATCAGAAAGAAGACAAGAATGACAACATTCTGATCGCTAGAGGAAGATCAGAATCGCGTAGGTTCAATACCAACAGGAAGTGTTATCATTGTAATAAAGAAGGGCATATTAAGAGGTTTTGTCCAAATTTGTCTCAAGGGATTGAACCAGAAGTTAGCTTAGCCATAGCCGCAGATTTGGGAGACGGTTGGACAGATTCTGATGTTTTGTAAAATCTGGATTAGGGGGGTGATTGTTAGAATTTATTCCAGATTTTATTAGGATTGTTTCTTTTGCTCTCTTTAGTTTCTTTAGTTTGTGTGTGTGGCTTTCCATATAGCTTATTTTGGTTTTAAATAAGTGTCTTGGGGTTGTAATAGGCATGCCATATTAAGAAATAGCTTTTGCTCTTTTCTAAAAAGTTTTTTCCAGTTTTTTCTTTTCTCCAAGAAGCCGAACAAGGCTTCTTCTTCAAGTTCTGGTTTCAAACGCCTTCACTGTTTTACAAAATGATATTGAGTTGAGGATCATCCTGTCTACCCAATCTCTTAAACGCTAAATGACATCTTCAAAACATAATATTAACATTAAATTCCAATTCAAAGCAATCACAATTGCTACAGACAAAAAGGATATGAAAAATCTCTGTTAAAACCAATTTGAGCTTTAGTAGATTCGATTGATTCTCTATCAAAATCAAGACTGAATTTTTAATGGTTCAGTCAAACTCCTATTTTATTAATAAAATGTCCAAATATTCATTATCAATCAAGTTTCCTCATATAAATATGAATCAAGTACACAAAAAGAAAAAAAAAATCTAAGTTTTGGAGGTGATTTTCATTTACTTCTATAATAATTATTTTTAAGTAATCCGCATTGTCCTTCACAGATGAGATATTTTTTTATTTAAACTTCTCTTTTATTTTTTTCATTAAAAATTTCCAGTACGACTGTAATCCCAACTGGTTGAAATCCTCAAAAGGAAAACTCATTAAAATTTACTAGCTATAAAAAAATACCTCGAGGAGTGACTTTTCTTGAGGATGCCTCAAAATCTTCACCCTTCTTCCATAGCCTGCAGCAAAAAAAAAATCTCATTCAATAAATATACACACCAAAAAACAAGGGAAAAAAAAAAAATCAAAAGGGAAAACCTTACCCTTATAGGAGAAGGAAAGAAGGATAGCAAGAAGAAAAAACCCAAGAAAATTAGATCGATTCATGGAGAAGAATTATTCAGCTTTGAATCTGAAGCAGGGAGAAAGATAGGGGCCCTTCTTCTTCTTCTTCTTCACGCTTATAAGATTGAGAAAAAATGCTGGCCTTTATTACTCTCCAGAATGAGAGTGAATCACCACCACAGGTCCACAAGCCGAAAAAAAATAAAGTTCAGAGAGTTATATAGAAGAGAAGTAGATGAAAAAGCAAGCAATAAAGAGGAATGAGAAGGTGAAGGGCCACGGCAATGAGGTGGAGAGAGAGAGAGAGGGTACAGTCATGACTTTGTTGTTAAGTGGGTCGTGAGGCTCAACGGGGTGGGCCGCTTTGAGAGAGGGTACAGTCATGACTTTGTTGTTAAGTGGGTCGTGAGGCTAAACGGGGTGGACCGCTTTCAAAGCGGCCCATCAGCTCTGATAGCGAGTGATCCCTCCCAAATTACGGTTTCTGTCGCAGTGCGGGTCACCCGCCCCACTAATGTTTTCAGCATTCACACACTTGAGGTAAGTGAAAATCAGTACGCGAACTATTTATGGGTGGTGTTGAAATGGGTTAATTGTTCAAGTTCAGGTCCAATCAAAAATTGACCCGACTCGAAATCATATTACCCACAGCTTGTTCAAGAAATAGGTCAAAATGATAGATCTAGGCCCGACCTGCTGGCAACTCAAATGAGATCCAAGTCCATATGATTGCAAATCCTGAACACAAAATATATGAAGCTCAAGACATTTAATTAAGAATTAAATGATCTTCAATTTTGACATGTTTATAGTCAAATATAACGAGCTTCAGGGACGATGATGATAAATAATTGAAATGAAAGAAAACAAAAACGAGAATCAGATCGCATGATTCTGACATCGTTAAGGTTTTCAAATATTTGTTAAATAAATTATGATCAAAAGGATCAATATGAGCTGCACGGTGGAGTGCTATGAGTTATGACCAAATTTGTTAAAATATCAATCTCAAGAAGCATGTAGATAGGGCATCATTTTCTTCAAAAGAAGAGAAATAAAGAGTTGAAATAATTAAAAAGCTATATTACATTTTCCAGCTATCACTATTAACAACCATCTCCAGCATTCGCTAATCTTTTTATTAAATATTAAAAATAATATATATTTTTCATTTTTTTAAGAAAAAACTAATGTAATTAACTTTTTTATTAATAATATATTATTAAATTAGCATTTTTTATCTTATATATTTTTTTATAATTACACTCACAGTAATAAATTAATTTTTAATTAAGCTTCTTCTTAAAATTCTGCCTAGTGATAATGCATAGTTCATCTCCAAATTCTACCAAATGTTCAACGAGCTACTCGTTATTTGGTTCAATTAAAGTTCGTTTGTAATCGTTTAATTAACTAAACAAACAAACTTGAACAATATTTTAAATACTCAATTCTTAAATAAACAAACTTGAACACTAATGCATTCGGCTCATTTATGTTTGCGAACAATATCATTTGAAGTTCGTGAACAAGCTCGATTAGTGTTCAATTTTGAACTCATGAATAAGTTCGATAAAAATAATTAATTTTTGACTATAGAATTAATAAATATAAATAATCATTGCCGTTGTTACATAGACAATTGCTTTTATTATAAATGTGTTTGTTCATAGATATGTTCATGAATATGTTTGTTTGATAGTTAGAAAAAATTTGTTAAATATGTTCGCGAACAAGCTCGATAAGCACTAAACGAACGAACATGAGCTGAACATGAACCGAACATGAATACTTATTAATTTAAATGAACCAAACATGAACATAAACAATAAAGCTCGAACAAACATGAACCAAACTTGAACAATCTGATATTAAATGAACACAAACATGAACACTCACATACTCGACTCGGTTCGGTTCGTTTGCAACCCTAATAAATATTTAATTATTTAAATATTACGTAATGTGATAATAATATTTTATATTTAATAATAATAATAATAATAATAATAATAATAATAAATATTAATGTGATAATAAATTTTATTAATAAACTCCTGATTTATTTTTTTAATTAATATTAATATACATCTATATAATCACAATTCAAAAAATATATATTTTTTGCTTTGATGAGTTTAGTGCAAAGTTTAGAAGCTAGGATTCTCACCACATGCTTCCAATCAAAAAATTGTTTAGTTTTTATAAATCATATATTTATTAAATACTTCAAATAATATACTTTTAAGTTTTCTTAAGAAAATGCTAATTAAATTAGTTTTTTTGCTGATTTTTATTTTTTTTTTATAATTACTCTCTTTTTATTTAATTATTTTTTAACTAAATTTCTTTTTAAAATTCTGCCTTTTCACTGTCTAATGTGAGGATATATGGTGCTCAAGAATGCAGGGCGAATTATTGTGTCCGGTCACCAGATGTCCGGACATCCAATCTGGTGACGCCACGTCACTCAAATACATTGGGTCCCGGTGTATTTTGATGATGTGACGACACCGGATTGATGTCCGGACAAAACCGGACACCGGAGGCAATAATTTGCCAGAATGCAGGCCTATGACATCATATAATTACTCACAAGTCAACACATATTTACTTTCTTTGTCATACAAGTGGTTTAGAAGTCAGCTCATGACTTATATTAAGCATGATCGTAATACAAATATTATGGCTTAGGTTTCATTTGGGACGACTTTTTTACAGCTTCTTAAAATAAATTTTTAATATAAAAATTAATTTTTTTTTTTACTTTAAAACTACTTTAAAAAACAGTAAAAAAAAGCCTTCCCAAACATAACTTTAATCATTTAATTCGTGGATTAACCAAGCCAATTGATTTTCCTAAGTTCTAAGGCATATTGTAGAAACCGAAAATGTAAAAGGAAAGAGAATACAGAGAGAGGATCAAGAAAATGTCTGGAAAGTTTTATTATCTTTCGTATCTTAATACATAGCATCTGTAGGTATATATAGCTTTGTTCATGCCGGCTAGGTACACTTGTCATAATACAATTGGTTTGAGATACAAGTTGGTAAATATATTATGTGCTCTTAACATTCCCCCTCAAACTAAGTATTTGAAATAATAGTTAGTTTGTCCCGGAGTAATTTGAATCGAGGTGTTGCCAAAGGCTTAGTGAAAATATCTGCAATTTGATCGACGGTGCTAATGGGAAGTAGACGAATGACTTTATTCAGGATGTGATCTCGTATGAATCTTTGATCAATTTCGATGTGCTTCGTGCGAGCGTGAAATACTGGATTGTTTGCCAATGCGATAGTAGACATGTTGTCGTAGAATACATCTACAGGATCAGCATGAGGAACACCGAACTCCATTAGTAGTCGCTTAAGCCATATAGTATCCGCTGTTGCGGATGCTAAGGCGCGGTATTCCGATTCCGTTGAGGAACGAGAGACGGTGTTTTGTTTCTTCACCGTCCACGATACTAGTGTGTCGCCTAAAAAAGTGCAAAACCCGGAGGTAGACTTCCTAGTTGCCGGATCAGATGCCCAGTCTGCGTCTGAATACGTGCGAAGCCGTAGACTCGTGCGAGTTATAGGTAAGCCGAAATCCGTTGAGCCTTGAATGTAACGGAGCAGTTTCTTGAGCATTAGAGTATGGATTGGAGCAGGGTTGTGCATGTGCTGCGAAAGATTATTGACCGCATGGGCAATGTCCGGCCTTGTTAGTGTCAGATACTGAAGGCTGCCAATTAGTTGCCTGTATCTTAAGTCATCAAATGCTGGCTGTTCGGATTGCTGAATAGCTGTTAATTTGGTTATAGAGGGATTAGCTACCGAGTTACATTTCTGTAGCTCGGCGAGTTTGAGTATAGATTTGGCGTAAGAAGTTTGAGAGAGAAAATACTTATCTGAGGATTGATCAATCTTGATGCCCAAGAAATGATTCGCCGAGCCTAGTTGTTTCATTGAGAACTTGTCTTTGAGCTGTATGATGAGGTCGGAGATGGCTTGCTCGTTGTTGCCGGTAATTAGTATATCGTCGACATATACCAACAGGTAAATGTGCGTCGCCTCCTTGTGTCTTATTAGAAGGGACGGATCGGCCTGACTGTGAGCAAAACCGAGCTGACGAAGATGGGATGTGAACGTTGTATACCAAAGTCGCGGGGCCTGCCGTAATCCGTAGATGGCCTTGTGCAGTCGACAGACGTGAAGTGGATTGTTTGCATCGACGAATCCTTTGGGCTGCTGAATATAGATTGTTTCATTGATATCTCCATGCAGGAACGCGTTGTCGACGTCTAATTGTTGGATACGCCAATGATGAAATAGTGCTACGGTGAATAAGATTCTAATGGTGGGAATTTTTGCAACCGGACTAAACGTGTCCTGATAGTTAATTCCGTATTCTTGTTGATTCCCTTGAGCGACGAGGCGTGCTTTGTATCTGGCCACGGACCCGTCAGAGTTGTATTTTGTCCTGTAGGTCCACTTTGACCCGAGAATTTTGCTGTTAACCGGCGGTGGCACAAGTGTCCAGGTACCCTGTTTTTGAAGAGCAAAGAATTCCTGCGCCATTGCCTGCCGCCATTCGAATATCTTGCTCGCCTCGCTGTATGAGGTCGGGTCAGCTGTAGTTTGATTTTGATGAAGTAAATTAAGTCGTTGAACTGGTTTTAGGGAGCCCGTCTTGGACCTGGTAGTCATCGGATGTGTAGTGTTGATGTCTCTTGATGGTATATTTGGAAAGATGGGTTCAGTGGGCACCGATGAGTCTGGTGTTTGGAACGGGGTATGAGCAGGCGCCTGAGAGTTGGAGCCAATAGCATGACTTCCTGTAGGACGGTAATGCCGAATGGAGTGAGGAATAAGAAGCTGATGAGGTGGTTGGGTTGAGTCTTGAGAGGGAGGAGATGTAGTTCCTGCATATGGAAAAGCGGATTCGTTAAAGGTGACATTCCGTGACACTATAATTTTGTTGGTTACCGGATTGAGGCATTTATAGCCTTTTGACGTCTCGGAATATCCTAGAAAGATGCAAGAGGTAGATGTTGGCATTAGTTTCGTTCGTTGTCCCGACGGTATCAACGGGAAGCATTGACAACCGAAGACTTTGAGATGTTCGTATGACGGTGAAATGTTAAACATTCTTTTGAGCGGGGTGATGTTATCCGTTGTGAAGGATGGCATTCGATTGATTAGGTATGTAGCTGTTATAGCAGCGTCGAGCCAGAATGACATCGGAAGGCTTGCCGTATGTAACAGAGCACGGGTTGTGGTGATAATATGTCTGTGCTTACGTTCCGCGGTGCCATTCTGTTCCGGTGTATAGGGACATGAGACTTGGTGCCGAATGCCTGCATTCTTGGTAAAACTGAGAAAGTGATTATTAACAAATTCACCGCCACCGTCGGTACGAATGGTTTTGATTTTGAAATTGGTTTGTTTTTCTATGAACGTGGTAAAGTAAACGAATGTATTAGTAACATCAGATTTGTGCATAATGGGAAAAAGCCAAGTAAAACGAGAGAAATCGTCAACAATGAGTAGATAATATCAAAATCCTTGGTTAGACGAGACTGGTGAAGGACCCCAAACGTCGGAATGGACTAATTCGAGGGGAGCTTTGGTTCGTCTAACCGAGTTTTCAAAAACTAATTTGTGACCCTTACAAGACAGACATGAAGTACAAACAAATTTGGTAGGTACTAAGTGTAAAGCCGGATTACAACAAGAGATATTATGCATCACACGTTGATGAGGGTGGCCCAGTCGAAGATGCCAACTGTTCGACGAAGTTCGGAAAGTTTGCAATGCTGTGGCCTGAGCAGGTGAATCAGCCGTTGCTACCTTGTACATTCCGTGGCTGCATGGACCGCTAAGGATGACCTGATTTGTCTTCCGATCCTTAAATACAAAGCCGTTTTCATCAAAGGTTATAGAAATAGCATTGTCTTTGACTAAATTAGAAATTGAAAGTAAGTTATAAGAAAGCGAAGGAAGATGCAGTAAGTTAGAAAGAAAAAGCTTACGGGATGGGGTAGGAAGAATGCCCGATCCCGTGTGTGCGATAGGGACGGTTCTTCCATCCCCAAGAGTTACCGAATCGTGACCCGTATAGGTGTTGTAGCTATCAAGATTGTCGATATTGTTCGTCATATGCGACGATGCGCCAGAATCAATGTACCAGTCTGTATTGGCCGTGCTGTCCTGTTGAGCTGTAAGAGCCCTGTTGCTTTTGGCCGTGTGCTGGTTAGACGTGTAATTGAGGTTCATGCGATGCCAGCAGGTTTCAGCGCCATGACCCTTCTTCTTGCAGATTTGGCAAATTACTGCATTTGTAGGTGCTGTAGACGATCCGGAGTTAGTTTCAGACAGCGGACGGTTTCGGCTTCTGCGGCCCCGGCCGCGAACAGAGTAGAGTGCCGATTGATTGTCCGGCAGTTTGGGAAACTTCAAAGCTGCAGACTTGAGGTGGATTTCTTCGCTGATAAGGAGCGCATATAAGGTGTCGAGAGACAGCGAACCTTGCATTGTGCGGATAGTTGTGGTGAAAGATTGGTAGGCCGGTGGAAGTCCGTTGAGAATGTAGATGATGATATCTTCGGGATCTATCAAGGAGCCGGCCGAGGCGATTTGATCGACGATTTTCTTGACTTCAGTAAGGTACTGAGTCATAGACATCGTCTGCATTGAAATGTTATGCAACTCGTTTTTGAGTTGGATTACCTTCGAGCGATTTGAGGATTGGAAACGTGTATGAAGGGTCGCCCATATTTCTTGAGTGGATTCAAGATGAATCACATAAGGAAGAACTTCCGGTGAGATCGTTGAGCACATTGCAGTGGCCAAATTCTGATCAGTCACCGTCCAAGAACGCGTGTCAATATTTGGATCGGCATTCTCGGATGAGTTTTTAGGATCAAGAAACGCATTGAAGCCATTGGCGCGGAATAGCTTAGCGATTTGCGTGCTCCAAATCGGGAAGTTGTCCGGAGTAAGAGCGTGAGGAGCCAAGAACTTGAGATTAGAAATTACAAATTTTAACGACGAAGAAATGCCTGTGGACTCGCCGGGAGTGGCGGAGGTAGTGGCGATCGAAGACGACGCCTGGTCTTGATGAGCCATGGCTGAAACCTCAAGATCGACCTTCTTCTGATACCATGTAGAAACCGAAAATGTAAAAGGAAAGAGAATACAGAGAGAAGATCAAGAAAATGTCTGGAAAGTTTTATTATCTTTCGTATCTTAATACATAGCATCTGTAGGTATATATAGCTTTGTTCATGCCGGCTAGGTACACTTGTCATAATACAATTGGTTTGAGATACAAGTTGGTAAATATATTATGTGCTCTTAACACATATAAGAGCAGTATTTACACATAGTAAAGTTAGAAAGGTAAATAAAAAAATGTCATTGGGGTGGTTAATTAGATAGCAATGGTGAAGATTTGATCACGGTAAAGTAAACTAGTAAAGACTGTAGTTGTTTTGAGGCTAAAATAGCATAATTGCAGAGCAGAAAAATGTGGAGAACGTCTTTGTAGATGTCGAATGCCATCTGGAAGTCAACATAATGTGTCATGTCACCCCTTCACCTGGTACCACCGCTCGGTACTGTTCAGTACCACTAACGTGACTGCACTGATTCGTCTTCGGACGTAGAGCTGCATCTGGTGTCCTCACAGAATAATTTCTCTCTGCGATGATAGTGCTATTAATCACAAGAACACTTACAAGAATGCATTGGAGAAGACGTGTGCAGCTTCTTCAGAGCTTACAACTACCATACAAACAAGTGGAATTAAATTGCCAATCACAAGAAACAAGAATGGTGATACTCAAGAAGATGATGAACAATAAACCACTTCATACGAAGAGGAGCTCAGTGTGCACAATATACCAATTCAATATGTTATAACCACAACAAATATATATCCTCTAAAGCCTATTTATAACCTAGCTCATAGTTGTGATCTCTGTTGCCTGTTGGGTTTAGGAAAAAAAGCAAAAGAAAATAAATTTATAGGTGTTTTGTCTATCCAGCTGAAAGCCCATAGCTGGGAGTTCTGTTATTGAGCATCGCTAATTGCTGATTATAACTGGGAGTTCTGTCATAAGCAAAGATTCAATTAGCTGCTGCCTTGATCTTGAGTCAATTTGTACATCCTTCTATTTATGGATATGACTAACAATCACACTCCAGGACACTCGCACAATCTGGGATAATTAAGGCTTGGTTTGGGATGACTTTTTTATTGATTCTCGAAGCAGTTTTCTAGTAGAAAAAGTAACAAAAATGTTGTCCCAAACGAAGCCTAAATTTGCACATAAACGATAAAGCAACACTTAATTCAATTCAAAGTACATTCAAGGACTATTAGAACCTCTTCTTATGTCACTCAAAAGCACCAAAACTCAGCAAACGGAATGAACATTAACTTCCAACAGAAATAACAAAGTAGATTCATAATAATAAGGTTCAAATGTTCATTTGGGATTTCAAATATATGACCAGTGATGTCATATAAAGAACATTCAATACATCGACAAAATCAGAGACGATAAAACCTATAGATATATTGATTATAATAATTGCAATGATAACTTTCATTTTGGAGGAAATGGAGTCAAACGTTGTAGTAATCCTCTCCTCGAAGCTAGTAACTGGTACAAATGTGAGCAACTGAGAGATAGGACCGCCTGGAGAAGCTCTTTGCTGTGCTCGGTTTGAACCTCTTCTTAGGGCATCTCCAATCGAAAATCTCATTTTTCACTCCAAAATGACGCGAAACTAAAGAATGTGGTGATTCATCTCCAATCGAACGTCATTTTGCCCCGTAACGGGTCGTTCTCTTCTTTCGCGCGTTTCTTCGACAAGTTCGGTAGAGACTAAATTAAAGAATTGCGAAGGTGGACAGTGCAACGCCAATATTGATATCGCACTGTTCATCCACGATGAAATGACGTAAGAATTGCCGATCGGTTGAAGCGACGGAAAAATGGCAAACAGTTATTTGCCGTTCCATCGGAGATGTTCTTATGTCCTCAATTTGCTGCCTTCTTGGGAGAGAGAGAGAGAGCTTAGTGTGCCAAAATAAGTCTATAAAGTATTTCAATGAGTTTTTTGTCAGTCAGGTTGAGGAATATATACCTGTCCGAAAGGTATTAAGCTAAAAAAATTATATTTATCTGAAGAGTCTAAAAAATGATTCAGGTTTACAAATAACGGAAACTTTGCCTATATACTACCTAAAATATATGAATTCATTATACATTATTTAAAAATTTAGTATTATTAAAGACGCTACATTAATTTATCATTTTTAAAATATTACTTTTTTTTTTGGGACATTTAGGCCATTAAAGGCAAACTCACACACACAACGCATACACATGGACTCGAACCTTGGACCTCTTAGTTGGAAGCCTAAGCTTTCAACCAATAGGCCAAGGGGAGTTGTGTTTAAAATATTACTTACTAAATATTTATTAGATGAGTTAAGTAATCCTAGACTTGAGTATGAAGGGGTTCTAGAATTTAGGGTTTATTTGGGACAGTTGCAATATTTTATATAAATTGGTTGTATAGTTGTGAGAAAAGTATCTAAATTATTCTGTTTGCAACTTTTCATCGTCGAAATTTTTCAAAAACATTGTGAAAAACTAACAAGAAAATAATAGTAAAATAAAATTGTAGTTGTTGTCTGAAAAACAAAACATCAACAAAGCTATTCCTAATAACAGACGCTTAATCAATTAATGATTGAGTTTGGGTGAGTTTTAAACTTGGAAGAATAAACTTACTTATCACTTATGTGTAAGATTATTTGATCTTTCTAAAGAAACTTATGGGCTGGTTTTGATCTTTGACTCAAAATGGGTTATGAAGAGTGTTGTTTTTCTAAAGTCATAGATTATTTAGAACATATAAAATACTATTACACCAAAAAAATTAAAATTTTATATTTATAAGTGTTGCATCCTGGAATATTCGCGGCGGTAGAGAAATATTTAGTTTAACGTCTTAGCATTGTACGAAGATCCAGCACACAAGCAGATAAGTGAGAGGGTGTAGCATTCATAAGAGACACCAAAGTTTTTACGTGGAAAACCCCTGAAAAGGGGGAAAAACCACGGGGCCTGGCCCAGTTTGAATGAATCCACTAGTATTTGTAGTTGTTACAAATGAGGCCCTTCCTTAGGAGAAGGCCTTGGATTGATGTAGCAAATGTACATCATATAGATTGCATTACATGGTAGAAGTTACATATACATGTTTGTTTGGCCTGAAGGACTGTAGTCGGCAGGAGACCGTAGTTGGCAGGAGACCGGGGTCAGAAAGACCGTTGTCTGTTGATGGAGGTCGGAAGGACCATAGTAGGCGACGGAGGTCGGGAGGACCGTAGTCGGCAGAAGACCGGGGTCAGAAAGACCGTTGTCTGTTGATGGAGGTCGGAAGGACAATAGTCGGCGACGGAGGTCGGGAGGACCGTAGTCGGCAGAAGACCGGGGTCAGAAAGATCGTTGTCTGGTGATGGAGGTCGGACGGACCGTAGTAGACGACAGAGGTCAGAAGGACCGTAGGCGGTAGGAGACAAGGAGTCAGGTGTTAGTCCCAGTGTCACTTGGAAGATCGGATGTTGATGGTCTGGCCTTGAGTAGGACGTCGGGTCTTAAGCAAGACGTCAGGTCTTCAGCAGGACGTCGGGTCTTCAGCAGGACGTCGGGACTGAACGTTGGACCTTAAGGCAGTGGTGCAATGAAACTCCGGCGGTGGTCCGGCGAGGCTTCGGTGGTGGTCCGTCGAGGTTCCTGCAGCGGTCTGGCGTAGGTCCAGCGGTGCTTCCGCGGTGGTCCGGCGGTGGTCCGGCGGCCGTCGAGGAGGAGCTTCCTCCTTCTCTTCCTCCTTCTATTCTTGCTTCGGCACCCTCTTATGAGAAATGATGGCTCTATTTATAGATTTTTTGGAGTGGCATGGCCCGTAAATAGGCGTAAGATCAGGGGCGAATAGGGAGTGGTCAAATGGACGGCCGATGTTGAATCCTACGATCGTGCATCGTTCATTAGACATTTGAAGGCCTTAGTAATGTCGGAATTCTGTGATTTTGGGCTCGTTGGATTCGTCTCGTTGAGCCCTTCGATTCGAGTATAAGCTCGTCAAAATAGGAGACCGTTTGGTAACTCAAATTGCAGTTTGAACCTTCCAACAGTGCTTTGAGCCCTTGATTCGGACTCATTTGGGCTCGGATTGGGTTGATCTTAGTGTCGTTGGGTTCGTATTTCCGAGACGCTCAGTTTGACTGTAAGCTCGCTGAAATCAGAGTTTGGGTGCTCTCAAAATTAATTTTTGAAGTTTCCAACTAGCTTTTGCCTCGAGATTCGTGCCCGATCAAGATAATTTTTGTGATGCCGTATCAGTTGCCCCCCTATTTTCGGACGTCGAAATTCCAGGAGTCAGAAAATACTTGTTCTGAAATTTTACACTGGCCGAATCGCAAAAAATTGCGTTCAAAAAATTAATGGCTTGCTCGAACTTGATCATAGAGGCCCCGTTGAGTTCCGAAAGTGTCAAAATTGAGTCCGGAACGTTAAAAAATGTGTCCGGGGACCCCAAAAATATAGAATTTGGTCCGTCCGGGCCAAAAAAATGGAGCCCGGGAAAGTTTGACGGCGGAACCAGCCAGCTGGCCGGCCGGCCGCCGGCTGCTGGCGGCGCCGCGCCGGCGAGAGCCCGCGCGTTAGCGCGAGCTGGAGGGGCGTGAGGTGCCCCTTGTGAAGCGGTAATAATTTAAATTTTTTTTTTTATTTTCACCGCCTTTGTTAAACTGACATATGGAGTTTATTTATTTTTAATTAAAGTGGGCCCCGCATGGATTTTAAAAAATCCGAAAAATGCAGAAAAATCCAAAAAAATTCTGAAAAATTCAATTTTTTTGAAAATTCTAGAAAACTCTAGAAACTTCTCCTCTTCTCTCACAAAAAGTATAAATAGACCCCTAAGACCTTTAGAAAAATTGTCCTTCTCCTCTTCTTCTACTCTTTTCTTTTCTTCTTCTCCTTCTCTTCCTCTGTCCTTACTATTGAGGCTTTCCCTCGATTTTTCGAGACCCCTCTCTTGGCAAAGAAGTCCGGAGATTTTCCCTTCTTCTCTTCTCCCTCTGTCCATTCTATTGAGGCCTTCCCTCGATTTTTCGAGGCCCCTCTCTTGGCAAGAAAGTCCGGAGATTCCCCCTCCTTCTCTTCTCCCTCTGTCCTTACTATTGAGGCCTTCCTTTGATTTTTCGAGGCCCCTCTCTTGGCAAGGAAGTCCAGAGATCCCCACTTTTTTCTTCGAGATATTCTACGGAGGTCTGATGTTAATCAGTTGGCGATGGAGGTCAGAGAGCTCGTTGTTATGAGGGATTTTGAAATGATGGGTGACATGAAGAAATACAGTGTCTGGTGGGAGTCTTACGACGAATAGAAGTTCAACGAATGGTGGAAATTTGGCATCGAGTAGAAGTCCGACGATGTGCGTAAATTCAACGTCCGGTAGAATTCTGACGTCCGGTAGAAGTACGTCGTTAGGTAGAAGACCGATGGAAGTCTGTCGACGGGCAGAAGTCCGATGACGAGGAGAAGTCCGCTGATAAGCAGAAGTCCAACGATAGTCCAACGTCGGGTAGAAGTACGGCCTCGGGTAGAATACCGATGAAAGTTCGTCGACGAGTAGAAGTACGGCATCGGGTAGAAGACCGGTGAAAGTTTGTCGACGGGCAGAAGTCCAACGACATGTAGAAGCCTGACATCGGGTAGAAATTCTGCATAGGGTATAAGACAGACGAAGGTCCGTCGATGGGCATAAGTCCGACTATGGTTAGTAGTCCGACGGCAGAAGTCCGCAGTCGGGTAGAGGACTGACGAAAGTTCGTCGACGAGCAGAAGTCCGACGACGGGTAGAAGTCCGCTAACGAGCAGAAGTCCAGCAATAGGGAGAAGTCATACGTCGGGTAGAAGTACAACGTCGGGTAGAAGACCGAAGAAAGTTCGTCGACGAGCAGAAGTCCGACGACGGGCAGAAGTCCGACGACAGGAAGAAGTTCGACGTCGGGTAGAAGTTCAACGTCGAGTAGAAGACCGATGAAAGTTCGTCGACGAGCAGAAGTCCGATGACGAGTAGAAGTCTGCTGACGAGCAGAAGTCCGACGACAGGGAGAAGTCCGCTAACGAGTAGAAGTCCGACGACAGGGAGAAGTCCTACGTCGAAAGTCCTGTAAGGCAAAAATTCAGTGACAGGAGGAAATTCAATAACAGATAGAAATTTAACTTTGTGCAGAAGTCCATTGACAGAATTCTGGTGTCGTTAACCAAGGATGTATAATCTATCCGATGTTGTTTGTCAGAGCCTTTGCTCGATGATATTAACTAATATTGGATCCACCAATGATGTAAGACCTATCCAAGGTTATATGTCAGAGCATTTGGCCGATGATGTTAACCTGTATGGAAGAGATCGAGATAATCCACCAAGGATGTAGGACCTTTTCGAGGTTGTATGTCGGAGCATTTGCTCGACGACGTTAACCTGTGTGGAAGAGGTCGGGATAATCCACCAAGGATGTGAGACCTTACCGAGCTATACCGAGCAATACCAAGTTTTTTCAAGGCAAAACTAGGTATTTTTTTGTATTGCTCGGTATAGCTCGGTATTGCTTGGTATAGCTCGGTATAACTTGGTATTTGTCTTCACATGATGATATTCTTCGTTAATACCAAATAATAGCTAGCAAAAACCGAGTTTTTTAGGGGTGGGAGGACGTATCTCTACGTCAGGTGGGAGGACGCAATAAAAATTTGGCCTGAAGGACCGTAGTCGGCAGGAGACCGTAGTTGGCAGGAGACCGGGGTCAGAAAGACCGTTGTCTGTTGATGGAGGTCGGAAGGACCATAGTAGGCGACGGAGGTCGGGATGACCGTAGTCGGCAGAAGACCGGGGTCAGAAAGACCTTTGCCTGTTGATGGAGGTCGGAAGGACCATAGTCGGCGACGGAGGTCGGGAGGACCGTAGTCGGCAGAAGACCGGGGTCAGAAAGACCGTTGTCTGGTGATGGAGGTCGGACGGACCGTAGTAGGCGACAGAAGTCAGAAGGACTGTAGGCGGTAGGAGACAAGGAGTCAGGTGTTAGTCCCAGTGTCACTTGGAAGATCGGATGTTGATGGTCTGGCCTTGAGTAGGACGTCGGGTCTTAAGCAGGACGTCAGGTCTTCAGCAGGACGTCGGGTCTTCAGCAGGACGTCGGGACTGAACGTCGGACCTTAAGGCAGTGGTGCAATGAAACTCCGGCGGTGGTCCGGCGAGGCTTCGGTGGTGGTCCGTCGAGGTTACTGCAGCGGTCCGGCGGAGGTCCGGCGGTGCTTCCGCGGTGGTCCGGCGATGGTCCGGCGGCCGTCGAGGAGGAGCTTCCTCTTTCTCTTCCTCCTTCTATTCTTGCTTCGGCCCCCTCTTATGAGAAATGAGGGCTCTATTTATAGATTTTCTGGAGTGGCATGGCCTGTAAATAGGCGTGAGATCAGGGGCGAATAGGGAGTGATCAAATGGACGGCCGATATTGAATCTTACGATCGTGCATCGTTCATTGGACATTTGAAGGCCTTAGTGATGTTGAAATTCTGTGATTTTGGGCTCGTTGGATTCGTCTCGTCGAGCCCTTTGATTCGAGTATAAGCTCGTCAAAATCGGAGACCGTTTGGTAACTCAAATTGCAGTTTGAACCTTCCAACAGTGCTTTGAGCCCTTGATTTGGACTCATTTGGGCTTGGATTGGGTTGATCTTGGTGTCGTTGGGTTCGTATTTCCGAGACGCTCATTTTGACTGTAAGCTCGCTGAAATCGGAGTTCGGGTGCTCCCAAAATTAATTTTTGAAGTTTCCAACTAGCTTTTGCCTCGAGATTCGTGCCCGATCAAGATAATTTTTGTGATGCCGTATCAATAAGAGTTAATATTATGATGGCATACTATTTGTTGGTTCATCTAATTACATTAAATCCTAATTAAGATGGTTGGTCATTGAAAGACTAATAAAAAACATTTAAATGAGATGTTACAAAGCCCTTTAAGAAAGCATGAACCAAACTTGAAAAAAAATATAAGAATTATGTATGTGTGTGAGAGAGTTTATAATTCACCAGGAATTGCTTGGAATTATATGTTCCATCTTCACTTGTTATGTGTGACTTTAGAACTACTATTTATAAGTAAAAACTAAGATCAATGCGACTGAATGGGCCTCATTGGACTTACATCATAGTGAGGCAATCAAGATTATGTTGTAGTTAATTGTATAACTATTAAGTTCATCATTTGCAAGTGCTTAGTGGAAGTATCATTTATAAGAAGATATATAAATGAGTCTAATGAATGATAACTATGGTGATTACTTCCAAGTTATTTGTCTAATGTGTTCCCTAGGCCAAATATCACTCTTGAGCCACAACGAGTCATATTGGTTTAGGTCAATTTCAATTGAATCAATCTATAGCTAGTTAGGCCTAACTGAACTTAGTAAATTATATAAGTTGGACAGAGGTCAAGGGGAATGATCCTATGCCCAATTTAGTCTACATATATGTCAATCAAATATATTAGGATTTATGGATATATCTAATTAGGCTCACTTGTGGACTATGGAGGGGTTGATAGGAGAACATGTCTATATAAACTTAATTAACCTTAATTGTGTCAACTTGGTCTAGTTTGAAGTGAAGGAATTGAGTGAGTGGTTTGCACCTCTGCTTGGGTCAAATTTAGGGAATTATGATCACCAAAGTTAGGGTCTATTAGAGCCACAATATCTAAATGAATCTAAGCATATAAATGCTAAGTCCACTAGAGTGCATAGATCATCAAGGGTTCAAATTATAGGTTCACAACCACATGGGTTCCATGGGCTCAAACAAAGTATAAGCGTTTTCTTTAACATAGAATTATCCAGGTTTGAAGGGTATTTAAATTAGGATAGCTAGTTTAAAATTTTATTGAGTCTTATTAAGCAATATGGTCCAATTAGAAATAGGCTAATTGAATAACTACCAAAAGTTCAAGTTTGACTAAGCATCCTATGTTCTAATTAATCTTAAGATCATTTATTAATGACTCTAGGTCAGTTGATTCCTACCCAAATAATTGAAGCAATAGAAGCTCAATGGTTTAAATTTGTCATATGGTGTTATGGATGGGTTATATTATCATCTAAGAGCCGTAAAGTGCTAACCATGAGTTATGGTGCCAATTATGCGACAACTTAGTTTAAGTGTATTATGTAAGGTTCAATAATAGGTCCAAAGTTCACATGCTCCAAAAAAAAAGATTAATAATACTTCATTTTCTTAATTAAGTCACATCCCTAGAGGAGTATTATTCGCTCTAGCCTTTAAATTTACTTTTAATTTATAGATTGGCTTGATTTTTCATAACTCAAATGTCAGCTTGTTTGACTTTGATAAGGCTTAGTTTCAAACTTAAGGGATTGAGGACCAATATCTTTGTGACAAGAAAGGGCATCACTATAGTGTTCTCTTTAATTTGCATGCTTCAAAGTCACTAAAAGGCAACCGACTACTTATGATTAGCATTGGGTACTAGAGGGCCGATAGCTAGAATAAGATGACAAAACATAGCAAATATAGTATTCAAGTGCTGGCTTTTGTGGTTGGCAGCTTGAACAAAGAAAACCTAATTGGTTTGAATTGAAATGTAAAAACATAGAGGGAGTGAAATTTTCAATAAGAAATGAAGGTATGAGAAGGCATATATATATATATATATATATATATATATATATATATATATATATATATATATATAATGGAATGTTTATCTCTTTACATGATCATAGATATATGCAAAATTAATTAAAATTGCACAAATCTTTGTACCTTAATTTTCTTTTTTTTCTTTACATTTTACCCTTTTCATCTCCATAATTCAGCATTGTGTTCTTGTGCTTGCACTTTTCACTGGTATACACAATGAAATTCTCATTCTATTTATAGGAGTTTATTTCTAATATAAACCAAATTTAAATTTTTACTTGAAGTAATTTAAATAATAAAAATTTCATAAATTATAAACCTAATTTTTACTAAAAGTAAAATCTAATTATACATATCTAAAAAATCATTTATTTAAATTTGTGCTCAACTTAACAAAGTATATAGTCAAAAGTCTAACATATCTATATTTTGACTTACTAATATATTCAATTGAGTGTAAGATATATTAGTTATTTACATCCTCATGACTTACTAATATTTTTTCTAACACATCCTCATCCTTTTCGCATCAAGATAGTTACTCCAAAAAAATAAATTTTCTTCTACCTTTTTATTCCCTTCTCCATTATTTATTTGCTTCTTTTACCTCTTGACATCATCACTCTTTCCAGCACAGCTCTCACGGCCAGCTTTCTCATGCATGCCAACAAAAAAAAAAAGTTATATTGATAAAAAAATTGTTACCACAATAAATTTAGATACCGTCCATTTTATATTAACACTAATCTTAATATTAATCAGATGATTTTCAAGCTCATTATATTTATTTTTTCATGACTAATCTTAATTACATTTAAATAAAACCTCAAGCAAGTCAAAATAATATTTATACTTAAAAAATGTCAAACTTCATTTCATCCAATAAATAATAATATAATTATATTTTAAATTGGAGAATTTACATACATACCACTTTATTTTATGCTATTACATAACTAACCTTTAAAAAAAATAATATTACATATCTATCACTCATATACAACTTTAATATCAAATATATCACTCTTATATTTCATTCATACCACCTTATAAATTTTAATATTTCATTCAATACACACATATTTATTCTATGGATGATAATTATATAATATTAATCGTTTAAGTATTACATATATAAATATTATGAAATAAAATGGTGTGTATGCATTATGCAATTCCCCTTAACTTTAATGTTTATATAAACAAATTATTTAGTCAAAATTCTACGAAATATTCTTTTTTTTTTTTTTTTGGGACATTTAGGCCATTTAAGATAAATTCACACACACAACGCATACACAAAGACTCGAACCTTGGACCTCTTAGTTGAAAGCCTAAGCTTTCAACCAATAGGCCAAGGAGAGTTATGTTCTACGAAATATTCAAGCGGGGATTACTGATTACATTAATAAAAAGCAAGATTTTCCCCGAAGACCTGGAAAAAAGTTGAAGCTTTAATGCCTACTTTTGCCCTATGACTGATCCCATCCACTCGTTAATTAAATAAAAAAATTAATAATAATTTGATGATATCTTCACATTTCCTCCGTCCTCTTCAGCTGGCCGGCTTTGACTTTTGTTTGGCCATTTATTAATTATGTTTGTCAGTTGTTGATAGGATAAAGATCAAAGGAAGAGCTCGTACTTCCTTCTTCTTGTGTTTGGCTTGCATGATGGAATATATGAGGCAATAAAGAGAATTTACCATATTAATTTTGATACGTCATCACAAAATTAGCTTGATCAGGCACGGATCTCGAGGCAAAAACTAGTTGGAGACTTCAAAAATTAAATCCGGGAGCATCCGAACTTTGATTTCAACGATCTTACAGTCAAACTGAGCGTCTCGGAAATACGAACCCAACAACACCAAGATCGACCCAATCCGAGCCCAAATAAGTCCGAATCAAGAGTTCAAAGCGCTGTCGGAAGGTTCAAACCGCAATTTGAGTTACCAAACGGTCTCCGATTTTGACGAGCTTATACTCAAATCGAACGGCTCGACGAGACGAATCCAACGAGCCCAAGATCACTAAATTCCGACATCATTAAGGCCTCCAAATGTCCAACGAACGGTGCACGATCGTAGGATTCAATATCGGCCGTCCATTTAACCACTCCCTATTCGCCCCTGATCTCACGCCTATTTACGGGCCATGCCACTCCAGAAAATCTATAAATAGAGCCCTCATTCTTCACAAGAGAGGATCCAAGCAAGAGAGAGAAGAAGAGAAGAGAAGGAAGGAGTTCCTCCTCGACAGCCGCCGGACCACCGTCGGACCACCGCAGAACCTCGCCGGACCACCGCCGGACCACCACAGGAATCTCGTCGGACCACCGTCGGACCACCGCCGGACCACCGCAGGAACCTCGCCGGACCACCACATAACATCGCCGGACCACCACCTTAAGGCCCGACGTTCAGCTCCTACGTCCTACTGAAGACCCGACGCCCTGCCAAAGACCCGACGTCTTGTTCAAGGCCTGACACTCAGTCCCTACGTTCTGCCGAAGACCCGACATCCTGCCAAAGACCCGACGTCATACTCAGGGCCCGACATTCAGTCCCTACGTCCTGCCGAAGACTCGACATCTTAAGTAATTGATTGTAATCTGATCACCCCTGGAGGTGATTCAGTCCTTTGTAACAAACTCAAAGTCTAGTGGAACCATTTTCAACTGGGCTAGGCCTCGTGGTTTTTCCCCTTTTAAGGGTTTTCCACGTAAAAAATCTTGTGTTCTCTGTGTGTGCTAGTTATACGTACAGCGCTAAGACGTAGAATAAAATCTCTATCGCCGCGTAATTTCTAGCCCGCAACAGATTGGCGCCGTCTGTGGGAACGCTAATCCCACTACATCAAGGAATCATCCAATGGTCAACAGGCGTAGCCATCGCATCATGGGAACCTCCCGCTCTAATTCACACCAATCCAGGAATCAGTCCCTGAATCAAGGACGACAGGCATCTGCCTCCTTTCACCCCGGTAACCGACACCCTGCAGGAGAAGGAACTTCAGGGCCATCCCTAGAAGAACGTATTAGAAAAATGGAGGAATCTCAGAATGAGATCCTTCAGCTCTTAAGGGGAGCTCGAGGACCAGCGCCAGTGCCCCAAGAAGATACTCTTCTCCCTCGAGACCAGCCAGGATTCGAAGACATTCTTCATGTCGAAGTCCCCCTTCCTCCGCCAAGGATGCGCCCTCCTACACGTCCAGAGAATGAGCTTGCTGATACAGCAAGCTCTACCCATCCTTCACACACGGGCCACCGGCATCATATGCCTCCAGAAGTCCCAGAAGACTTGGACCAACAGCACGTTACTGAACTCCCCCGCAATACTCTCCGGGATGAGTTGCGGAGGCTAGTCCGAGAAGAGTTCCCCACAAGAGGTACAAGACACTCCCTTCGCCAACGGGACGTTCACGAATCGTCACCTTTCACCGAAGCTGTCCTCCGATACCCCGTTCCGGCAAGATTCAAACTCCCGAATATTGATTCGTATGATGGAACTTCAGACCCCTACGAGCATATCGACCACTACCGCACTATTATGCATATCCAGCAGGCCCCGGACGCTTTGCTCTGTCAAGTTTTTCCTGCCACCCTTAAAGGGCAAGCCCGGACATGGTTCTACTCACTGCCTGCCCGATCCATCTCGATATTCGTTAAATTGGCCAAACTGTTCGTCGAACAGTTTGTAGCCAACCGAAGGACGATTAAAGATTCCTCCCACCTTTCAGGGATACGTCAGAACGAGGGTGAATCCCTTAAAGAATACTTCCAGAGGTTTTCTACGGAAGCCCGACAAATTCCAGGGGTAGATCCCGAATTGCTTAGAGGTGTATTTCTTGGAGGACTCCGCCCAGGCCCCTTCTACTCAGCACTCATGCGAGATACGGTCCATTCATATGCGGATCTAATCCATCGGGTAGAGGCTCAAATCTCCGCCGATGATGCCATCAATGCTCATAGAAAGCAATTTGAGCAGACGACCGGGAAGCGTAAATATCCCCCAGGGACGGAGAATCCCCCCTCACAAAGGAAGAAGCAAGGAAACTACAATTTTCCTCCTCGACCCTCACAGCCGCGACAAGAACCTCGTCAAGAAAAGGAGTACACACCACTCAATACATCTCAAACAAATGTATTAATGGCCATCCGGGATCAGGAGAACATAAAATGGCCACACCCTTTGAAGTCCAACGTCGGAAACCAGGAGCAATATTGTCACTTCCACCGTAGCCGTGGGCACACTACTGAAGCATGTTGGCAACTCAAGGAAGAAGTTGAGAGACTGATCCGACAAGGATATCTCCGACAATTCATCAAGAATGCACCAGCCCGAGATGAAGTTGGTCCGACTGGGGGGCAGAATCAACAACAAAGACAGTCGATAAACAATCGCCAAATAGTGGGGGAAATTGGAACCATTGCTGGGGGCCTATCAACGCCTTGCCGAGCTTTAATTGCGTAGAGCACAGTAGTGCTGTTTGTTTTAAGTATCGTATGTCTTTAATATTGTATGACTTTAGTACTGTCTGTCTTTAATTTTGAATATTGTTTGTGGTGTTTGTAGCTTCTCCCTCCCTAAGCTGTCTTAGGGAGTTATGTTTTTGCTTAGTGTAGTAAGACTTTGTTTCTTTATCTTTTTCGAGTAAAATTGTATTGATAAATTCGCAAAAGCTGTGAACGTTAATATTCTTGACTCGAACAAATACATAATCGTTATTGTAGCTCAATCACCAGATAATCAATCCTTGGTGGATTCTTCCGACCTCTTCCATACAGGTTAACGTCGTCGAGCAGGGCTCCGGCATACAACCTCGGAAAGGTCTTACATCCTTGGTGGATTCTCCCGACCTCTTCCACACAGGTTAACGTCGTCGAGCAGGGCTCCGGCATACAACCTCGGAAAGGTCCTACATCCTTGGTGGATTCTCCCGACCTCTTCCACACAGGTTAACGTCGTCGAGCAGGGCTCCGGCATACAACCTCGGAAAGGTCCTACATCCTTGGTGGATTCTCCCGACCTCTTCCACACAGGTTAACGTCGTCGAGCAGGGCTCCGGCATACAACCTCGGAAAGGTCTCACATCCTTGGTGGATTCTCCCGACCTCTTCCACACAGGTTAACGTCGTCGAGCAGGGCTCCGGCATACAACCTCGGAAAGGTCCTACATCCTTGGTGGATTTTCCCGGCCTCTTCCACACAGGTTAACGTCGTCGAGCAGGGCTCCGGCATACAACCTCGGAAAGGTCTCACATCCTTGGTGGATTCTCCCGACCTCTTCCACACAGGTTAACGTCGTCGAGCAGGGCTCCGGCATACAACCTCGGAAAGGTCCTACATCCTTGGTGGATTCTCCCGGCCTCTTCCACACAGGTTAACGTCGTCGAGCAGGGCTCCGGCATACAACCTCGGAAAGGTCTCACATCCTTGGTGGATTTTCCCGGCCTCTTCCACACAGGTTAACGTCGTCGAGCAGGGCTCCGGCATACAACCTCGGAAAGGTCTCACATCCTTGGTGGATTCTCCCGACCTCTTCCACACAGGTTAACGTCGTCGAGCAGGGCTCCGGCATACAACCTCGGGAAGGTCTCACATCCTTGGTTAACATTGCCAGAATGTTGTCAATGGACTTCTATCTTACTTCTCCACAATATTAAAATTCTACCCAATTTTGAATTTTCTCCTGTCACTGAACTTTTGCCTTGTAGGACTTTCGACGGACTTCTACCCGACATCAGACTTCTCCATATCGTCTGACTTCTGCTCGTAAGCGGACTTCTACTCTTCATCGGACTTCTGCCCGTCGACTAACTTTCATCGGTCTTCTGCCCGATGTCGCATTTTTCCCCGACGTCAGAATTCTACTAGACGTTAAGTTTCCACCTTTCGTTGGATTCATGTCCGTCGTCGAACTAATACCCGTCATCGGTCTTCTGTCCGTCAATGGACTTTCGTCGGTCTTCTACCCGACTCAGTGCATCTATCTAACACCGGACATCTTCCTACCATCAGAACTCCACATGATCTCTCGAAGTAGAAAGAGAAGAAGGAGAAATCTCCGGACTTCCTTGCCAAGAGAGGGGCCTCAGAAAACTGAGGGAAGGCCTCAATAGAAAGGACAGAGGGAGATGATGAAAGGAGAGAATCTCCGAACTTCCTTGCCAAGAGAGGGGCCTCAGAAAACTGAGGGAAGGCCTCAATAGAAAGGACAGAGGGAGATGAGGAAAGAAGAGAATCTCCGAACTTCCTTGCCAAGAGAGGGGCCTCAGAAAACTGAGGGAAGGCCTCAATAGAAAGGACAGAGGGAGTTGAGGAAAGGAGAGAATCTCCGAACTTCCTTGCCAAGAGAGGGGCCTCAGAAAACTGAGGGAAGGCCTCAATAGAAAGGACAGAGGGAGTTGAGGAAAGAAGAAAACTCCGGACTTCCTTGCCAAGAGAGGGGCCTCAGAAAACTGAGGGAAGGCCTCAATAGAAAGGACAGAGGGAGATGATGAAAGGAGAGAATCTCCGAACTTCCTTGCCAAGAGAGGGGCCTCAGAAAACTGAGGGAAGGCCTCAATAGAAAGGACAGAGGGAGATGAGGAAAGAAGAGAATCTCCGAACTTCCTTGCCAAGAGAGGGGCCTCAGAAAACTGAGGGAAGGCCTCAATAGAAAGGACAGAGGGAGTTGAGGAAAGGAGAGAATCTCCGAACTTCCTTGCCAAGAGAGGGGCCTCAGAAAACTGAGGGAAGGCCTCAATAGAAAGGACAGAGGGAGATGAGAAGAAAGGAGGAGAAGAAGAGAAGAAAAAAGGAGGAGAAGAAGAAAGGAATGAACTTTCTTAAGGATCTAAGGCCCTATTTATAGCTTTTTGGGAGAAAGAGTGGAAGTTTCTAGAATTTTTAGTTTCCCAAATTTTTCTAAATTTTTCTGAATTTTTTCGGAATTTTTTGGGATTTTTTCGGATTTTTTATGCATTTTTACGGCCAAAAAAGCCTAAAAAAGCTTAAAAAATTCAATTTTCTGCACTAGTGGGGCCCACTAGGTCGGTGGGCTGAACAGTCCCGCCCATTCATTCAAATAAGGCGGTGGAGGAGAAGCCAGCGGGCTGCCACGCGGGCCCAGGCGGGCCTAGGCGGCCCAGGCGGGCCGCCGCGCGGGCCAGAAGCCGGCCCAGCAGCCTACCGCGCGGGCTGAAGCGCGGGCCGCAGGCGCGGCCCAGGCGGGCCGCCGCGCGGGCTGCAGCGCGGGCCGCAAGGCGCGGCCCAGGCGGCCGGGCGGGCCGCCGCGCAAGCCGCAGCGCGGGCCCGCGAGCGCGGGCCCAGGCGGGTCGGGCGGCCCAGGCGGGCCGCCGCGCGCGTTCCAGCGCGGGCCGCCGGAGCCTCCGGCGGCGGCGGCGGCCGGCCGGCCGGTCCGGCCGGTCCGGCCGCCTAGCCCATTCTGGGCCCGATTTTCGTCCCGAAAACTCCGTTTTCGACTTTTTTGGGGTCCCCGGACATGTTTTTCGACGTTCCAGACTCAATTTCGGCACTTTCGGAGCTCAACGAGGCCTCTATGATCAAGTTCGAGCAAGCCATTAACCTTCGGAACACATTTTTTGGCATTTCGGCCTATGCAAATTGTCGACACTTATATTTTCGGACCTCTGGAGCTTCGACGTCCGAAAATAGGGGGGCAACTGATACATCATCACAAAATTAGCTTGATCAGGCACGGATCTCGAGGCAAAAACTAGTTGGAGACTTCAAAAATTAAATCCGGGAGCATCCGAACTTTGATTTCAACGATCTTACAGTCAAACTGAGCGTCTCGGAAATACGAACCCAACAACACCAAGATCGACCCAATCCGAGCCCAAATAAGTCCGAATCAAGAGTTCAAAGCGCTGTCGGAAGGTTCAAACCGCAATTTGAGTTACCAAACGGTCTCCGATTTTGACGAGCTTATACTCAAATCGAACGGCTCGACGAGACGAATCCAACGAGCCCAAGATCACTAAATTCCGACATCATTAAGGCCTCCAAATGTCCAACGAACGGTGCACGATCGTAGGATTCAATATCGGCCGTCCATTTAACCACTCCCTATTCGCCCCTGATCTCACGCCTATTTACGGGCCATGCCACTCCAGAAAATCTATAAATAGAGCCCTCATTCTTCACAAGAGAGGATCCAAGCAAGAGAGAGAAGAAGAGAAGAGAAGGAAGGAGTTCCTCCTCGACAGCCGCCGGACCACCGTCGGACCACCGCAGAACCTCGCCGGACCACCGCCGGACCACCACAGGAATCTCGTCGGACCACCGCCGGACCACCGCAGGAACCTCGCCGGACCACCACATAACATCGCCGGACCACCACCTTAAGGCCCGACGTTCAGCTCCTACGTCCTACTGAAGACCCGACGCCCTGCCAAAGACCCGACGTCTTGTTCAAGGCCTGACACTCAGTCCCTACGTTCTGCCGAAGACCCGACATCCTGCCAAAGACCCGACGTCATACTCAGGGCCCGACATTCAGTCCCTACGTCCTGCCGAAGACTCGACATCTTAAGTAATTGATTGTAATCTGATCACCCCTGGAGGTGATTCAGTCCTTTGTAACAAACTCAAAGTCTAGTGGAACCATTTTCAACTGGACTAGGCCTCGTGGTTTTTCCCCTTTTAAGGGTTTTCCACGTAAAAAATCTTGTGTTCTCTGTGTGTGCTAGTTATACGTACAGCGCTAAGACGTAGAATAAAATCTCTATCGCCGCGTAATTTCTAGCCCGCAACAAATTTTATATGAAAATTTAGCATATATATATATATATATATATATATATATATATATATATATATATATATATATATATATATATATATATATATATATATATATAAGAGAGCAGTATAACAATTACAAAAAGAGTAAAATTTTACATGTAGATCATAGAAAAGAAAAAAAAAATCATGGAATTTGATCAAGTTAAAATGATTTTGAGAAATTTACATAAATACCACTTTATAACATCCTACTTATACATCCAATACCTAAAACTTTAATATTACATGCATATCAACCTATATTATTTTAATATCCAATATATCACTTATACTTCTTAATTTCCTACCACTCATATATGTCATATTTGATATGAATATGAATTATGGGTGATATGTATGTAATATTAAAGTACTAGTACTATTGTCATCGATTATAAATATTGCTCTTTTCAAGGGAAGACATTGATATAATATAAAGAACATAATATATGGTTGAAATTTGAATAGTACTCTTGTGGCATGAGATTTGTCTTTAAGAGATCATTTATTTGTATGTTTTTGTCCTACTCATTTGATAAGAGAAGATTAGAGATCAAGAAATTCAACATACATCTTATTGTTGATGTTTATCATTACAATTGATATCGATGGCACACTTCAATCTTAGAATTGGTAGTATGCATTGACATCTCTAGGTTTTGGAGTAGGTAAAAGATAATAGGTAGAAGATTATAGGTCAGATGATCTTAGTCGGGCAATAGAGGTCAAAGGACAATAATGAGGCGGAGGTCAAAGGACCCTAATAAAACTACAATCATTAAAAGTACCATATTTAGCAAAGTCGAAAGACGATCACTGTCAAGCGATGGTCCCACAATCATAATAGGATGCTGGCTCAACAGTAGTGCTCGAGTGTTGCATCATAATATATAAAGTATATGTCTAGCTATAGATTTTTTTTATAGTAGCATGGCTTGCATATATGGAGCAAATTTGGAACCTTTATGGTACTTCTTGTAGTGATTCCCTCAATTATAGTCATATCATTCAGTATTTATGCATCTTAGTGATTTCATAATTAAGTGATATTGGACTCTTTAGATTCGTCTTGTTGAGACGCTCATTTTGACTATAAGCATGCAATATTTGAAAATCATTTGGTCATCCAATATAATACATTAAAATTTTCAATTATAATTCAAGTGCTCGATCTAAGCTCTTTCAAACTCAGATTTGACTACTTTTGAACGCTTAGAAATTTTGATATCGTTGAGTTCATCTCATTAAAACATTTAATGTGAAGAAGTTTACTGGAAAAAAAAAGTTTTGATGGTCGTGAATTTAATTTCAAAATTTTTTAATCCATATTTGCATCAAGATCCACGCCCAATCAAGACAATTTTTATGATGCATCACAACTTAACATTAATTTGGATTAATTTTATAATCTTTCTATTTAACTGAGTTAAGTATGAAAGAAAACATATGTGATTATATATAAAAATAGATTACATTGCGTATATTTTTATTTTGATAAATTTTCTCATTTATTAATGACTTTCAATTAAATTTTATATTTATGAACCGCTGTTATTTAGTCGGATAACTTATGGACAAGGATGTCAAAAAATAATCCAATCTGAATCCAACCAGAAAAATCCAGGTTCGGGTCCAACCAGTTTATTGAATGGGTCGAGTTCGAGTTGACCCGCCAACCTAATTTTAACCTGAAATTATTTTTTTTCATAAATTTTTTATTTGTTGGTGTGATATATTGTCTTTTTTTTTAATTAATCTAAAATATATGGTTTAAAATATATAAAAATAATATTTTTTTAATAAATCAAAATGGGTTATAAAATCGGGTTCTGAGTCATTCGGGTTACTTACAGGTTAGATTGGGGTTCACAGTTTTTACCCGTTTATTAAATGGGTCAGGTTCGAATTGATCGGATTCAGGTTGGGTCAATTTCGAGTAGGAGCCAAATCTAATCCATGGATCCATTTTGACACCCTACTTATAGAGCATATTAACAACACTTTGCTAATTTACACTCTAATTAAGGTTGTATATATTATGACTTAATATTTATTATTCTAAATTAAATACTTAAATAAAAACTTCAACAATTTCCCCGCCTCCTTTCTTTCAATCGTTTCCAACACATAATGTAAGTGATAGCTTTCTCAGAAACCACTATCAAATGGCATCATATCTCAGCTTCTGATAAGAACATGTCCCAAATTCTGATAAAGTTTATTGGTCATTCAATATCACGACGTTCACAACCAGAAGAAGAGGCCAAGAAAAACCAGGCTGGCTTAAAAAAGGTCTCTCATTTCCAAACATAACAGGAAAGAAAGGCAAGTACTTTTATAACTATCTAGGTACAATCTTATTCAACCTCTTAAATGATTTCATATCTTTATATCTAAAGAAAAAAAAAACTAGAGAAATCCTTCCACATATACTAATTTCTACAAAATCTAAACCTACCAATCTGTTAAAATCCGCTTACTGCATGAACTGTAGAAGCTCACTATGATCTCTCCTGGAAGTTGAGAGACCGAGAAAGCGCAGCAGGGTTTGCACACAAGACCTGTGAAGCCTCAGCTGATCTGGTCTGGAAGATTTTATCCGTTTTATCGTTCTTGAATCCCAGTTTTTTACATACTGAACATTTTGCAGCTTTGTCATGGTCTTCATTAATCCTTAATTTCTTTGGAACTGTAGAATGCCGACATGAGCACAGCCATGGCATGGCCAGGTATGGTGTCATTGGGTACAAAGGAGTCTGACTCCATGGATTAGGCCAAGGAGTAGCCAATGATCTACTAAACTGATTCTCAAGATTGGAATCCATGGATTCTAAGAGAGGAGCTTCAGCGCTGAAGCTGTGTTCTGTTCCATTGTGTTTCAGAGGACTCGGCTGGTTGTTTGATTCATAGAAGTCAGCTTGAGCACAATCAGGGATTCTGATGTGGTGGTTGTAGTACTGGTTGGTGGTGGAGCTCTTACTTTTCCGGCGACCGGCGCCGACAGGAACGTTTCTCATGCTGCCTCCTTCAGTCCAGTATCGCTGACAGTTTTTGCAGAAGTGTCGGGGTTGGTTAACGTTATAGTTGTTGAAGTAGCAGAACTTTGTGTCCATGCTTTTGCAGCGAGGGCAGGGAAGGATTTTATCAGGCTTTTTGAGTGTTTTATCCATTGGATTGTTCTTCTCCTCCTTTGCCTCTGACATATTTTTCTCGTCAATCCTCTCTTCTTGTTGAGAAAATCGTGTTTCTTCGTTTTTGCGTTTGGATTCATGGTTGCCCTGCTTTTTTTAAGAAGCCCGAAGGATCATAGGAGATAACTGTGTTAGCCATGTCTTTACTGATTTAGCAAAAAAGAACCAATTTATCAACAGTAGAATATGTACAGTTAAGAGACGCTAAGTTAGCCGGAAAAAAAAAAAAAGTTTTTTGGATCATATGGAGCACAATCCAGAAGTTTGTCTGAAAGATTGATCTATGGAGAGGATTTCTTATTTGTAATGGAGTTTCTACTAAGGAAATCATGACGTTACAGTAAAATTAAGTTAATTACATGGGATTGAACGCTGACTCATCTCAGATTGTTAAAGAAGTTAATTATGAATTAACAAATAGAAAGAGAATAAATCTATCTCTTACCATTTTGGTGAATAATCTTAGAAGGAATCATATAAAAAAGAAAAAAAAATAGCCACTTTTATACACGAAAAAAGATGTTTTTTCTCAATCAAAATTATAGATCATCGTTGGTTTGAGCTCCTAAATTTTCTTTCTTCAGGGATGGACAAAGCTCAGCCATTAAAAAATTAAAATTTTAGGCAACCAAGATCAGGAATTCCAGTTAAACGAAAAAACAAGAAGTAAAACAATCACCAAATCCCAAGGGCCGTCTAATAGCACGAGGGGCCCATATCTATACCAATTCAAAATCCCATTTTTATCACTTGAAACACCTCAACCGTACGTTGGCGTTGCAGACCGAATAAGAGAAGCAGCCATTAATTACCTTCTTCTCATATCCGCTTCTGTCTTCTCCGGCAGTAGCCGCCAGACCTTGTCTCGCCGCCGGCAGCTGAATTGTCTTTCCGAACAGTTTGATCACTGGATCCATCCCCCCTGTTTTCTCCTCTTTTTCTCTCTTTCTCCTCTCCTATATTGCCTTCTTTCTCTGTCTCTCTCTCCTTGCTCGTTGCTGCCTTGTTTTGGCCTGCTCCGTTCTCGGTTAAACAGGGTAGGTGGGGACTGGGATTCCTACGTCAGCACGGGAAGGGGATCCTCAGCCACGAGTTTGCCTTTGTAGCCTTTAGAGAGCGTTATTTGATACTTTCGCCTTTTAAAATTTTGCTGAGAGGAAAGCAGAGAAACGGACTCGCTCCTACTCAGCACCCATTGTCTCTGCCGTCTGCTTCCCGCCTCTGTTTTTCTTATTTTCTTTCCATAATTTGTTCTCTCTCTTGCAAAATTGTTGGTTCTTTTGTCTCTGTGTTTTTTTTTTTCCAAAATAATCAAAGAGAAGACTTTTACTTGAAAATGATTTGGACAAAGCCTATCCTCCCCAAAAATAGGAAGCAAATTAAGCGCTGACATGCTCTAGTAAATAATGTATTGGCTGCTTAAGTGTCCGAACGCTTAGGTCAAAGATTTATTCGGGATAACATTTTGGTATTTTATTTTTTAGATAATAATTATAATTTTATGTGGCTAATATTTTTTATTATTTTTCACTATTTCTTAAATTAAAAATTTATTTTTACAATCATAATAGTCAAATTATTTTTCCAATAAATTCATAATCAATTTAATTAAATAATATAGTCGTCCTAAATGAAATCTTAGTTGCATATAAAATATAAGAAGAGGATGATAATAATAAATTTATATATAAACTTTTATTTTAATTATATTTTTCATTATTTTTTTTTATATTTTAATATAAGCTGAGGCTAGGAAGAGAGCATATAATGGTGGAGTACATAGATACACGCATGCATCCATGAGAAGCAAGAAGGCAAGCAATGGGTAGGCAATAGATCATATATAGAGCATCTAATTATGGACATCTTTTGATAAGGATATTGATTATTAAATATTTTTTAAACAAATGAATATTATTCTTTTTAAAACAAATGTATATGAGAGCGCGAAATACATAGATACAATTCTATGAAGGAGTAGGGTTTTTGAGTAGATTGTCTCAACTATCAAATTATGGACTATTGGCACATACAATTGGATGAAAGAATAAAGGGAGGATGTTTATATTATACTCTCAAGGCATAGCTTATGACGTATGGTGGTTTATTGTCCTCATACCCTTAGTTAGGAGACATTATTATGTTTAATTATCAGACGGTTCGAAGGCCAATTAAGACACATCAAGTCACCCGATATACAGTGGTAAATAATGACGGTACACAATGTATTGGTGATGTGGCACGTCCTGAGCCATAATATATGGTGTGATGTCAAGTTGTTGCATTTATCATGCACAAGAAATATAGAGAAGAAGGTAGAGTTGTGGCTGCTAAACCGAAGTGTTGTGGAGTCAAGAGTGATGGAAAGACAATCTCGTCGCTAATAGATCGAGAATCCTAGAAGTCAGAATAAGAGGCAACGATCGAGAGAAATAGGGCATGAAAGACAAAGAGATGAGGAAAAATGTTGGGAGGTTCGAGTGGTGTATGTGCCTGAAGCATTTTTTATGACTCTTATAACGGCGATTTTAACGGCTAGATTTTAACCGCGCGCTGCTAATAGTAGCCATTTAAACCATCACTAATAGCCACAATTAAAACTGCACGGGAAAAGCAATCTATAGCAGTGCTGCTATAAAGTGCTACAAAAATAACTCATAGAAGCTGATGCGTATGCTACAATTCAGTTGGGATTTAATCAGCTAAAAGCTGTAACAATAGAAGTTGATCATAAGAAATAAAACAAGGAAGATGAAGGAAGTGATCAGAAGAGTGATTGAGTAATTTAGAGGTGAGGGCGATATTTTTTATAATATTTTTTTAATACTTCATTATTATGTTATTATATTAATCTCCAATTTATTATTATGCTATAATATAATTTTATTTTATTCGTTGTTTTTTTGTGTTTGGATAATATGTGTGAATTGACTCACAAAGAAATTTCTATCGAAAAAAATAAAATTTTATATTTTTGAAAGATTTTTTGCTTGTCAGTTGATAGAATAACTTAGGGCTGCAAGCGAACCAAACGTTCGACGAACTACTCGTTGTTCGGTTTGATTAAAGCTCGTTCGTGATCGTTTAATTAACTAACAAACAAACTTGAACAATATTTTAAATACTCGATTCTTAAATAAACAAGCTTGAACACTAATGCGTTCAGCTCGTTTATGTTCGCGAACAATATCAGTTGATGTTCATGAACAAGCTCGATAAAAAGCTCAATTCGGGTTCGATTAAAACCGCTCGATAAAAACTTAAATAATATGTTATTATAAAATTGATAAATATACATAATATAAAAACTTTAATTATAACATAATAATATAATTATTTTTTATTAATAACAAGAAACATTTCATATTTGTCAATGTTTGTTAGATTGTTTGTTTAGGATATTCATGAACAAATTTAAGGTTTGCTTGTTCAATTGATTGTTTGCGAAATATGTTCACGAACATAGCTTGTTTAAAGCTCGATAAGCACTAAACAAACGAACATGAATCAAACATGAACCAAACATGAACACCCTTAAATTAAACGAACTAAACATGAACACAAATAATAAAGCTCGAATCAAACACGAACCAAACATGAACAAGCTAATGTTAAACAAACACAAACATGAACACTCACATACTCGGCTCGGCTCGGTTAGTTTGCAGCCCTAGAATAACTTTCTTAAATTCATTAATAAGAAGCAAACTATCAAACTAAGAATGGAGAAATTATTACGTGCGGAGACCGGGCATAGAGGAACATCCAAACTCCAATAAAATGTTGACACGTGGAGTAGACCCGTATATATTCAATTTGATTTATTTTATACTTTATATATTTAATGTGCCTGTGGAACTTTAAGCCAAAAGTGCAACCAAAGCACAGGTAAAGTGCAGTAAAAAAAGCACAATAAAAGAATAGTCAAAGCGTAACTAAAGTGCAACTAAAGCGCAGATAAAACACAAGTAAAGTGCACAAAAAAGTGCAACCAAAGTGCACTCCACGTGTCATATTTTAAGTGGATGTCCGATGTATCTCTACGCCCAGACTCCGCACGTAATAATTTCTCCTAAAAATGATGTGCTACTCGATGAACTCAAGTTCTCCATAATGCAGAGTAAATCCAATCAAAATGATCAACTTTATAATCCCATCAATCTCTCCATAGGAATTCTCTCTCTCTCTCTCTCTCTCTCTCTCTCTCTCTCTCTCTCTCTCTCTCTCTCTCTCCTTAATGACTTTTTTAGTATTGATGCGTTCAATCAATTTAATAAGGAATATAATTAGATTGCATAATCGATCAATTAGAGACAAGCTCATTGACTCATCTTGCTTGCCCTAATATATAGTTTGATGCTAGCTTGGATGATCCACCTGGCTTTATCATAATCTTGTGTGAGTTTCTATGCGAGAACTTAAATTTTTTGCTTTTGATAATATTTTTATTTGTTAAAATTTATTATTTTGTTTTTCTTCAAAAAGATCTGTTTAAGATTTCATTTGGGACGACTTTCTCACTGCTTCTTAAAGCAATTTTTTAGTACAAAATTTAATACTAGCTAAAAAATTATTTAAAAAAGCATTAAAAAGGTTGTCCCAAACGACGAAGTCTAAATGCTTCCAACTAATGGCATGTTCAAGAAGTTGGTTCCTAAAAATTACTTTAAAAAACTATCTCAAACGAAACCTTCTTCCTTCTAATCCTCCCAATCCTCCTAAGTATTTAAAATTAATAAATAAATAAATTCCCAGACAAACCCTTTACCTTGTACGCAGTGCGTTGACAAGCTTCTCAAAGACTGTTAGCATCATGCAGAAAGCTTCAGCCAGCTCTTCTGGAATTGTATTTATAGAATAGTTTTGCTTATAAAATGTCAAAGCTTATGAGTTACGGCATGTGCCTAACTAATATAAGGCTTGACTTTGACTTCTTATGTACTAATTGCTTCTCCGAGGAAAAAAATTATTCTGTGCGGATCCGGACGGCGTCGTTCAAAGACCAATCAAAATGCGCCACATCACTTTTTTTTTTGCTTGGTATCGGTTCTCGATACCACTCGATACAAATAATGTGATACGTTTTGATTGGTCTCTAAATCGTCTCGTATCCGCACAGAATAATTTCTCATTACTAAGACCTATTTATTTTCTAGAGCTTGTCAAGCAATATTGGCAACATATGTAGAGGAAACTATTGCAAAAATATTCTTATTGAGGGTGTTAAGAAGTCATGTCAAGGTCGGGTCATTATTGACTTTATATTAGGTTTATTTAATTAATTAATTGTGCTCACAAGCTCGCTTATTATAATAAAAGAGAGAGAAGAATTAGCATTCAAGTAATTATTATAGTAATATGATAGAATGAATAATGAGAAATAATAAGAAACTATTTAAAATAAGGAAGGGAAATAAAATTTTAAATATTTTTTTGCAATTTTATATTGAGTTTATTTGATTTTCATAATTTTTAAGTGTATTTAATATTAACATTTTTTTTAATGAGCGCGCACACAAGTTGATGTGCTGAGTTGGGGTTGGCTTGATCAAGCTTGATTTGTTAGCTCATTGAGCTCGAGCCATTTATCAACTTGAGCTTGTGCTGACTATTGATTATAATTGATTATGGGTGTTAATAAATGGCTTGACCTGTTAACCTGAACCCAACCGATTAGAAAATTCTTGTTTTGAGTTGACTAGTTTAATAAATGGCTTGAGCTCGGGTTGGGTTTTTCAATACAATTATTAAATGGTATGGGTTTGGGTTCAGGTTGACCTGAAACTCATTTTTGATATGAAAATACCTCGTTTAATATTTTTTTCTTAATTTTTTAATGTGGGTATAATCTTCAAACATCCTAAAATTAAAGTTAATAAGTTATTAAAAAAATTAACCAAAATGAGTTAATGTGTCAAGCTTAGGCCATTCAGTTTGTTAGCGGATTGGATTAGGTTCGGGCTGGTCTTTACACTCATTTATTAAACATGTCAGTTTTTGATTGATTGATTTCACGTTAGGTTAATTTTGGATTGGACATGAACTCGGTCTGTCAATTCATTTTGACACATCTAAATTGACTCAATCACACCTCTATTTTTTATACATTTTAAAGTAGAGAAAATTTGAATTAGTATATTCTAAATTTTATGGGCTCTGTAGGTGCTTATGAGCTCTTGGTGGTGCCATCTTTTTTATCCATCGCTCTTTAGGACTTCAATAAATTTAATGTTGAGAAAATATGAAGTCTCGGGTAGATATTATACGATTAATCTATAGATTTTTCTTGATCAGTTGATGAAATTAACGTTGATTTCTTTTAATTTTGGACAATTAAGATTTATACTAAATTTGATTTTTTAGGATACTTTCGACTAAAGATTAAGATTTATACTACATTTGCTTTGAATTGATGGTTAGAAGTTAGATGTATAGATTTGGAATAAATATAAGAGGAGAGAGAAGAGGCCCTTTGAGTTATTGGTATGTAGTTTAGATATTAAGGAAATATTATGTATATGGAATTAAAAATTACTATTTTGGTGGAGTTTAAAAAACTAATTTTCTTTTGTTGTGCCAATAAAATTTTGTTTGTTATAAGAATAGAAAAGTTTTATTATATTAGATGAGAATTTGGCTCTTAATAAAACACAATGGAGAAATAGAATTCATTTAGCTGATCACTTGAAATATATTTGAAAACTTTTAAATATTATCAAGGGACCAATGATATCCAAATTGATATATTTATAGTCAAATCGAACAACTTGATGAGACAAATATAAAAAGCCTAATATCACTCGATTCTGACATTGTTAAGATATTCAAATGTTTGATACATTTTTTTTTTTAATCAATTATAAATTTCATTAAAATGCCAACAAAAAATTACAAAATACAACACAAACCTAGCAAAATAAAAGCGACCAAACAACAATGCGAATTACAAGCAAAGAGTGGGCTCAGTAAACAGTCCAGACTTCAAACGTCCAAGCCGTCCCGCACGGACCATCCAGAAATAAACGGTTGCCACCAGCTTAACGACCGGGACGTGAGCCCCGACCACATCATCGCCCTCATCCACGCGTAGCACCAAATCGCAATAAAGTCTAGCCTTCCAAAAGATAAACAGCAACCCGAACAATACAAAAGCATTCCAAATCATCTTTTACGACGACCACGCCCCCAAAACTTTCCCCGAGAGGCAACTGAGGAACGAACAAGGGAAAAGTCATTATCCGACTCAGAACATTCAGAATCAACTTCCTCCTCCGACGAACCAATCAACCAACTGTTCTGATTTCTAATTTCTATGCCCGAAGACTTCCCCACCCAATCAGCCATCCGAAGTGTATCAACCTCTTTTACAGGAATCTCAACTACACTGTTAACAATCTGAATCCCTTCCTCTACAATCAGCGGCGGGCACGCAGCCTCAATCCCACACGGTTCCACTCTAGCAAGCATGTCATCCCCAGCACCACCTTCCGCATTATCTATCACCTTATCATCCCCAATAATATTCATATCATGAAGAGGTAAACTATCAGAAGTCTCAACATTCACATTTACATTATCAACTTCCAGCACCAAAGCAATACCCGAAGACTCCAAAAGCACACCCTGCCTAACGCCCCCATCCAGCAACACGGGAACGAAAGGAATTGCATTCAGAGATAAAAGGGATTTATCTGCAACCAGCGGCACATCGTTACAGTTAATTACATCCAACGAAACGACCAAATTCTCCTGCGACATACTAACATTATCAACATATGGCAAATTCATCCCCACATATTCAGGAACATTTACCACAACTTCATTTACACCCTTAATGCCATTCTCACCACCTAAAGGAGCAATAATTTCCACAGGAACATCCGCAACAGAAGGAGGAAAAGGAACCGGACCCGAAATACACTTACCAGAAATGTGTCCTAATTTTTTACAAATACCACAAAAATGAGGAAAATCGTCAAAGACCACCTCTTGAACATACCCTAATGAATCAGATCCTAACCAAACTTGCTTAGGATAATTTGTAGTAATATCAATTTCAACTAAAACACGGGCATTCGAAGGACGAGAGCCAGCCGACGTCGCTTCGTCAATTTTCAGCGGTTTGCCAAATAACTCAGCCAGACCAAAAAGGATCCTCGGAGCAAAAAAATGCGGACGGAGATGAGGAAAGGAGATCCATATCGGGATGATAGGCGACTCAACGCCGATATCCAAAGTCGGCGACCATTTCGTAAGTTTCATATAACAATTGAAAACCAAATAAGAACGGTGGCAAAAAATCCTACAGTAATCTAAATCCTTCTCCAATTTTATCAAAATATGGGTAGAATCCATAACAGTAACTGAAACCTCGCCATTCAACTTTAGGTTAAAAAAAAATTTACGTATCGCATCGAGAGGAGGGCGCTTGCCCGGAAAGAAGCCAACCAAAGAAAACCTAAATGGTTCCGCTAAAGCCCTAATTTCTTCATCAGAAACCCACAAAGCAGGAAGACCACGAAAGGTAGAGTGCTTCAGATCAGGAAAAGAAGAAGAAGAACCAGCAAGAGCTTGAAGAAAAGACTTAGGGTGAGAAATCCCCCCAAAAAAACCAGGATCTCTCAAAATAGACGAAGGCATATCGAAAATGCCGGAGAAAAGGAAAGAAAAACCACAGAGAAACAAGAGAAAAGAGTAGAGAACAACTTTCCTGAAGAGGCAGAGCGAAAAATTCCCCGCCGACGCCAGGAAAAAGCCACGACGCCACCCAAGAGAAAACCCTAGGGTTTTCTCGGAGAGCAGCGCAACAAGTTGACTTATCCTCTTTTTTCAAATGTTTGATACATGGACTATGATCAAAGGGATCAATATGAATTGTACAATTGAGTGTTTTAAAATTTGGACAAATTAATCAAAATCTCTATCTCAAAAAGTTTATAAATATAATTTCATTCTCTACATAAAGGAGAGGTTCAAGAACTGAGTGAACTAAATAATTTTCTTGAATTTTAAAAAGATTTTTTGAATAATAAAATTTGACTTAGGATGCTGAGTAATTATTATGACTTAACTAGAAATTATCAATGTATTATTTAAACAAAATTCAAATGTTCCTTAATTTTGAAAAATGTTATGCATGAAAAGAAATGCCATGATTATCATTGCAACGATATGTTATTTGACTGATAAAAATAAACCCTATAGAAGGACAAATTAATGTACTTGTCCAAATAATCGTTAGTCTAACCGTTGGCTTCTTTGATCAATGTATAGGAGATGAATGATAATGATGTCACATACGAGTTTGAATAATGCATGATAGCCAACAAAGTCGAACACCGTTCGGAGACCAATCAAAAATGTGCCACATCACTCTTTTGATGTGTACCACGGCTCGGTACTGTCGGTACCACTAACGTGGCTGCACCTGATTCGCCTTCGGACATAGAGCTACGTCCAGACTCCGCACAGAATAATTTCTCCAACAGTTAATAGCCAATTTCAAACAGTTTCTAATCCATAAAAAATACATAGCAAATTTCACTAATCATAGACAGGCGAGGTACATTTAATACACAAGAACAGAAGGCATTTCAATAAATAAATAATCTAAATGCGCCTTCACTGACATTTAAGGCCTCCAAAAAGTATGGCCGTTCTATAGCCTATCAAACTTTTAGGTCAAGAACTGTGAAGATGATCCAATGTTCCCTGACATCTTCTCTTTCTTTTTCCTTTTTACGTGGATAGAACTTCTATCCTCAAGTGGAATTACATATATTTCAGACCAACAAATGAGTTTAAAACTAATACAATGGCAGAAAATGATAACTTGGAAGCTAGAAACTGGAGATAAAAGTTCCAACATAACCTAAACCCACAATAAAAAATGCAATAGACTGTAGATAGATGTATATGAAGTAGTAATCCTCTCCATAGGTCAGATCATAGCTTGCACATAAGAAGAGAAAGACAGCAAATCCAAGTTCTGCAAAGTAAAACCTGAGAATACAAAGTTTTTATGAAATTAATTATATAAATGACAACTGAGGTTTCGTTTGGGACGGTTTTCTTACTAAATTAAAATTTTTGTACTAAAAAGTTACTTTACGAAGCAGGAAGAAAGCTGTCTCAAACGAAGCATGAAACGATATGTCTTATAAATCTGGCCTACCTGTGACTGAACTTTGGGGAAGCTTTTTCAATTAAAGTGGCGTCAGGCAAAAGTTTTTCCCTTATTGTACCACCAAGCTTCTCTGTAACAACCCATTCATTTGCACTGTCACCTTCACATAGACCAACGATGGTGGCTTTCACACGGTGCATAGCCATAACATTTTCAAAAAGAATCCAAAAGGGTATTACATGTATAGAGCTGCACAAAAGAGGAGAAAAAATATGACGTATTGAGATAAAAAAAAAAAAGAGTAAAAATAAGGCACTAAGAAAAGAGAAACCATGAATAATCTGTGAGATTTGCAAACCTAAAGTTTCTGATTGCATTGAGAAAGGTAATTGTCGTTGGAATGTAGACTACTGCCCATGCAGGAATGCTAATTTCTGGAATAAAGACAGACGCAGGAATGACAGCACAGTAGAGTGTAAAGGTGACAATATGCGCCACAACCTTCCGCACGAACAAAAAGCTATATAGAAGATAAAGCTTCTTCCATAAAGATACGTCCTGCTAAGACAGAGGACAAGCTCAAATTCCTTATGGCAATATACAAATAGAGAACACTTAAACGCAAGAGAAATTATTCTGTGCGGAGACCAGACGTAAAACATCGTCTGGAGACCAACCAGAATGTGCCACGTCAGTGGTACCGAGCACAGAGGTGACGTGGCGCATTCTGATTGGTCTCCAGATGGTATTCGACATCCGCACAGATTAATTTTTCTAAATGCAGAGGCTTCACCTTTGTCATCCAAATTTCAAAGACTGATTTTCTCAAGAGATTTGCGGCCCCACACGTCCAGCGATGCTGCTGGTGACGATATGCACTAAAAGAACTAGGCAGTTCACTTTTGACCTAATGATCACAAAATTAACACCAATGAGTCTTTTGAGCCCACAATGTTATAAACTGATAGAACTTTAGAGAATCACATGAGAGCAAGAAGAAACTCAGATAATCAGTCCTATAAATGTTTTCTCCTCTTAAACATTCGAGGACTTTCAATATTTAATTTGACTTGGCCTAAATCTCTCATTAAATTTACTGACTTCTTGCCAAGACAATAAATTTAATATAAGAGAAGGCTAGAGATGCCAATTTTTCTAGCACTACAATTTTTCATATGCAGCATAAAAATTCAAATATTATGCTGTGAATGCAGTCGCAATATGCGAATGGTGCTTCATTGCACCCGCACTCGATTGGATATGAGACATAGCTGCAATCTTCCAATAAAAACCACGTTTAAGCACAATTACATGAGTTAGGTAAACGTATTAAAAAATGACAGACTAATAACCTTCAAAGCAACAATTAAATCCAATACCTTGAGATCACCAACGTACACGAACTTCCAACCTTGCAGACTTGCTCGGACAGCCAAATCCATGTCCTCTACTGTAGTTCGATCATTCCAACCTCCAGCGTCTTTGATGGCTGATATTCGCCAGACCCCTCCAGTACCTGCAACGACAAAAAGCAATTTTGAAAAGACAATGGTTATCTCTTAAGAAAATTAAGCCAATGAGAAATACAGGGAAGATAACTTTAATTGCTTAAGCATTAGGAAAAATGTAGAAGATGAACAAAAGCACAATAGGAATAGTCATCTGTTAGGGAACGATGAACCAAATACAAAGAGAAATAGTAAATCATGATTTGCAAAACACAAACGAACACAGGATTTACGTGGAAAATTCAAATTTGGGCAAAATATATCCCGATTTTGATCTTGTAATCATATAATGCGTCGAAGAAGAGGTAGAAAAAACTAAATTGGGATTAGAAGTAGTCTTCTTTGTGGAGTATTGCAGAGTGAGAAGGAGAACAAAAAATTGAAGGGTGGTGGAATCAGATGCTGAGTAGTTATACTAGAAATAGGGACCATAATAAGCGTTGCATATCATATTTAACATCACAAGAGGTTAAAACTCTACTCATGACTGGATTGCAGCATTTGTAGCCATTGTGAGAGGAAGCATAGCCATTGAAGATACAAAAGATAGATCTATGGGCTAATTTGTCGAGGGAATGAGATTATAACCAAGGATTACACTTACAACCAAACGCCTTGAGATGTAAGTATTGGGGTGGTTTAATATAGAGCCATTGATATGGAGAAAAAATATCGGTCTTTGAAAGGGTAAACGATTAATTAGGAGGACAATATCTGTGGACTATGAAAATTTGCACTCCTGCCCTCTCTGTATGAGAGATTTTAACAAAATGTTATGGTTCAAATTTTTGAAAGGCAGATTAAGTTTGAGATAAGAAACTATTTAGAGATTTTGCCCTCATTTTACAAGATTTTAAGATCTGATTTCAAGTTTCTCATAGGCATGAACCCCTATATTTAATTATATCTACTAATAACGAGACCACACTTTTGATTAAGGCTAGTCAATAGATAGACAATAAATACCGAGTGTATACTCAACAAATTTAATATAGAATTTGAAATTTACCACCTTGCTCTTAAAGATCTGGTTCCAGGTTTCCCATAAACACAATCCCTATGGTTAATTACCTCTTCCGATAATGAGAGAACACTTTTAATTAAGACTAGTTGTTTGATAGACACTAAATACTAAGTGTATAGTTCCAAAACTTAATGTAAACTTTGAATTTTATCACTTTGCATTTAAAATAGATGGTGGGGGAATGATAGCGAACTTGATCAATATCTCGTAGTTTTGTCAAACAAGGTTGATCATAGTCCATACTATACTTTGTTAGATGAAGTGGTCAACTCGACCTGACCGAAGAACCTTTGTCGGCAACCATGATTGCTTCGTCAAAGGATGTCTTATAGACATGAGATGAATATTTGTCTAACGAGAAAAATTTGAGTTGAAAAGCTTCATATGCCCTATCGACTACACCCTTTGATTCGTTACTCAAAACTTTTTAGTCATTAGGTGGATCTCTCACATAGAGAATCCCGAAAGGGAGATCTGTGCTGCTGAATGGTATGAAGTGTTTTATCAATACCTGGCCCAAGTAGTCCACTTTGCCCAACACTTCGACATAACCTATATAAACTTATAAAGCATCACAAATAGGTCTTGTGGGCTCTGAAAATTCAACGAGCTTCCCCGGCCTATCCGTACCAGTCTCTTTTCTTGTTTGTTTATATTACGGCGAAGAGTTTTAATAAGCTTATGTTTCGGGTGAATTTTCAGAAGGCATATTGGGGTTTAGATAAATACTACCAAGATATTTCGCCCCCATTTTACGAAGATTTTATGATCTGAGTTCTGATTTCCTATAGGCTCAAGCCCCTATAGTTAATTAGCCCTTTTGATAATAAGAGAGAACTTTTGATTAAGGCTAGTTGTTAAAGAGGTCGCATAGGTTGTAAATCTAGCATATAATAGCAACAATTTTAGGATTTGAATTTTGGATATGAATTTTAGAGTTTGAGACTTAAAGTTTATCACCATAAACTGAAAATTGGAGATTGGGGGAATGAAGAAGAGCCCGATCAAGATCCCATGGTTCCGTCGTCCTGGGCTATCTTGGTCCCTTGTCTACTTATTAAGAGGAGGTAATCGACCCAACCTGTGCGGGTCAATAAATGAACTCATGTTCAAGCCCAATCCTTCAATGTGGATCAATAGGAGTCGATACGGCTCTGTGGGCTCCGAAAATTCGGCCCCGACCTCCGCCAGCTTGTTTTCTTTTTCTTCGGCGAGGGAGTTTTAACTGAATAAGTTCCGAGGTAAATTTTGGAAGGCAGATGGGTTTGTAGATAAGACACTACCCATAGATTTCGCCCTCATTTGGTGAGGACTTTATGATCTGAGTTCTGGTTTCTTATAGGCGGCAAGCCCCTATAGTTAATTACCCCTCTCGATCACGAGAGAGAACTTTCGATTAAGGCTAGTCGTCAATCAGATACGTAGAGATACGTGTTATCTGGCATATAGTAGCAGCAATTGATTTAGGTATTGGTGGAAATTAGATTTGGATTTGGGAATTTGGAAAGTTTAGAAAATTTGGAGATTGAAATTTTTTATATTTAAAATAGAAACTTCACCATCTTGCACTTAAAGCGGATGGTGGGGGAATGGATGATAGACCCGATCAAGATCCCATGGTTCCGTCGTCCCGGGCCATCGTGGTCCCTGGTCTACTTAGTCAGAGGTGGTAGTCGACCCAACCTGACAGGAGGATCCTTGTCGGCAGCCATGGGTTGCTTCGTCCAAGGGGACCTTGTAGACCGGGGTTGAATGTTTGTCTAAGGGGACAAATTTGAATCCACCTTAGCTTACAGAAGGCTTTGTGCCCCATCGATCATATCCTATTGATTCATATCTCAATGATTTAACGCCATTAATGAGCGTATTGGCTCTGACCATAACCGCTATCTGTGGTGCCATTTGGCGGCAAAACCACTCGGTTCAGAGGGCCGCGGGTTATAACCGTTTACCTGCAATGCCATTTGGCGGCGAAACTACCGGTTAGAGAACACGTACCACGTCCTTACTGGCAAGAGATTGTTTAAGAATGGATCCTAGTTATATTTTCAACTAGGCATTTGGCTCTTTGTGAGCTGAAGTAAATTTTAATTTGTCCACCTCGGCAGACTGTTGCGGAGGGTAGATGGACTTTGCTTTAAGTGTTGTGATGGATTTATTTTATTTTAAATATTTTTGGGATTTTGAGATTTTCGTGGAGTTTTGGATTATTTGAATGCACTTTGGTATCTTTGTGGAGTTTTAGATTTTGATAGGCATTTGGATATTTGGGAGACATTTGAAAATGTTTGGGAACCCCTCCGGTTGAGATCTGCATTCAACACGGCCATCATCGGGGTGTTTGGGAGTCATTTCCATTTGTTTGATTGAACCTTGTCGACTTTGTCTGGCTGTCGACAGAGGATCAGGTTTCATAGGCTTTATGCCTTTGAGAGTGAATTCATATTGTTGTAGGCCTTTAAGGCCTAATATGGATGTATTAAGACAAATATAACAATTGCCACAACCATATATTTGTTTGTTGGTTCGAACCCTGTCGACTTCTATTGACCCGTATAGAAGGATCGGTTTCGAACCTGAATTCACTTGTCAACCCGCGCAGCATCCCTAGACGTCACGTGTGTACCAATAACATGCTCGTCGGGGCCCATGCCGGTGTGGGGGCATTTTATAATTGAACCCTATCAACTCCTTTTATCTTCTTAGGAGGATCAGGCTCAAAATTTGATAACCCACGCAGCATCCCTAGACGTCACGTGTATTTCTATAACACGCTCGCCGGGGCCCATGCGGGTTTTGTGATTGCTTTTACCCCTTTTAGTGTATCTATGTGTATACAAACTACTATGTACGTGCGGGGGTACTTTGAAAGTATTTGTAGACGCCTTCTGTCCGCTAATACGAATGTTGCGGATCCGGTGGCGTGGAGTAGCATCTTCTGTCTCAGTTGTTTGCTACTTTGTACAGGTAGACTGTCGTGCACTATTAGTTGATTTTTGTAGGCGGATCATAGTGCACTAACTAATCTCCTGTCTTGGGTTGTAGAAGCTTGTAGGAACTCGTATTCTTTATGCATTCTGCCATTATTTTGATCTTTACGATACATCCACTACTGTTGGAGGAAGATGTATTCATCCTTAGATTGAAGTTGACTACAGGATACTGCATTTACTGTAGTCTTTATGCATCTACCTGTGGATGGATGTTGTACATACATTTGTATTCGTAGAGGACTTGTATGTATTGCAGATCTTCTTTTCTTTTATGCGGATGTGATATACTCCTTGCATGTTGCTTGTCGTTGATCTTTCATTTGCATGGGCATTGTAGCATTCACTGCATGATCCTTGGGTTCATTTGTATATTAGCAAGCTATTGTGTTCGTCTGTTATCCTTTACAAAAGACTTATGAAGGTTTTGTATGCCCCATTGCATATCTATCATCTTCGTCTGCAAATAGGCTATTATAAGCTCATTTGTATGCTAGTTTGGGTTGACACCAATAAAGAGGCTACCTCTTCTATATTCCTCTTGCTCTGCTTGTTCTCTTGCCATATTTATTATACATGATGACGATGGACCCATCACTATGGTCATCACACACTTCTTAGCATCCTCCATTCTAGGTGATTTATTGAACATGCTTTTGATTATCCATCATTCATAAGAGATCATTCATTCTCTACTATTTATGACTGCTTGTTAGTGAGATGTAGGGATTCTCTCTAACCCCATCAAGAATTTTGTGTGTATGAGAGGTTCAAATGGATCGCGCTTCTTAATTAGCACTTGCATTCTGATTGGAATGATAGATCCATTGAGACATTGATTATTCTTCAAGAAGTCAAATTCATTATCACTTCTCCATTCGATGTTCATTTGAATGCATGTCATATGATACCTTGGACTTGACTCACTCAAGTTCCTTGTTATTTACTCATCTTAATTAAGTTCATATTATTCGATTAAATTCTATTTAAGTCCAAGATGAGTTCTCCATTTAGTTCATTCAAGAACAAATCCATAAGTCCAGTTCATCTTCGTAGGTCTTCTGCTGTTGTTCGAGTACAAGTTCTATGTCTTCTGCGGTCCGAGTCTTTTGAATTTGAGTATGAACTGTCCAAGTCCAAATTAAGACTTCTTGTACCAAGTTCATTGTATTTTAGCTCCAATTTGAGTTCGTGTTATTGTTCTTTTCAAGTTCAAGTGCAGTTCAGTTTGAGTCCAACTCAAGTCTTCTGTTGTTCTTCTGATTTGAGTTCAAGTTCTTGTTCTTGAGTTCACTTTAAGCCTTATTGCACTTTTTTTTATTTGGTTTTAGATGTTTAATAAGTCATTTAGATCTTGTTCAAAAGTCCAAGTACAAATCATTCGTAGTCCTTCTGAGTTCAATCAAGTCCAGGTCTCAAATTGTTCCAAGTCCTTGTCTGTATTTCAGACAAAAATTTCAGCAGCCTCCCGGCGTCTCCCCGTTTAGGGAAAAAATCAAGAAACCGCCTACCCGCCACGTCAACAAAGACGTGCATGGTTGGTGTTGTTGAGACACCGCGGCAGTATTTTTTTTGTTTTTTCTCCCACCACGCCAACAAAGGCGTGCATGGGGTTTTAAAAAGCGTTTTGTTTGAAAAGAGGACAGTTTGATTTTCCCCCGCCCGGGGGTACTTATGAGCGACCCCGCCTCGCCGTAGGTGCCGCACCGGGGTCCCATCCCACCACGCGCACCAAAGGCGTGCTTGGGGCGGTTTTCCGGTTCACCACGAACATTGAAACAGAGTTTTGAGTTTAGAAAATTTCATACCTCCGCGGGGTTATCGTGGTTAGCACGTGGATCGGGGGGTCACTCGCCTACCTCGTCTTAGGTGTCGCACCGGGGTCCCATCCCACCACGCGCACCAAAGGCGTGCTTGGGGCGGTTTGCCGGTCCGACACGAACACCGAGGAAGGAGAGTGGAGGGGAGCAGGCATTTTCTTTTTTTACACTGTCATATATTTTTTATAATTAACATTAATTATAATAATAATTAAGTAATTAAAGTTATTAATTAATTACAATCAATAAATTAATTATATGTATAATTATTTAATAATTAACTATAATTAATCAAAATTAATTATATTTAATTAAATAATTATAACTAATAATTAATTATTAATTATTAATTAATCATAATTAAATAACTAATTAAATAATTATAATTAAATAATAATTATTATTAATTAAAGTTAATTAAAATATTTTAACCCCCTCCCCCCTTCTCTTTTTCTCTGCTCACTGGATTCGGCCAAAGAGGCGTGAAAGGGAGAAAGTTACCTTCAAGCCAGCGATCTCCTGTTCTGGCTTCCGATCTAAATGTCTAACTTCCAATCCGTGACTCTCGATCCAACAGGATGTCGTCGAGGGAGCAAAGTCGATCGGCAGTGAGGGAGGCGAAGAAGCTTTGGCTAAGGTAGGGATATGCTCTCTCCTTTCTCCCTCTCTCTCTCTCACTCTCTGTTTGTGTGGGGAGTCGGCAGAGGCAGACGTCGTCGAAGGAGGGAAGGTGGGTGGAGTTCGCGTGAGAAAGGGGAGCTCGGGATGGGAGAGATTTTCGGGTTGAGGAACCGAGAGCTTCGGTCGAGTGGGATGATGGCTTCGGCTTGGAATTGAGAGGGAGAGTCGTGTGTGGAGCCGGGGAGAGCAGCCGAGAGGTCTCCATTCCTCTTCATTTTATAGACGTGAAGACGGAGCACAATCGAGGTGAGATCGCGGATTTTGAGTAGGATATGCGGAGAAGCGATGGATTTCGACGCCGAGCTACGGGATTCTAGTGGGATTTGAGCCAGATTTTGCGGATGATTTCATGGATCCGACGGGGATACCAGATATTTCTTCTCTTTTTCTTGTGTTCCTTTGGTCATAAGATTAAGGTCAACAGGCTCGTGCTATCAAGTGAATATACGATTATGGCTTTAACCAGAATATTCGTTTTACAGATCATGTTAGGCCTTCAAAGCCTTCAAAAAGGAAAATTCACCAACAGAACATAAAAGTCAAAGACAAACCCGATCATCTGTCGACAGGTAGGCAGAGTCGACAAGGTTCAACCCATAAATACAATTGCCCATAAGTACCCCGATAATGACTGTGTTGAATGTTTATGTCAACCGAAAGGGATCAAATATTCAAAATACCCTCAAACTTTTACAAAATATAAATATTTTCAAATGACATCATTACCTCGATGATAACTGTGTTGATGAAAATCTCAACCGAAGGGGTCCCCTAAATATTCCAAATGCTACTCAAATGCCTATTAAATTAAAAAAAAAAATACCAAAAATTCAAAACGTTTAAAATTGAAATTCAACCAAAACACTTAAAGTGAAATTCATCCACTCTCCGCAACAATTTGTCGAGGTAGACAAATTTGAAAATTACTTTAGCTCACGAAGAGCTAATGTCTGATCGAGAATATCAGTAAGATTCATTCTAAATCATCTCCTGCCAGTAAGGACATGGCACATGTCCTCTAACCAGCGATTTCAAACAAATGGCACCGCAGATAAACGGTTATGACTGGGGCACTCTGAACCAGGTGGTTTGTCGCCAAATGGCATAACTAAATTAAGATTATGGCCAGAGTCCATATGCTCCCCAATGGCATCAAATCCTTGAGATATGAATCAATAGGATATAATCGATAGGGCATAATGCCCTCTGTTAGCTAAGATGGATTCAAATTTGTCACCTTAGATAAATACCCACCCCAGATCTACAAGATACCCTTGGATGACGCAACCCATGGTTGCCGACAAGGATCCTTCTCTTAGGTTAGGTCGACTACCTCCTCTGACTAAGTAGACCAGGGATCACGATAGTCTGGAATGGCAAAACTATGGGATCTAGATCGGGTCCATCATCCACTCCCCCATCATCCGCTTTAAGTGCAAGAGGGTGAAGTTTTTATTCTAAATATCAAATTTCAACCATGTTGCTACTATATGTTGAATATTATGTATCTAAGGATACGATGTATTCATTTGCTGACTAGCCTTAATCGAAAGTTCTCTCCGGTTGTCGGGATGGGTAATTAACTATAGGGGCTTACGCCTATAGGAAACCAGAACTCAGATCATAAAGTCCTCGCAAAATGAGGGTGAAATCTCTGGGTAGTGTCTTATCTTCAAACCCAAGCTGCCTTCCCAAAATTTACCCCGGAACTTAATCCGTTAAAACTCCCCAAAAGCAACAAGGAGTCGGGGCGCGAATTTTTTGAGCCCACACAATGACTCGGTTAGGAGAGTAGATGTATTAGTTTTGGCCTATGTTAAGAAAGATAGAGGTAGACCTAAAAAGACATGATTAGAGAATGTTAGAAATGACATTTTCTTATTAGATATAAATAAAAATCTGACTTTTATCATAACATAATGGAGAAAAAAGATTAATGTAGCTGCCTCTCATATAGTGGGATAAAGATTTGTTGTTGTTGTTGTTATTGTTGTTTTAGAGGAGAGTTCTTTGTAGGAATAGGAGAGTGCATTGTAGATGATGATGGTTGATTCATAGTTATCACAAAAATTTTCTAGAAAGAAAATACAAGAAGACAAACACTGAGATTTGTGGAAAAGAGTGATGTTGGGCATTTTCCTCTAATACCATGATAAAGTAAAGAACGGCAAAGAAATACATAAGAGAATAGCGCAACGACCAAACTCTAATTAATGAGTAACCATGCGTTGTAATGTATATTTGAGTTCATTCTTCAACTGAATGATTGATTGTAGATTGTAAAAGGTTCTCCTTTGTAGACCAAATCTCTGCATAGGAATCTAATCGAGTAATAGGAAATAATAGTAGCACAGTTGTGGAGAATAATTGGGCATTTTGCACGAATACCATGATAAATTAAATAATGGAAGAGAAATACATTGGAGATAACTTTCATTGCTAAAGCATTAGGAAAATGCAGAAGATGAAATACTGCATAATAGGAAAAACAATCCTTTTTTAAACAAAAAGGTAAACCTGCTGAGATTTGCATACAAAGACTATTTTGCCCTGTTTCTATTGAAGATAGCAGAGGTGGTTTCACTTCAATGGTTGGGATTGATTAAGTTGTTTGTATAGTGTGGTGGAGACTAGGAGAGAGAGGTAAGGACTGCTGTTAGTAATGATGTTATTAATCTCTGGCTTTTTCAGAAGAAATTAATGCGCCTTTGAACAAGGATTCATATTTGGATGTAGTTGCAACTTAATTTTTGCCAAATAATTTTAAGAAATCAGTTTTCTCCGAAAATCAACTTGGGTTATGTCTTTTTGGCTAAATAAATATCAAGATTTAAAATTTCTAAGTACCAAGTTTAATTTTTAATGCATTACAAAAGTAGAAATTAGTGAACGATTCCTGAACTCTAAAGCAGAAAATTTCTATTGTCCTTGCAATGCACAGGGTATTATTGCTCCTAAAAACAACAAATTTAAAGATGTTAATTTTCTAGTATGCTTCACCAAGTTTTGTTAACAAATATATTATCTGAAAAAAAGGATGGGCCAGGGTTAGCAGCAGCTACCATTAAATCCAAAGAATGCATAAGTCGATGAGCCAGCTTCCTGCTCCACTTTAAAATGATAATCTAGTGTCATCCTCTGTATTCTTGTCATCAGGCATTCATATGGGTTCACTGCAAAAAGCGCCCGTGAAATGCCACGTCAGCAACTTCCTGTCAATTGAAAAATACATATATAAGAATGAATTTAATCTTCCTATCTAAAGAACAAGCTCAGGAAAAGAACAAGTTTACGTTTGGCCCTCAAGATAATGCTTCATGAAGAGGTGTCACGTAGAAGATACAATTTCGTATGTGCAAGTTCATGTGGAGCTTGCCAGAGCGAGGCGAATGATTTGCTAAATGAAGCATTATCGACTATAAAAGGTCTAACCGAGAAAGATGAAGCAAAAAATGAGAAAAAAAAGGGACAAATGGGGAACATTTAGATGGTGGGGGTGGCGTTTCTCAAGGCCAGAGCTGGCAAGGCCTTACTTTTCAAGCAACCGACAAAAATACTAGTTTTAGTTTAGCCAAATAAAAAAGAATGCACTTAACATTGAAATCATCCTTATTTACAAAACTAATATATAGATCATTTTTTAAACTACCAAACAACCCATATATGATATATTTATACATGCCATTATCAAACTATTGAGAGTTTGACAAGCCAAAAATATGAGTTATAATTTTATTGTGAAATTTAATATTTCAGTTAGATTTTAAAAAATAGAAAGAAAACGGTTTTAATTTAATAAATAGTCAAAATATGAATGTTTTATGTAAGAAATTGCCCACAAAAAATCAAGAAGCTCCAAAAATGAATTGGTATAGCCGTCATTATCTCCATATGAGCATGTTCATTAGTTCTTCTTCCAATACTACAACCAATTTGGTGGTAGTATCCTGAAGTACCTAACAAAAAACTTCCAACTAGGCTTCAAAATAGAAATTGAACGCCAAAAACCTATCATACAGAATCAAGATTTGTATCTTCAGAAAAAAAAATGCACACAACTTATTGAAACGGTCGAGTCGAGTTTCAAAAGTACAAAAATCAACATAATTCAACATCTAAACAATATGGTGCTTATGTGTGTAAACGAACCATTTTAATATGCAAGTGGTTCTATTCACAACTGATTCATTATTTTTCATTGTTTATGTTTAAATAGTGCTCACTCATGTTTGATGTTTCTCTATTTTAGCATAGTTATTTGTTATTTAAGTTGTCCATATTCGACTTGCTAATAGAACATTAAGGTTAACGAGCTATTTTTGAATCGAACATGAACAAACAAGAACAAACATATCAAAATAAATATGATTTGCATTGTATTTTAAGCCACAATCAAGAAAAAATTAAAAATATATATAATAAACAAACAGATGGTTAAGTAATTATTTCAGAGATAAATTCTTACAACAAAAAAAAAAAATACATTGCACATTCATGCTATGCATACTGAATAATAGAGTAAGGTTATCCACTTTCAATTTACAAATTGGAATCAAGCAGAACTGTGACTTTGAATTTTTTACAAAATAACACAAGAAATATTATCTATACAACTCCACAAAATATATCATACTTGTGAAGTTGCATAGGCTTCAAATCTAGGACAATATCCATCTTGGTTAACTTATTATTTGGGAAAACACAATATTTAAAGCCAAAGACATGAACGTAGCATTGTCATTTATTCCTTGCCTTAACCAAAAACAAAATCAGCGAGTAAATTAGAGCTGAATGGAACATTTGCCCATATAGAGAGTTTGTAGATTAGAGTCATAGACCACAATATATAGCATAGTTAAAATAAGGAGCATTAGTCAAACCAACAAGAACAAAACAACACATCCTTTTGAGTACATATTTGCAAATAATATTAGCAAAATTAGATTACTTCTTGGGATATGAACTAAGCAAAAAACTAGTAAAGATTAAATATAACTTAAGCCACATAGTCCATGATTAGTTTTAGTTAAGATGGAAGGTTGGAAAATATGAAGAGACTTGGGTTAGTATTTGTAAGAGAAGTGGGGAGTAGTGACTAGTAAAAGTGCATCTTCAAGAAGTGTATAAATAAAAAAAGTTTGCCCAGAGATTTGATTCGATATTCACCAACCACATTTCCACCACAATTACTCATCACTAGCCTGATTGTGTCCTATCAGCAAGAAACTTTCTTTCAAAAAAAAAACTTTGATGGGTCCTCTCAAGAAGCCCTCTTGGGGTGTCTCCTGGGAAAGCCATCCCTAGATACCTATCAGGAAGTCCTATTAGTAGTCTCGCTAACCTTTGCCTCATCCAGTAGCTCTCTCAAGTCATGATCTTATCAAGCACACCTCTAACTCAACTTACAAAAAGTATTTATTGATTATCCCAAAAAAATTGTTGCATAACAGAGCGCAATAAGTACTCGCATTTATTTTGAATCGCCATTGGCAAAGCATGCTAAGGGGACCCATACCACACATTCATTCCCTAAGAGATTTGTGTCATCAATTGCCAAACCCCACCTTTTTATTGCCATATCATGAAACCTATTCAAAGTTAAGCACAACTTTCACTCATACATCAGCGCGTGTAATGCCATTGCTTCCTCGTCAAAGAATTGTAGAATTCACTTGCCACAACTATCTTCTCTCCACCAAGCATAATCATCATGAAGTTACAAGTCACTTACTTGAAATCACAATAAATATCCCCTCTATAGAGCATGCTAGAGGTTACAATCTTTAGTCATGCACCATGCTGCTAAAGTCATTGATATATTTGACCACCAACCTTCACGCAAAAGACAAGTTAACTTGTTATAGCTTTCACAGTTTTGATCAAGGATCTGCCTCTTTCACCTCAAGCTTTCGTAGCATTGCCCGAGTTTAATGCTTTCAATAATAGTTCTTCCTACACTCATAAAGGTTCTTCTTAAAATCTTTGGTGCCTAACAAAAAAATAGAGAATGTAACCTCTCCTTATTATATTACACAATGGTACTGTTACCGGCCCAAGCCCAAGGGCCAGCCGAACCGGTCAAGGAGAGACCGGTTCACATATACAAGAGGCGGGTAAACAAGGGGGGCGACATCAGGGCTAGGATCCACACATTAATGGAGACTTTGGCTTATGAGGGAAAATTCAAAATTAGGGCTGTTTAGGGATTAATGATTTGTGATTTGTTTTAAGTAATTTCCTTCGTGTTAAGATTAGGGTTATCTTAAATTAAATCTGAAATTTAAGATCTCTGTTGTGGGTTTTGGATTCTAGACATCGGCTAGAGATTGGAGAGCTGAATCTTCTTCTCGAATTGAAGATTCATTTTATCGGGTTGTTTCTTTTCATCACTTATTGAATTACAAGTGCTTGACTTTGAGGTTTCTCTACAGATTTTGTAAAACATGCTTGGTGAGGAGATAAGTGTAGGGTACGGATGAAGGGGTGCTGATTTTGCGATAATAGATGAGGATTTTGATCACCGGGGTGCTGATTTTGAAAGGAGGATAGGGGAATTTGAAGAAGGATTTGGGTTTGAGCGCCTAAGTGAAGAGCATGACACATGGGGAGTACCTCTTCTTCGAGGAATGGGTGGCTGTTGAGGAATCCGGGGAAATGGGGGTGACCAGAGGGTGAGAAAGCTGAAGATGTCCATCTTTGAGGGTGAGGACGCACATGGATGTATTTACAAAGTAGAGGGGTACTTTGCAGTAAATGGGTTGACAAAGGAGGAGAAATTGACAGCGGCCAGATTGTGTTTGGAAGGGAAAGCATTGACTTGGTATCAGTGGAGGGACATGAGGTGACCCATTCGAAGTTGGAGGGACTTCAAGGACTACTTACTAGAACGTTTTCGAAGGAGGGGACCATGAAAGAGTATCGTGATAGATTTAAGTACTTAGCTAGTAGGCTAGACTGGCATTCTGAGACGGTGCTAGAGGGGAACTTCATAAAGGGGCTTAAACCAAATATCATAGTAGCTATTAGAGTGATGAGGCCACGTAACTTGGGGGAGGCCATGGAGCTGGCACAGTTGGTAGAGAACCAAAAGTATCTGGAAAGGGAGGCTAGAGACAGTAGCTTGGGGGATCATATACGATGACCACCACTTTTTTGGCTCCTAAGGGACCCGCACCAAGAGGTCTGGGGAAAGCCTCAAAGGAGAAGATTGGAGGAGGGGATTCGAGGGAAACTTCAAGAAGCTCACTAAGGAGTTGTATGAGAAGCAGGCAAAGGGATTGTGCTTCAGATGTGATGACAAATAGACACCGGGGCATAGGTGTAAGGATCAAACTCTTCAATTTCTCCATGTCTTTTATGATGAGGAAGCTGAGGAGAGAGGTGAGAGTGGGTCCATGGAAGAGGAAGAGGAGAAGCTGCATATGGACACAGCGAAAGTCTCTTTGAACTCATCGGTAGGATTCACCCTGAATTACACCATGAAAGTGAAACGAGAGATAGCTGACAGAGAGGTGGTGGTGTTGATTGACAGTGGGGCTACCCACAATTTTATCTCCAATTAAATCATAAAACTGTTGGGGGTGAAATTAGTGGACACCGAAGGATATGGGGTGACGATGGGCACAAGAAAGGTAGAGATGGGTAGAGGAGTGTGAAAGGGGAGTAGTGTTGACGATTCAAGGGATTCAGGTGGGAGAATTTTCTTCCATTGGATTACCATCCTTCTTCCATCGGGATGAAGTGCATTCAATATCATCTCTTCATGCATCCTTGTATTTTTTTCATGTAATATTGTGAAACTTATTGAAGGTTGCATTAAGTGTCAAAATGTGACTCATGATTTCCATGTGAAGTCCAGAACCAATAATTTGGTAAGAATAAGGAGGATGATAATCCAAGGCGATGCCGGGCTGTCCAAGGCTAGGGTATCTCTCAAACCCATGATCAAAACCATACAGGAGGTGAGAGGAGGATTTTTGGTGGAACTGCAATGCTTGGAAGGGGTTAGACTAGGGAAGAGGGAGACATTCCTCTTTCAGTGCAACCACTCATACAGCAGTCCAGTGATGTTTTTCATCCACCTCAAGGTTTATCGCCACCCAGAAAGCAGGAGCATGCAATCAATTTGAACGAAGGAGTGTCACCGATTAGTGTATGACCATACCGCTACCCCCAAATTCAGAAGGATGAGATTGAGAAGCTGATCCGGGAGATGTTAGAGGCGGGGATCATCAGGCCGATTGTAAGTCCTTTCTCTAGTCCAGCCTTATTGGTCAAGAAGAAGGATGGGAGCTGGAGGTTTTGTGCGAATTATAGGGCTTTGAATAAGGAGATGATGCCGGATAAGTTTTACATTCTGGTGATTGATGAGCTACTGGACAATCTATATAGAGTAGTGATGTTTTCCCAGATGGACTTGAAGTCGGGCTACTATCAAATCAAAATGAAAGAGAAGGATATTTAGAAGATGATTTTCAGGACACGCGAAGGTCACTACAAGTTCTTGGTGATGCCATTTGGGCTTAAAAACACCCCTGCAACTTTCCAATCCTTTATGAACAGGGTGTTCAGCCCGTACCTCCGTACTCCAAAGGTTTGTCTTAGTTTTCTAATTTTCTTTGATGACATACTTGTGTACATCGGAACCAAAGAGGACCATCTCGAGCATTTGAGGGTGGTCTTTGGAGTTCTACAAGAGCATCAGCTAAGGGCCAACCAGAAGAAGTGCAGCTTTGCACATACTAGTGTTGAGTACTTGGGGCACGTGATATTTTAGGAGGGGATGGAAGTCAATCAAGCCAAATTTGAAGCAATGCATAACTGGCCTCTACCTAGGAATTTGAGAGAGTTGAGGGGCTTCCAAGGTTTGACGGGTTATTACCGAAGGTTCGTGAAGGGGTACAAAAACATATCCTGGCCTTTGACAGAGCAGTTAAAGAAGTGATAGCTTCTTGTGGGAAGAGAGGGCTACCCAGGCTTTTGAGAGACAGAAAAGGTCATGACCACAGTACCAATTTTGGCTCTACCAGATTTCAGCCAGACCATTGTGGTGGAGACAGATGCATCAAGATATGGGTTAAGGGCAGTGCTTATGCAGAATCATAGACTCATATCCCACTTCAGTCAAGTTTTGATGGCCATTATGTTAGCCATCAAAAGTGACGTCCATATCTGTTGGGTCGGCATTTCATCGTCAGGACAGACCAGAGGAGCTTGAAATATCTGCTAGAGTAGAAAATGGTGACTAAGGAATATCATAGGTGGTTGTCCAAATTGTTGGGATGCGATTTTGAGATCCAATATAGACTAGGATTGGAGAATAAGGCAGCTTACACCTTATTTAGGTGTGGGGGAGAGCTCCACGAGATGGCCATTTCTGTACTCCTAATGGTAGCTTAGGGGCTATCAAGGAAGAAAGTGTGCAGGATGAGGAGCTAAGGAAGTTTGGAGGGATTTACTAAAGGATAGGAGCAGCCACTTAGGCTACTCCCTCGAAAGAGAGAGACTATTGTGCCAAGGGAGATTTGTGATACCACAAACCTCCAGTCATATTACCCACCTGCTACAGGAGTTCCTCAGGAGAGCAGTTCGAGGCCATTCCAGGATACAGAAGACTTATAGAATATTGATTGTTGAATTTTACTGGAAAGGTATGCATAAGGATGTGGAGGAGATGGTGGCAAGGTGTGAGGGTGCAAGAGAAATAAGTACATGACTATGGCTCTAAGGGGTTACTACAACCCTTAGCACTTCCAAATAGGGTATGAGAAGAAGTGTCCTTGGATTTCATTGATGGTCTCCCATGATCTGAGGGATTCAAAGTGAATATGGTGGTGGTTGACAGGATGAGTAAATATGTGCATTTATTCCCTTACAACATCCTCACACCAATCACAGTAGCTATAGCATTCATCAGAGAAGTGGTTAGACTGCACAAGATTCCAGGGTCGATAGTCTCTATCCGAGATAAGGTGTTTCGCAGTCAGTTTTGGAGGGAGCTGCTCAGGTTGCAGTGTACAATTCTTAAGAGAATCACCACTGACTACCCTCAAACGGACAGACAAACGGAGGTAGTCAACAGAAGCTTGGAGACTTGAGAAGTTTTGCTTCTGAAACACCACGGATGTGAGCCAAGTGGTTAGAGTGAGCTGAATATTGGTACAACACCTTGCACCACTCAACTGCTCAGATTGACCCCTTTTAAGGTGATGTGTGCAAGTGACCCACCACACTTGGTGCATTTTGGGCAAAAAAGCACATCAATATCTTCAGTAGAGCAGTATTTGGAAGAGCAGGATAAGGTGTTAGAGGAATTGAAGAGACACCTATTGAGGGCACAACATATCAAGAAGAGCAAGCAGATGCACATAGGAAAGACATCCAGTTCGAAGTGGGGGATATGGTGTTCTTAAAATTGCGACCCTACCGACAGAGGATAGTGGCCAACAAGAGGAATGAGAAATTGACCCCAAGGTACTTCGATCCCTACGAGATTTTGAAGAAGATTGGAGCAGTGGCGTACCGCTTGAAGTTACTCCCTAACACAACAATACACCCAGTCTTCCATGTATTACAATTGAGGAAAGCTCTGGGGGAACATGCAATTAGTGCAGAGTTACCGATGACACTGATGGAGGAGTTGGAAGTGGCGTTGGAACCATTGGAGCTAAAAGGTGTGAGATCAGAAAAAGAAACGAACAAAGAAGTGTTGATTAAATGGTGGGGCCTACCCGACTTTGACGCTATGTGGGAACCATATGAGAGGGTGAAGCAGCAATTTCCTTCATTTCACCTTGAGGGCAAGGTGAGTCTTTGGGAGAGAGGTAAGTAATGTTAGACCGGCAGAGGCCCAAGAGCAGGCCGAATTGGTCCAGGAGGGAGCAGTTCACGTATACAGGGGGCGGGCAAACAAGAGGGGCGGAAGCCTGGCTAGGACGGAATCAGGGCTTGGGTCCACACATTAATGGAGACTTTGGTTTATGAGGTAAAATTCAAAATTAGGGGTTCTTTAGGGATTAATGATTTGTGTTTTGTTTTAAGTAATTTCCTTCTTACTAGGGTTAGGGCTATCTTGAATTAATCTGAAATTTGAGATCTCTGTTGTGGGTTTTTGGGATCTACACTTCGGTTAGAGATTAGAGAGTTGAATCTTCCTCTCGAATTGAAGATTCATTGTATTGGATTATTTATTTTCATCTCTTATTGAATTTCAAGTGCTTGCCTTTGCAATTTCTCTACAGATTTTGTAAAACCTGCTTGGTTTTTGCTGAATTTCTTTGGAATTCAGCACGTTTTTCTCTGTTTTTGTGGTTGTTTCCTACCAGGTGCCCAACCTATATCTCCTTAACCTAACTTCTAACTTGGCATATCTTTAGGTGGAAATAATTTTGTTACCCGAGACCAATTTGACTCTCGCATAGTTAGCCTTCGCCAGCAAATCACTTAGATCACAATCGTTATGCAAATGTCCTTTGCCCATGAAGCTTCCCTTCTTGCTCCCAAAGAAGAGGTGTTGCATGTCGTCATCAAAAATTATTGTTAAGTCACACCCATCATCAAGAACCTCTCAGAAGGAGCACTAAGTCACTAACCAAGGAGAAAAATGAAGCCATATCACTCAAATACAAATCAACCCATTACTTTCTATTAGAAGAGGACTTGTTTAGAAAGTGTTACTTTGGCTGTTTGGCATTAGCATATGATGTCTCTTAACATGTGAAAATCAAAAGTCTTGAAAGAAATTCATAAGACTAGTGCAACAGTCACATTTTCTTCGAAAATCTAGCAAGGTGCTTTCTGAAGAATATTATTGGCCTACTCTCTAGGATGATGCAAAAGAGTACGACAGCACTGCAAAAATTATTAGCTTTGTTATAAAATCCCAAAGATAAGATAGGGTGGGGATACAAACATGGGCTAGGCAACATAGTTAAACTCCCTAACCCTTACATCATGGTTCGGACATTAATTTGTGTGTGTGTATATATATATATCTGTGTGTGTTTGCATATAATTTATAATATGTAGCTTGAAAACACTTTTTTTATTGAAATAAACATATATGAACAAAGATTTATTTATGTTTTGTTCATTAATGAATCAAGCCCAAAAAATGATTTTAAGTTCAACGCATTAGTTAATAAGCGAGTTGAACTCAAAGTTGTTCATGAACATTGAATTAGATCAACACTTAAAGCACACATTCTTGCATTCACTCTTGATGCATTGAAAAAAATTAGATTGGAGAAAGGACTCCCTTGTTGCTTTTAGATAGAAAATATGTTATAGAAAATGATGCATTCATTTTCTTTAATTGTGTTTAAAAATGAAATGGTTACACCTAAGAGACTTTTGTGGAATTTGAAATCAATGTTTAGTTTCTAGCCACATTCAAACAAATGATAGATTAATATTATAGTTTTTCAAAACAAGTCGAGCAAATGCGCCCTAAGACAGCTTCTTCAACTTGATAAATTTCGTTATGGAGATGTCAATTGAAGTGTATTATGTAGGTTTGGATGGCTACTGGGACTCACATGGGAAGAGAGCTTTGGTTAAGTGAGCTGCCTATATAAGTTAGTGTAGGTCGTATGGAGTTCTATGGTACGAGTGTGAAGGATATTTTTAGTGTAATTGAAAAAAAGTAGCATTACAACCAAGACCACAGTAGGCCAGTACGAGGGTGCAGCAATTCTGTGTGGCTTGCAAATAGATACCTGACCAAATCATTCATATGGTTCTTTAAAATTGGATTTCCACTATTCTTGATAACCTGATTGGATAAAATCTAACATTCTAAATTCCAGTCTCCAAACTAAGCATAAGAAAATAATAAGACAGATATATGCTTTCATTGTCCAAGGAAGAAAATTCTACCTAAATAAAAATGTCCATTAAACCAGAGTCAAGTGCAACTGACAGCATCATGACAAGTCTACCAAGCCCTAATGTTTGATAGCATCGCTCTATGAGATGCAGGCAATATGTATAATTTCAACAATGAGAAAACGTACCAAATTCCCAACGTGCTTGAACAAGAGCCAGCTTCGGATTATGAACAAGAAAAGGGATGGCCCTCATGAGAAAGTCAGATTCTGGTTGAAAATCAGCATCGAAAATGACAACATAGTCACACTGTTCAACATAACTATGCTGCATCCCCTCTTTCAGGGCACCTGCTTTGTATCCTTTTCTGTTGTCTCTGACCTCGTATGTTATATTCATGCCTTTGCTTGCCCAAATCTTGCATTCAAGCTCCACCAAATCCTATGGTTGAAGAATAAATTAACAAATATATATAGGAAAACATATAAAATATAGTAGATAAATAAACCATCTAGGAGAATAATGGTCTAATTGATAATTAGTGGGGAAAGGCCACTTAAGAATTGTTTTATTTGACCACTAGATGTTTAGTTTTCATTGATGAACCAAAGATTTTTGAAACATGGTCCCTGGTTAGCAAGGCATTATATGTTACAGAGATAATGACTTTGGATTGGCTTTTAATGCAAGTCGTCACAACTTTTTTTTTTGGACATTTAGGCCATTTAAGGCAAACTCACACACACAACGCATACACAAAGACTCGAACCCAAGACCTCTTAATTGGAAGCATAAGCTCTCAACCAACAGACCAAGGTAAGCTGTGTGTCATCACAACAGATAGTTGTTGCAAATGTAAGACATATGAAAATGGCTATATCATAAAATTTTGCTCAATTTCTTGAATTATGTGATTCCATAAAAAGCAAAAATGAAAATAAAAGTCAGAGTTGTAGTGGACAGGTCTATTGATTTGGAATTATTTCTAAATTTGAATAAGCTTTTATTTGGAAAGTTTTTAATGGCTCATTATTGTAATTGATTAGGGAATAGATTATTTCCCTAATTAAGTTGATTTGATTGATGCATTAATAAGGATATCTAATTATTTCATTAATTAGGGATTTGATTGGAGATTTGATTGATACATTAAGTAGGGAATCTAATTATTACATTAATTAGGGATTTGATTAGGATTAGATTAGGTAGCTCTTTCCTAATTTACTTTGGCTCAAATCTATAAATAGAGCCATGGGGTTTGTGATATCATGAGGACATTCTTGGAGGAGTTTGTGATAGTCCATCTCAATGTTATCCTCATCTAGACATGGGATAAACACCTTGAAGATGTGTATAAAATGTTCGACCTCCTGAAATAACACTAACTTGTACTCAATCTAAAGAAATCTCACATCAAGAAGAAAAAATCTAATCTAATTGGGCTTAGAAATTGGTGTCTATAGATCAAGGATCAAATCAATCAAGAATTAGCCTCAACCATAAAATTTGATTAATGTGTAAAGTTTTATGAGAGTTTGCTAGTACATAAGCAAGTTTATCCATAGTGTTAATACTCATTGCAACATTACAGCACTGATGAAGGTCAACCAACAGTTTATCCGAGAGAAGAAGCATGATGGAACATTTCTTCTTTTCAAGTGGAAAAAAAGTGAGGCGCCTAACATATTATTTGCCAACTATTGAAAAACTTTTGAAGTAGACGTAGTTGACTTCCATATAAGTGTCACTACTGATGCAAATGAAGCCAATTACGATCCATGGTCACCATCAAGCTTCATCTAATTATAAAGCGGATCGCATCACCGCATTCAGGACACCGAATTTATCAAAGAAGAGCCACTCATGTGCGACTTAGTCAAAAATCAACGATGAAAGCTAGAGGGTGCAATGTTTCACAAAATTGCTCGAATGGCTTCTGATCGTTAAACAGACTACGTCGATGTGATCAAAGCTTCGCATTAATCTAAGGGGGGGCTCATCGCAATTGAATTGAGCAAAGACGATCAAAATCGACATACTACAAATGAAATATTATGTGATGTTGCTTGAATATCGTCCATTCACAAAATGGACTTTGTTGTTGTGTCCGGAACGTCAAAATCATATAGAAAATGTCGTAACATTTCCCAGATCATCGTACAATGCAAAAAAGACAAATTGGCATGAATTTCAATGTGGCATCGCACAAAACTGCCCAAATGACATCCCGATCACAAAGCGGATTTTATCGTTGGGCTCAAAAACTCAAATCTTGGATTAGCTTGTTGCAAGTCAACACGATAGAACATATCCCGTATGTGGATCTTCTCGGATTGGGTTGTGATATAGACCCTCCTCTTCTCCTCTTCTCCTCTCCTCCTCAAACTCAATCCGGATGTGAACAAGTTCCTCCTCTAAGGCCTAAACTAGCCCCAAAAAAGCCTTTAATGAAGATGCCAAAGGAACAGGGGCTCCAACTTCTTGATGATTATGTGAGGAAGTATGCTCACAAACAACTAGACGCGGCAAAAGAGAGGTAGCAAGAAGCTCCTAAGCAGGTGCAATATCCTCTACTTGCACTGCTGGAGTCACCCTTGTTGCATGAAGTGAAGGGTGGATAATTCCTTATCCAAAAAGATAAAGGGGGCCTCTAGTAATTGAACATGAAGATCTCGTGTCCTAATATATAAATCAGGTGCTCTGCATGAGAGCTAATGTCTCGAACACACTGAACAGAGGACCTAAAAACTCACTTATAATCAAATAAACCCTAGCTTCACTCGAGATCGACAACACTCGAACCCCAAACATAAACATCTCAAAATTTGAAAGGGATTATTTTTATCTCCACTTACAGCTCAATGTCGCCAAACCTCCTCCGACATAAGTTCATGGTTGATTGATAATGCCACTTGAGAACAAGTCAAAGGGGTTGAGCTGACTTCTTTGTGAACAAGGCTCATCACCTCAAGCATAGCCCCGGTCGTGGAAGGACCTTGATGTAATAATCTTAATTTTCACGTGATTAAAAACTTGTTAATAGAATATTAACGATCCATATGAAATTCCTACATGCATGAAATTTCTATTGAAAGCATAGCGGCGCTGGCCTCTCTGTATATGATATGGAGTTTTAATTGTGAGAGCACAACAATGGTGGGAAGTGGCGCTATCTTCTCTGTTCTATAGAAATTTGATAGATAATTGCAACAATAATGTCTGGAGTGCTGTGATGCTACAACAATAACAACAACAACAACATCAAGCCTTTGTCCCACTACGTGGGGTCGGCTACATGAATCCTTTTTCGCCATTGTGTCCGGTTAAAGTTAAATTCTCATTTAAATCTAATAAAGAAAGATCATTTATAATATTTTCTAACCAAGTCTTTTTAGGTCTACCTCTACCTTTCTTAACATAAGTCGAATCTAATACCTCAACTTTCCTAACAGGGTCATCAGAAGGCCTCTGTTTAATATGACCAAACCATCTAAGGTGACTCTCTCTAATCTTATCTTCCACTGGAGCTACTCCAACCTTTTCATGTATATGCTCATTTAATATCCTATCTGTCAAGCCACTCATCCACCTAAGCATCCTCATCTCTGCGACACTTAACTTAGTAATATGCTTCTCTTTTAATGGCCAACATTCGGCACCATAAAGCATTGCAAGTCTCACCACCATCTTATAGAATTTTTCCTTAAGTTTGAGGGGGACTTTTCTATCGCACAATAAGCCTGATGCATTCCTCCACTTCAACCATCCAACTTGAATTCTGCTGATAATATCCCCAGTGATGTGATGCTAGCATAATCAAAATATATTTTTTAAATATCTTAATTTATTTTAATAGAACTCATCAGCAGCCATCCCCCCCCCCCCAATTTCTTGCTCTTTAGCCAAAAGGAGAGAATGAGAAGAGAGAAGAGAATGGGAGAGAGAGAGAGATAAAGAGAGAGGAGAAAAAAAGCGGGGTTCAAGCTAGTATTTTTTTAGCTCTAATTATGAAAAATGTTCTGATCGTGCTAGGTAACCTTTATCCATCATCTATTTCAAATAATTTCAATTTTTTATGGCTTTTCTCCCCCTAAATCCGATAAAAATGTATTTCTCCTTATATAGATAATTTCCACCTTATAAATTTTGATGTGTGAAAAATATCATTATCCTGAATATTTTGGCGATAGCATATTGAAATTCTATCATATGTGTATGTGTGTCATTTTCAATGAAATGAATGAAATAAAAGTATGCATAAACTATATATGAGCTAATGTATTCAAAGGTATGAATAAAATATATGACATGCATTAAAATATTGTTTATTGATCCAACATACATTTTGATAAGTACACTAGATTGATTTACCTATTAAAATAATTGTTTTGAATGACATGATAATTGCTACTATATGATGAATATAATTTGGCATGTGTATAAAAGCAAGAAAGGTGAATTAAAAATAATTGATTGATTCAAGTTGACTAGAGGCATGCTACTCTATACAAGAGAGTGAGCCAACAAAATTTTCTTTAAATAATAATTGTGGTGTGATCCTAAAAAATATGAAAATAGAGCATAAAGAGATTAATTGATACGATATGATACGCTGATAGACTCAATTGATAACTTCTTACATGAAAGTTATATAACTGTGATTGAGAAAGATATGAATGATTCATATTTACATAATTAATATGGTTGAGATTGATTCCTGCATGATTGACCTACAGGACTTCATACAGGAAAAACACCACATGAGCCGGATGTCTTGCCATACTTATAAGATGACATGCAAACCTCATGGAATTGTATATATATTAATAGATATAGAATGATATTATAAGTGCATAAATCATATGTTCTAATATAAATATGATATAGGATATAATTGATACAGGCATATGATAAGATTGATATTACTAATACAAGAACACATGATACACATTACATTTTTTTTTTATATGATACACATTACATATTATATTATACTTGATATAGAATACGATACATATGCATTGATAATGTACAACATGCTTAGACATATATGAAATATTTATAATTATATAATAGGCATGTCCGCATAGATAACATAGTGTAGAGGCTGAATATAGTACTTCTTAATAAATATGCCCAAATTCATCAATTCACCTATTATGTTGTACTAATACGAGCATAGAGATGATAAAATGTGCTGATCTTTTATATGGATATTGATCAGTTATCATAGAGTTGTAACGGATGCATTAATTTTTACTGTTTATATTGACTATCACATGTTCTTACTATTATATGTTTATATTTATATGATGAATGATCACATGCATATTATTTCTATTACCGTGCATTGATTACAGTTGCAGGTCAGATAACCAACACGGTTATTAGTTCATTCCATGGTTTACATATTTTTAAGGGTCAAGACTCAATAGAGTTAAGTTGATCTGAGTTGTTATAGTTATAGATATTTTTGTGTTGTTTTTTTTTTGCAGCCAAGAATGTTCTATATAAATCGATGAGATAGAATTTTTAGCTATTGTATATGATATTTTGAATAAAAATAAAAATACATCTATTGATGTTTTAAAATGGAATAAAATATTATTTTCTCTATGCCTTATTCTTTTATAATTAGTGACCTGGTGACTAATTAGAAAATAAAAGATATAATTCTTTTCACTTACGTCTTGGGTATGTATGTCGTCTCACATCCAATCCAAGGTAACATGTTAAGAGTATGAGTTAAGATGGGTAGGGTCATGACACTTGGTGAGTACCTCACCTAGTGTGCCTCACAACAAGGGGATCTAATCAAATTCCAAACGAGAAGATGCCTTTGCCTTATGTGGCCCTGCCGCCGCCTACTTTTTCTCAATAAATTGACTAGACTTCTATTTCTCATACTCCATGGTTTTAAATTTATGAAGGAAAGCCTTTCGGAGTCTACGATCGTCAAAGTAGACATATTTTATGGTACTCATCTCAGCCATCTCTTATGCGAACTAGAGGAACTAAACTAAAGCATAGAAAATGATGAACTATAGACCCTAGCCTTTCTTATAGCCAAAAGATAGTACAGAGATCAAATCAACTTCATCATGAGTTTCTTGGACAAAGTTTTCTCTTTGTCATTTAATTGAGATATCAAATGTTTTCCTTTTTAATTATCTTTATCATTTTTGCAAGAAACTCTTGAAAGGAGAAAGTGAATCAAAAAGTAAATGTATTTTCAAATGTATTGATATAAGTACTCAAAGGTACGAAGAAAGTTCACCCCTAAGGAGCTCGGTCAAGACACTAACTTTCCCAAAATGAGCCTCCCCAGAAAGAGCATTCACCAGAGCAAGATTAGGGATATGCAAGCATTCGCCCCAATAAAGTTCGCATTATAGGAGCTCAACCTTGAGGAATTCAATCAAGGATGCACATGATTCGAGCAAGTTTGGCCAAAGAACTTGCCTCAATAAGCCTTCACTTAAAGAAATACTCTTCTTATAAGGACTTGGTTCTTTCAATAGCTCTCCCCAGTCAAGACCATTGACCTTCCACAAATATCCTCATGTAAGCTACATGAGACACCTAAAAAGCTTATAAGCATGGCTTCATTAACTGTGTTCATCCCCAGCTCACAGCCACACTCGCCTAATAAACTCGTCACTTGCCCAAAAGGACTCGCCACACGCCTAAGGCATTCCCCTTTGTGAACTCGACCAAGGTGTTCATCTTGAAGGACTACTCATATTCTCTTACTAGCCTATTTAGATTTGTTATTAAGATCAAGTGTCGCCCACGTGCAAATTTGAATTCAGCAGCAATAAAACAAGATAATTAGGGTTAATGAAACACAAAATTTCAATTAGAAAGCTCGAACTGATTAGATCTGTCCATCCTCAACCCAAATGGTGAAATTGATCCCCCTGCAAATCCGCCATTGAATCTATTCATAACAAAATTACTCCACCGCGTAGTCCACTAACCACGAAACCCAGGAAGATTTCCCTAAGGCACCAAGCTCAAAGAGCGTTCTTGACGCTGAACGCAGGGGGGTGTTGGGGTTGAGCCGTCCAATATTCATCAAGGTATACTGTATACAACATTCGATGCACGCCGTTGAGTTCACGGTATTCCCTAAACAAAAATACAAAATCTATGAGCCACACCAACGGCCACCAACATATACCGAACTTTCGCCACTTAGAAGAAATCCATTAGGCACTCTGCTCAAAACCGCAACACGCCCATTTAAGCGTCAAGCACTATTTTCCCAGTCATTTCCAATTTTCTATGGCATGTCTTTCTACAAGAGACCCTACTCTGCATTTCACGGAATTAGGCGTATTCTATAAAATCTCACCTTAATTTCCGGGTCGGTTGAATCATCAAGCACCTGAATGATCATCCGTTCCGATGGCCACGATAGCCCGCACGTCGCCCCAATCGAGAGCTTGTACACCTGCTCCCCATTTCGCCTAACCAAATCAACCTCCATCTCGTCGAATAAGAAAATAATAGAGGGATGACAGGGTAAGATAAATACCTCTTTCTCATTATACATAGGGATTTGAACGAGAACCATGGGGTAATCGGAGCTACCGGTCTCCAAATCGGCGCTGATCGTTTCCCATTTGTACCGCTTCTCCGGCGTCAAGCGGAACAGCTTCACGGCGAGGCTCACGAATGACATGAAAACCACCTCCACGAGCAGCATCACCGAGAGCACTAGGCACAGTGACACAGCGACCTTCATCGCCGGCACCACCGCCGCCTTCCGGATAGTAGCCCACGCCACACGATACCAATGCGGTAGCATCCTCTCCGTCGACACAACCATCGCCTCCACTCCTCGAGGTATCGATCCGGCTAGGAAAAGAGCCCCGCTAACCGCCGTCGATTCCCTTCCGCCTTCTCCGGCGGCGGCGGTGGCGGCGGCGGAGACGAACAGCACGAGGAACGCAGCTCTTAATGGCCACGCCTCCATCTCCCAGCTGCTTTTCTGTTCCACAAGGATTTCCTTTTATCGATTAAAAATCGGTTGGACGTTCTGCATTGTATGGTATAAAAACTAAAAAGCAAGGCAATTGACGGGGTGCCTTGTCCATCCAGAATTTTACAGCTAGCACGTGACGGCGGCTTATATTAATTAACAGGGGAAAAGCCGCTGTTGGAGAAAGTTCGGTACAGTCCTTTTTTTTTTATCTAAAATAGAACCTTCCTCTGCGTACGTTCACTAGATAGAATAAAAGTTCCTGTTCGAGATTCTTTTTTTTTGCTCAAAAAATAAAAATAAAGTTGGTATCGAACTCAAACGTGATAAATGTGATATATTTTAATAATTTATTGTTAAATATAAATAAATTTTTATTTTAAAAATGATTTAATATGATGAATTTAATATTATTTTTTATTTTACTAATAGTTTATTTTTACTTTTTTTTTGGTAGATTAGGGCTATAACCAAATGAGAAAAATTATTGTATGAAAAGTAATTAGAAAGTTTTATTATCTCTCTATGTAAATCACATAACACAATATTCAAAATACATATATTCTTCTCTTATTTATAGGATTAAAAATATTACATAAAATACATCATCTAGAATAAATAGAATAAATAAGACATCATATGGAGTAATAAGATGATGTACATATGGATCTCTATATATGATTTGAGTGAGTTTTTTAGGCCTAGCATGTAAGGCACGTTTTTGCAGAAAATTTTCTAAGAATGAGAGTCGAACTCATATGCATGAGAGGAGAGTTTTCATGGATAGAAGTGTTATGTGGTAGGGATGAATTAGTTTGTAAAAGCCATGACCACTGCATACATGGGCTTATATGAGAATAGTAGGATACCTCTCCATATTTGAAATTCTTATCCAACTTATATTATTGGCTTGTAATTAGCCTTATTTCCTTAAGATTTAAATTTATTTTATGGATGATTTTATAGGAAAAAATTATAATAGATATTTCTCATCCTCGTGAACACGTTGTTGTGGATCTCACTACTGGTGTTTAAGCCCCATTCTCATGCATCATTTATTAAAATTAGAACAAGTGTGCAAGCATTATACTTCAATATTCAACATAAAAAATGACATAAATAAGTTTTTTTTTTTCATAAGTAAATAAACTTATATAGAGATGGATTTTTATGTGATCATATAATAGCTTAAAATTTTAAAAATAAAATGCTTTAAATATTAAATATATTGTAAATTTTCAAGAAATGACAAACTCATTGTATTCTTGTAAAATGCACTAATTGTGTAATAATATTATGTATATTTATAGAAAAAATATATATACATTGTACTTAACTATGTCATCTATATATATGTTTATCATTTAAATTTTAATATTTGCTGACATATCCCTCAAATTTTTAAAAAATATACAAAAATTTCACATAAATACACCATGGTCATTATCTTTCACGCATTGCAAATCCCATCGCCATTCGCTAGCGAGAATTATCGTTCTCCTCATGCTACTAGTGTTCTCTTTGTCTTCGTTTGCACAGTGTAGATTCTTTGTCCTCCATATCTTGTCAATCCATTCCTAATGAAATCTTATTATGTGATTTTGTAGTGAATTTCAACCTCACACATATTGCCTATAAATAAGAGAAGAAAACAGATGGACAACTTGAATGCCTTGTCTCAATGGGTAAGAAGGGGACAATAATTGAAGCCTCCTTCACCAAAAATCCTATTATAACATTTTCTTACCCAATGAGATACATTGATTTCCTCTTTGTTAGTAAGCATTTTGTTAATAGTCTTATTTAATGTAAATAATAAAATTTATATGTTAAATATATAAATAAAAATTATTGAATTGAAAGAAAATCTCATTAATTTTTATAACTATTAATTAAGAGCAGGGGCGAAAATTGCCCCCCCCCCCCCCCAAAAAAAAATTCTTTTGACCTAACTTGCCCTAAAATTTTACTTTTAGCTCCCCTTAAAAAACTTTTCGTAATATATAAATATATAATATTATTTTTTTAATATTTATTTATTTTTGTGATGTATTTGTCCCCTTTAAAATTGAAGGTGGTTTTACCTCTGATGATGAATTTGATATATATATATATATATATATATATATATATATATATATATATATGTATAATGTGTGTATGATTTTAATTTTAATTGGCTCAAAAGTAAAAAAAAAAATCAAAAATATATTAAAAAAAGGCTCATGTTATAAATATTAACTGATCATTTGGGTGACAGCAGGACAATGGCGTTAATTGTAGTGGGCGCGATCACGTGGCTAATGTTTTGCACGTGCTCGGGACCAATGTTCACACGTTGGATGGGCGATAAAGTGGCTTCACAAATGTGTTGATCCGTGATTGGTGGGTCGTTCTGGGCACCAACCGAGATGTAGGTGTAGAAACTTGCAGCGCCGGCCAGCAACATTCACGTAATATCGATTCCCAACCATCGCGACCCAGCTTGAAGGATCAGACCTGTACCCATTAAAGGAAAAAGCGACACGTGGAACATAATGCACGTGGTGGGCTATTAAGCATTTGTAGGAATTTTCGGTCGAAGTTGCAAAGAAAGTCGCGTGCTCCTTCGGCTTTTAATTCATTATTAAATGACGGATTATTTTCTTCTGTCTGAACCTCGAGTAAATTGTTTAATTAATGATTGCTGGTTTAAATACCACGAGTTCTTGGAATTATTGAACTTTGAAATTGAATCCATTCACAATTATTTCCTCCAAACAAATCTATAATTATTCAACGTGCGTTGGAACTTGACAAAATAATTATATTCTCGTCATTGAAAAGTGTCATAATAGAATTTCACAATTTTTATTAATAAAAACAGGCAAAATATCTAATGGTATTAATATATATGTCTACTTGATATATCATCAAAAAATTATCTTGATCAGGCCCGAATCTCGATGCAAAATTGAGTTGTAAGCTTCCAAAATTAAATTCAAGAGCATTTGAACTCCGATTTCAGCGAGATTATAGTAAAACTGAGCGTCTCGGAAATACGAACCCAACGACACCAAACTCAACCCAATCCGAGCCCAAATGAGTCTGAATCAAAGACCCAAAGCGCTGTTGGGAGATTCGAACCACAATTTGAGTTACCAAACGGTCTCTGATTTTCACGAGCTTATACTCGAATCGAACTTCTCGACGAGACGAATCCAACGTGACCAAGATCAACAAATTCCGACATCATCAAGACCTTCAAATGTCCAACGAACGGTCCACGATCAAGAGATTCAATATCGACCGTCCATTCAAACCACTCCCGATTCGCCCTTGATCTCACACCTATTTACAAGCCATGCCACTCCAGAAAAACTATAAATAGAGCCCTCATTCTTCACAAGAGGGCTCAAGTGAAGAGAAAGGAGAAGAAGAGAAGGGAGGAATTTGGGAGGTCTCTTGCCACCGACCACCGTCGGAGCTCTCTTGCCACCGACCACCGCCGGAGTTCTTGCCGACCACCGCCGGAGTTCTTGCCGACCACCACCGGGGTTCCTGCCGACCATTGTTGGGTTTCCTGCCGACCACCGCCGGTTTTCCTGTCGACCATCGCCGGGGTTACTGCCGACCACCGCATGTTTTACTGTCGACTGCCACCGAGGTTCCTGCTGACCACTGTCAAAGTTCCTGCCGACCATCACCGGTTTTTCAGCCGATCACCGCCTGAGTTCTCTTCTAACCGACGCTGAAGCTTATCCCAACCACTACCTTATTTTGGTCGTTTCATCAATCATCGCTAGATTTTTGTCTGTTACTAACTTGTTGTAATTCTGACATCTTCAAGTAAAGGGGTGAAACAAACGTTGTAACCAATCCAGATATAGTGGAAATTTCTCATCTGGGCCAGGCCCCGTGGTTTTTCCCTTTTCGGGTTTTCCACGTAAAAAAGTTTCTAGTGCTTCTCCCTTAATTATCTGTTGGTGTGCTGGATATACGTATATTGCTAAGACATTATATTTTTTACTCTACTGCCGCGTATATTCTAGTCCACAATAGTTTGGCGCCGTCTGTGGGAAAGCTTTCCCAATATTTCTTCAATGGCTGATCGAAGTAATACCAGTAATAGATTTTCTCGCTCAAATACGCATCGAACTAGATTCCCATCTGGCAATCATGGACATCGTAATTATCAGAGGGAAGGGCCTTCTTCCTTGGAAAATCGAATTCGTATGATGGAGGAACAACAGGCAAGGATCCTCGAAATATTGGAGGAGGTAGGCCAGCAAAGGATGTCGTCTCAAACTGATGAACCTCCTCTCCATCATCACCAACAAAATGATATGGACCAGCAATTTGAAAATGTTCATCAAACTCGTGCTCCTCCTCCACAATATAATCCAGAAATAGATGATACTGCTAGTTCAACACATCCTGCACCTAGAGCCCATCAGATGCAAAATCTTCAACCTGCTCTAGATACTCCTCGCGATGTCATAAGAGATGAATTACGACGACGGGTCCAAGAAGAATTCCCAATACGGGAAAGGAATCATTTCAATATACAACGAAGCTTTCAAGAATCATCTCCACTAAAATATGAAATTCTTATACACCCTATTCCAACAGGGTTCAAGCTACCAAACATTGATGCATATGATGGGTCATCTGATCCCTATGAACACATTGATCATTATCGAACAATTATGCACATACAGCGAGCTTCTGATGCGCTTCTTTGTCAAGTTTTTCCTGCGACCCTAAAGGGTCAAGCTCGCACCTGGTTCTATGCTCTCCCTAGAAATACAATCCATAGTTTTGTTCATCTTGCAAAATTCTTTGTCGAACAGTTTGTTGCTAATAGAAGAATTATTAAAGATTCATCACATCTCTCTGGAATCCGTCAAAATGAAGGAGAATCTTTGAAAGAATATTTTCAAAGATTTTCTTCTGAAACTTCTAGTCAAACTGAACGTCTTGACAAGATGAATCTGATGACATCAAAATCAGTCTAATTCGAGTCCCAATGAGCTCGAATCAAATGACTGAAGCATATTGGGAAGGTTCAAAATACTAATTGAGTAATCAAATAATCTTCAAATATGACATACTTATTATCGAATCAAGCGGCTTGACAAGATGAATCCAACGAGCTCAAGTTGACTTAATTCTAACAACATAAAAGCATTTAAATGCTTGATGAAATCTCTATAATCGAATGAATCAATATGAATCGTTTGATGGACACTCCAACTTTGCATTATATTTTCTCTATATTTACGGAATATGCTACTATCAAAAGCCTATAAATATGCCTTCATCCATCACATGATGGAAAGAAAGGAGGAGAACGAGAGCTGTAGATAAAACTTCTTTTTATTTTCCAAACGACACTGCCGAAGAGCATCACCAGCTATCGCCACTTATAATCATCATCATCACTGATGACCAAGATTAAAAATCACCATCATCTCTAGAATACAAACAAAATTTGACACTATTGTTGGATACATTTGTCGTTTTGTGAACATCAACTTTCAAAGATCTCTATTGATAAAAATAAGCACTATTGTTGGGTATAAACTACCCCTATGTGGACGCTTAATTTTTGTACACACCCTCATCTTAAACACTGAAAAAAGGATGATATTTGTATCACTTTCTTCTTCTTTTTTTTTTTTCATTTTTAAGGTTTCCACAAAGTTTTTTTTTTTTTTGGTCCTACTACTTTCATCTATACGTGTTGAATCTTCATACGCAGCTAAGATGTGAAATACATATTCTATTGACTCAAATTTTTCAGCATGCAACAAATATATTTGGGTCTATTTTATTTATTTTTATTTAAAAAATAAAATTATTTGTTAAAAAACATATGTTAAAATAAACATTAAAAAATTTATCCCAAAAATTATCATACACTTAAGTTAATATGTGAGATGTCACTAGTAGAATTGATTAAATTGATTAAAATGTGTAATATAATATTATAATGTAATAAATACTGTATATTAATATTGATTTATATGATATGTTTCAATTTTATGTGTTGTTCAAGAAAAATATCAAAAATATCATTTTAAAACTAGAAAAAAAAAAATTGATTGTCGTACGATTGCTTTAAATGATCAGGGTAAGAAAAAGTTTTTCGTTTTATTTTTAATGAATCTTCGGATTCCTTTTCCCTTAGTCTGCCATTTTTAAATGAATCTTTGGATCCCTTTTCGATCAGATGTATTTTTTTTTTCATAAGAGTATTACCAAACTCTTCAAATAAATTTATATAAAAATAAAAATGAGCTTCATTTTATTTAATTACATTAATATATATATATATATATATATATATATATATATATATATATATATATATATATATATATATATATATATATATATATATATATATATATATATATATATATATATATATATATGCTTCTTTAGCATCCATCTAATTTAGGCTTTATTTCGGATAACTTTCTTACTGCTTTTTAAAGCATTTTTTTAGTATAAATGTATTAAAAAGCTGTTTTAGAAAGCATTAAGAAAGCTATTGCATCTTTTGGGATGACTTTTTTACTGTTTTTTAAAGCATCTAAAAATTTGTATACTAAAAAATTATTTTAGAAAATAATAAGAAATACGAAAGCCATCCCAAACGAAGCCTTAAGGTTTGTTTGTGAGGACTTTTTAATGTTTCTTAAAGCAGTTTTTTAGTAAAAATTTAAAATTTGTATACTAAAAAGTTGTTTTAAGAAACATTAAGAAAACCGTCCCAAATGAAGCTTTACTATATAGTATCCAACACTTATCAAGATCATGTTTGATCATTACTTTCTATGGTGGATGCATCAATCACTAGTGATGCTTATAAAGATAGTGAATTTATGCGTTTCAAACATTTGCATTTTCTTATGAGCTCATCATTTACAATAGATCTTGAAAGACACTCAAACTTCTTTATCTTTGACCATTGACTAGGGGTGTCAATTTCGGGTCACGTGTCGGGTTCGGGTCGAACTCGGAACTGACCCGGGTTCAAACGGGTCGACCCTAACCCGACCCGGGTAGACAAACGGGTCGGAAACTCAAACTCAAACCCGGACCCGACCCGACCCGATTTTGGGTTATGCCGGCGCAGGAACATCGGAATGGCGGCCGGCGGACGACAGGGGAGGGGGCGGACACGACACGGGAGGGCGGGGGCAGCAGCGCAGGGCAGCGGGTGCGGGCAGGGGAAGCAGCGTGGGCAGCGGGCGCTCGGGGCAGCGGCGTGGGGCGCGGTCAGCGTAGGAGGGGGCAACGGGCAGCGCGGGAGGGGGCAGCGGGAAGCGGGCGGGAATCCAAATTTTTAAAATTAAACGGGTTTTCGGGTTGACCCGGCAACCCGCCGGAACCCGACCCATTTTTTTCAACGGGTCGAATACGGGTTCCCGAACCCGACCCGTTTTGAAATCGGGTCGGGTCCGGGTCCTAGCATTGACGCATAATTTCACCTATTCATCATTTACAATAGATCTTGAAAGACACTCAAACTTTTGCATTTTCTTATGAGCTCATCATTTACTACTTTGTCCATTGACGCATAATTTCACCTATTCGCCCAAATAACTCAGCTATTTATTATGTGTACTCGCAAGTTATAATAGAGGTTCTCATCAAAAGAACTTGCCAATCAATAATACTAAGTTGAGTCCAAGCCATATTCACCCACTACACAATTTATTGTTTTTTTTTTCCTTTATGCTTCTTTGGATTCCTTTGCAGCCACTCTCTGAAGTTGGCTTTTTATTTTTTATGGAAGTGATGTTATAGTCTTCAAATAAATACACGTAGGAAATGAAGTAAAATTATATTTTTATTATTATTATTGCTCATTAAAAATCGGAATAAGACAGCTAAAAGGCTTTTTTCTGTGAGACATTATAGATGCCATTTTGATCTCCTTTTTGGCCGTCGGCTGATTACCACAATCATTAATCGAAGTTGAATAATTGTTAAATTGTGAAAGACAAAAATAAAAACTAAGTCACGTCTCACTTTGTCATAAATCATAATAATGCTTAATAATTTGACAAAGCCTATCATAAAGATAGGAGTATCAAAATCGGGTCACTGGTCGGGCTCGGGTCAAACCTGACTTCTACCCATTAGTGTTTGACACGACCCAATTTTACAAATAGGTCAAAAATTTCAACCCGAATCCGACCTGCACAGGTTACGGGTGACCCGACCCGACCCGTGCATTTGAAATCGCGAACGACGAATCGACGATGGCATGGACAAAATCGCGGACGATGTTCCATGCCAGCGTGCGGTCTTAGGTCGCTGAGCCTGAGCGACAAGCAGGCAGCGTTGGGCCGCTGGCTAGGTCGTGAGGGCAGCATCGCAGGGCAGGATGATGTCATACTCGAAACGTGTTTGGGCTTTGGCGGCACACAGACAGGATAACGCGTCAACCCCGGGTCATCGACAACTCGACCAGACACAACTCGAAAATTATATTATTATTATTATTATCATTCATTAAAAAATGGGAATAAGACAACTAAAAGGCTTTTTTCTGTGAGAAATTATAGATGCCATTTTGATCTCGTTTTGGCCGTCGGCTGATTACTACAACCATTAACGTAGTTGAATAATTGCTAAATTATGAAAGACAAAAATAAAAACTAAGTCACGTCTCATTTGTCGTAATAGGACCCCGTAAATCATAATAATACTTAATAATTTGACAAATCCTACCATAAAAAATCGGGTCACTAGTTGGGCTCGAGTCGAACCAGACTTCGACCCGCTAGTATTTGACCCGACCCGATTTAATAAATAGGCCAAAAATCCCAATCTAGATCTGACCTGCACAGGTTATGAGTGACCCGACCTGACCCGTAGATTTTAAATCCCGAACGAAGAGCCGACAACAGCACGACTATTGACAACGGCACGAACGATGGGACGACAAGTCGATGATGGCACAAACAAAATCGCGGACGACATTCCCAGCCAGCATGCAGTCTTAGGTTGCTGAGCTTGAGCGACAAACAGGCAGTGCTGGGCAGCCGGCTAGGCCGCTACGGCAGCGCCGCAAGGCGGGTTGACGTCGAACTCGAAACGTGTTTGGGCTTTCGCAGCACACAGACAGGATGACGCGTCGACGCCGAGTCATCGATGACTCGACCAGACAGGGCGATGAAGCTGGGCCTAGCGTCCATAGGACGATGCCGACTAACGCGATATTCCCGGGTCAACCCGGGTTGATTGGGTTTCCAGGTCAACTCGAACCTGACCCGGTTTTACAAACGGGTCGGAATCCCGAATCCAACCCATTTCTCAAACAAGTTGACCTTAACCCGAAATTTTTGGGTTGGGTTTGAGTTTAATTTTCGAGTCGTGTCAAATATCGACACCAATCCAGAAAGGGAATTAGGTGATAAAATGGCTGGTGGCGAACATTTTGCACCATTCCATAGTTTGGCTTCGTTTTGGATGTTTGTCTTACTGATTTAAGAAGCAGTAAGAAAGCCGTCCCAATCGAAGCCTTTTAGTTTATGAAAGACAAATTATATGTAGATTTATGTACTAAGAAATAATAATAATCTAAATGTCATTTTGTTCTCGCTTATTTTTTAGTTAAGGATTTGTTTGATTTGCTGGAAAATGAATGTAAAATCTTAAAAGTATAAGAGATTTTAAATTTTGAGTGTTTAATATGCTGACAAAATATATAGTGTAAACTTTCAATGAATTTCTTTTAACTTCCTATTTCATTTTTAATGTATTGTAAACCCGCTCAATTTTGATCGAATTTCTTTGTCTTCGTAAGATGACTGCATTGTTGTCCCTTGATGTTGATGCCACCGACCGCGGGTGCAACTATTGGTCATCATGCAAGAGAGAGGGAGAGAGAGAAGGGATGAGAGGGAGAAACGATAGGCTTTAGGAGAAAAATCTTCCTAAAGCATTATTAATTTTTTTCCAAATTATATATCAGACTACAATGCATATATATAGATATTTACATTATTGTGATAACCTGCAAGAACAACCTAACTAAAACTAAACTAACACCTCACAATGAGCATGTTGTTATTGCTTAGATTTAGAAAATATTTATGTCCTCGTGTTTTTTGTAAGAGCAATGTGTGTGCATACTATTTATTTTTAATATTTTTTAGGAATGTGATTATTGATAGTATTTTGCAATGTGGGGCTTATCAAATATAATTTTGTCAGATATATTAATTTATATATTTTTTGTAATAAATAATTATGTATTTAATATCCGCATATGAAGGCGGAATAACATAAAAGTTTACTTGTTTATGGCACTAAACTCTAAGCTTATTTTAAGCTAAAGCTCTAATAAGAAAATGGGTTACAATTTAATTCTATTCAGTGAGATGGAATTAAAAAAAAAAAAAAAAAAAAAAGCAAGCACAAAACGCCCAATGATTGGGCATTTGCTCCAGCTTAAATTAACTCCTAGTCCCTCTCCTATCATGAATAGCTAGCATCCATCCTTTCTCAATTTTTTGCATTTATTGTTAGTATTAAAGCTATTTTTAAGTCATGAGCATTATATATATATATATATATATATATATATATATATGTCCTGGAGTATTCGCGGCGGTAGAGAAATATGAAGTTTAACGTCTTAGCGTTGTACGAAAATCTGGCACGCAATCAGATAAAAGTATAGGGTGCGTCATTCACTAGAGACACCAAATTTTTTACGTGGAAAATCCCTGAAAAAGAAGAAAACCACAAGGCCTAGCCCAGTTTTATTGAATCCACTAGTATTGCATTTGGTTAAAAATGAGGCCCTTCCTTAGGGGAGGGCCTTAGCTTGATGTACATCATATAGAGTACATTACAATATGTGAATACAAAGAATCCAATTTAATATGTTTGTTTGGTCTGAAGGACTATAGTCGGCGGGCGACGGAGGTCGGAAGCACTGTAGTCGGCGGGCGATGTAATTCAGAAGGACTGTAGTTGATGGACGATGTAAGTCAGAAGGATCATAGTCGGCGGGTGACGTAAGTTAGAAGGACCGTAGTCGGCGGGCGACAGAGGTCAGAAAGACCGTTGTCTGACGACGAAAGTCAGAAAGATGGCATATGGTAGAAGTCCATCAATAGGAAAAAATCCAACATCAAATAGATGTCTGGTCACTACAGGAAAACACGCGAATACCGTCGGATTTTCCGGCGGAAAAGTCTGGACGGTAATAAACGGCGCCGTTTCCGGCGGATGTGTTTGACGTAAAGTTTGCGTCAACCTTTCCGGCGCAAAATACGCCGTAAATGTACCGACGCATATTCCGCCCGAAAATCCGACGGCACAGGGATGCCTGAACCGTTTCCGTCGCACGTTACGGCGGAACTGTTACGGCGTATGTTACCGGCGGAAATTGCGCCGGCTTATTTTAAACTCAACGAAATATAACCGACGGAGCAGACGTCGGAAATTATACCGACGTCACTAATGCAACTACCGGCGGAACATCCGCCGGTAAAAGCCCTATTTCGCGAACCCGAACCCGTCTGGCCGTCATTTGTTTCCTTACATTCTCTCACTTCGACTGCTTCGCCCGTCGCCGTTCGTCGCTCGCCGTGGTTAGACATCGCCGACGGTCACCGGACTTCGCCGTCGACGATCGCCGGACTTCACCGAGCCTCCTTCCTAATCGCACGCCTGCCTAGTCGCGCGCCGCCGAGGAGAACCGAAGGTTTGGTTTTTGTTTTCAATTTTTTTTGCTATTTCGGTTGGATTACATATAGGATTAGCCTTAAGTTCATATCTTTTTGCTATAGTCATGATTGTTATCACTAGACATTTGCTAGAGGATAGTTTAGGGTTTAGGGTTTTGTTTGATGATCGATATTGTTCTTGTTGATAAGACTAGAGAGGGATTTGAAGGTAAACTTGAATTATGGAAATCAACATTAGTCCATATCTTTTTGCTTTAGTCATGATTGTTAGCACTAGACATTAGCTAGAGGATGTACCTTGGTGCATGCTTTTTGTTGATGATATTGCTCTTGTTGATAAGACTAGAGAGAGAGTTGAAGGTAAACTTGGATTATGGAGATCAACATTAGTCTATTTTTTTTATGTTTTAGTCATGGTTGTTAGCACTAGATATTTGCTAGAGGATGTACCTTGGTGCATGCTTTTTGTTGATGGTATTGTTCTTGTTGATAAGACTAGAGGGTGTTGAAGGTAAAGTTGGATTATACATGGAGATCAACATTACTCCATATCTTTTTGCTTTAGTGGTTAGTAGACCTAGTGAGGGTATTGTGACTTTGAGCGAACAATTCATTAATAAGTGTAACATAATTTTATGTTATGGATATTAGAAATATATAAATCCATTAAATTTTTACTCTTATTTATAGGTTATGGATATTAGAAATCAACGAAGTTGGATGTATAACCGATTATCTCAAGGTCGGAAGACATTAACTGATGAATTCATCAATGGGGTGAACCTTTTCATTCAGCAAGCGAAACAGCTGCCGATCTTTATATCTGAAGGAAAGTTTCGATGTCCATGTTCTAAACACAAAAATTTAGTGATCCTAGAACCAGATGACGTAACCGTTGATCTGTATCGCAGAGGATTCATGCCACGGTATTGGTATTGGACTTGTCATGGTGAGTATGAGCCACAATTTGATTATCAATGCGGTCCTTCTACAAGTAGTAATGTTGCTGAGGCTGAAAACATCCGTCCAAATCTTGAGGAATTAGTTCATGATGCAACTGGAATTTATGAAGAGTTACCGAATACGGAGGCACAGAATTTTTATGATTTATTGCATGCTGCACAGCAACCAATCTGGAAAGGGTGCACGACTCACTCAGAACTATCTGTTGCTGTGAAGATGTTAAGCATCAAGGCTGAATATAATGTTGCTCGTGAATGTTTTAATCAATTCATTGGGCTGCTTAAGGAAACCAATCCGACAGATAATTTAGTTCCTACAGATCTATATCGGACAAAGAAGTTAGTTTCGAAACTTGGTTTGACATGCACAAAGATAGATTGTTGTGTCAATGGATGCATGCTATACTTTAAAGAAGATATTGCAGAAACTGTATGCCGTCATTGCAATGCACCAAGATTTAAACCCAAATCTAGAAATAGAAGAAAACAGAAAGATGTGTCTGTTAGTAAGATGTTCTACTTTCCAATAATTCCAAGACTACAACGGCTATATGCATCCATGTTGATTGGCAAGCTCAGCTGCAAGCACAGATTCAAGCTCAAATGGAAGCACAGGTGCAAGCACAGGTTCAAGCACAGGTTCAAGCTCAGCTGCAAGCACAGGCGCAACACAATCAGTTGCTGGATGAAATGCGCAAGATGAGGGAGCAACTGAGTGGAAAAGACGTAGCTTCACCTGAGGAGGAGTCGACGGAGTCAGAGTAGTGTAATTTAGTTGAAATGAACTTTTATTTTTATGTGAACTTGTGTTATTAACTTGTGTTGTTGGTTGTATTACTTTGAAAATGATGTTATCAGTTGATTTTTAGTTCTAAACTGTTGTGAAACTGTTAAATTATTGTGAAGTTGTGGAACTGCTTGCTTTTTTAGTTTTAAACTTGTATCTGTTAGAATTGATATGTTTGCAGGTGTGGAAATGGGATTGTTGGCTGGGATGGCAATTTTTTTTTGTCAATGCTACAGGTTTCCGGCGGATTATGCGCCGGAACCTACGATACAACGAATGTATCGAACGTTATTAACGGCGAATATTCCGCCGGTACTTACCGGCGTAACAATTGCGCCGCAAATAATCAAATCGTGGAATCTTGCTGGCGACATTCCGGCGTTTAATCCGCCGTTAACTTCCGTCGTATCCTGCGACGGTAAATACCGGCGCATCAGGCGCCGGCATTTTAACGTTTTCACGTCGGCAAGCAAACCGTTTAATGCGCCGGTAATTCGTCGGAAACAACGCCGGAACGGTGTTCCGTCGCAAACTATGCGTCGGAAACAATTTATCGACGCACCTCAAACCGGCGGAGATGTTTGCGCCGGAACATGCGCCGGAAAATAACGGTTCCGTCGGAATTTACATTAATTCCGGCGTATTCCGTCCGCCGGTAATAACAGGTTTTCCTGTAGTGGGTGAAAGTCCGATAATATGCAGAAGTCTAGCGTCAGGTAGAAATTTACGAAGAGCGGAGGTCCGATGTCGAGTAGAAGTCCGACGTCAATTGGCGGTCGGGAAGAACTTCGTCGTTATATGGTATTTGGGCAAAACTCCATAGTTAATTGGAGACTGGATAAAACTCCAGCGTCACTTGGAGGTCGGGCGGAATTCCGACGTCACTTGGATGTTGGGCGGAATTTCAACGTCACTTGGAGTTCGGATAGAAAGAACTCCGACATCACTTGAACATTGGGCGGAGTACGTTCCAACGTCACTTGAACGTCGGGCAGAATTTCGGCGTCACTTGGAGGTCGAGCGGAATTTCGACGTCACTTGGACAGAATTTCGGCGTTTCGTGGAAGTCGGACGGAATTCCAGCGTCACTTGGACAGAATTCCGATGGCGATGGTCAAGGAGGAGTTCTTCCTTCCTATCCATCTTCTCCTCTTCTCCTTCTTCACTTGCTTCGGCCCCCTCTCAAGAGAAATGAGGGGCCTATTTATAGATTTTCTGGAGTGGCATGGCCTGTAAATAGGTGAGAGATCAAGGGCGAATCGGGAGTGGTATGAATGGATGACCAATATTGAATCCATGGATCGTGGACCGTTCGTCATACATTTGAAGGTCTTAATGATATCAAAATTTGGCGATCTTGGGCTCGTTGGATTTTTCTCGTCGAGCTGCTCGATTCGACTATAAAAACATCATATTTGGAAACCGTTTGGTAACTCAAATTATGGTTTTAACTTTTCAACAACGCTTCGGGTGCTTGATTTGGACTCATTTGGGCTCAGATTGAGTCTAATTTGGTGTCGTTGAGTTTGAATTTTTTGAAACGCTCAATTTGATTATAAGTTTGCTGAAATCGGAGTTCAGATGATCCCGGATTTAATTTTTGAAGTCTCCTACTCGATTTTTGCCTCGAGATTAGTGCTCGATCAAGATAATTTTTTTGATATATATATATATATATATATATATATATATATATATATAGTTAGTTAGTTAGTTAGTTAGACTACTTAAAGATTTATTATGGCACAATTTATCTCAACTTAGTCCATTCACTTAGATTTAGCTCAACTTACTTAATTCACTTTATATGCCATTCATTAAAGATAATTTATGCTTTTAAGTCTTTGGGTTATTTCATGAGTTCAACTAGAATTAAATTTGAATTGAGTTAGATATGAATCAAATAAAATTGTCTCTATATCGAATCGAATCATGCATAAATATACGCATAAATACATGTATTTTTTTATCTAAAAAAGGCCAAGGCTTATCCCTTCCAAAAGTATTAATTTATGATCATTAGATTATAACAATGTAATATTAACTATCCCAACATACCCTTGGAGCCACTTGAAGAGGGAGTAGAACGCCAAACTGATGCAAGAGAATAATAAATTTTAAGAAGAAGCATGATCAAAATTTAAATTATGTGAAAGAGCATAATTTTACAAAAAAAAATAAAGAGGCAAACTAGCCAAACAGTTTGGCTAATTCTAAAAATGCCAAAGTATTTGACGCATTACATGAAAAATGTTAGATTGTTTGGTTAATTCTTGATACCCAAACATTTTGGATAAAATTAGTTGTATTTGTATATTTTGTTAAATTAAAATACTTGTAAATTAATTAATGAATAATTTAAACTAATTATGTATTTTTTGGCTAATTCTTAATATACAAATAGTCTCTATCTGAATGTGATTTTCAATACAATGTTTTTATTGTTATTAGAATGTTGCTTTCAAATTCAGACATTTTATAAAATATTATGTTGTTTATAATTTTTACGTTAATTTTTTTTTGGCAAAGTTAAATTTATGAACGTTCAATGAGCTTATTTTGTCCTAAAATAGTATATATATTTAATTACTCATAAATTATTAATTAACACTTAAATTATATTTCAAATAAAAAAGACAAATTAACACAACTAATTTAGCCAAAATGATTGGCATTTTTCAAGTAATGCGCCAATAGTTTTGCGTTTTTAGAATTAGTCAAACAGTTTGGCTTGTTTAACTCTTTTTAATTTTTTGTAAAATTATACTGCTTCACATAATTTAAATTTTGACTATGCTTCTTCTTAAAATTTGTTTTGTGTAGGTTTTAATTATTTTTGCAAGTATTTAGTTAGTACCTGATGCTTAATGATTATTTAAGCTCTGTCATATTTTTTTGGGTTTTAGGTGCTTGCCAACCTTTTCTTTTCTATTTGATATAGGATCTTGTGCTCGTAGGTCTTATTTTTGCTTTTTGATTATAGCTCTTTGAGAGTTTAGTGACTGTTAGATCCCTTTAAAGATTTGTAATATTTTTGTTATTAATAAGTAGGCCCTACGATGAATATATATATGATAAAAAAGAGGCTGATCATATCATATTTTTTTATCATATATGAGAGATATTTATGATGGATATTATGTGCAACTCAATACCTTCTTCAATTTTTGTGACTCTTAGGCTCAAGGTTTTTGTCACCTTTCCACTGCACTAGTATTTTTACTTAATGCTGACTCGTCAGACACACAAGTAAATTTTGCTATCTACGGCTCGGTTCATATTTTTTGTAGGAAGTTCGTGCTGAACGTTGATCCTTTGCTCTTCCTTTTTTGGGTGATGTTTCATTGCAGCCCTAGTATGTTCTTAGGTATTTTTGTAACTATTAGTATAAGAAACCACTGGCTATTAGGTTTTATTTTGCTTTACTTTGTAGCTCATTTGAGCATTAGTGAGCTGGAGGTTCCTTTTAAGGACCTTGTAATCTTTTTTTGTATGAAAAACAAGGCTTATGATATCTGCCCAAAAATATACTTTTTTAGAATTTTTAGAGTTAATTAATTACTAAATTATATATTATATTCATCTTAAAAAAAAATTAGTTTGCTGAACTTTAGATCAGAACATTCTGAGCTAATTTTTTTTCAAAAAAAAAAAATCATTATCAATAGAAATTCATTTTTTCTACAAGCGAATAATATTTTCTTAACCAAATTTGAAATAATGTCCTCAACAGAAAGAAATATAACTAATTTTTATTGCAAAACCTGCATATACACCATTGAGCAACCTTCCTCACAACAGTAGCAACCTTCCCCACTGTTATATCCTCACAACAGTAGCAACCTTCCTCTCCAAGATTTCATGAGCCCTTCCCTTTGCCAAATACAGAAGAAATCTCTCCTTATCATCATTGAAGGCAATGGCTTTTTTTTTTTTTAAAGCTTTTTCATCTCCATGGTTACTCCTTACAGAGCTGTCTCCTCCCACAGCATATTGGTAGATGATGATTCTTATTGCTGAATTATTCCTTGCTCGTTAAAAATATGATAGAATCAAAATAGAGCAGGTCTCTTCAAATAATAAGAACAATAATAACTTTATAATAATTATATTTATATTAATAATAATATATAGTAATAATAATAATAAGAAGAAGAAAAATATAAAACAGAAATGTATATAAAGCATCCAGTAATATCTAATCGTCCCTTGGAGCTTGAATTCCAACATAACCAAATCCAACGACGAGGAAGGTGAAGGATTGCAAGATGATGAATATGAAGAAATAATCATTTCCAAATTTGAAATCATAACACCCACACAGTAACAGGAAGACGCCCATTAACAGCTCAAGAGGATAAAACCTGAAAGATTAATTAACAGTGAGAAATTTTGAAATTATATTCAAGTAATTATACAGGTAAACCATTTATTATCTATAGAATATATAAAACTTTATTATATACGTACCTATCCCAAAGTTTTACTCTAGATTGTTTAGAACTGGCTGTAATTGTTTTTGCCTTCGATTTATCTCCTAATTTCTTGGTGACAATCCATTCAGTCGCCCTTCCAGTTTCACATAATCCAATAATTACTGCTTTCGAACGATGAAGCGACATCACATTCTCAAAGAGTATCCAAAAGACAATTAGATGAATAGAGCTGTGACATCAAAGGATTAAAAAGAAAATCTTTATTAGTGTTACGAGAAGAAAGAACTGTAACTATGAAGAATATTTTTATCCAAAAATTATGGCTGGATCTTGTTTGGCTGAAAGGATTTGTAGCTAAATATAACTGTTTAGATCCATTATATCACATATATATATATATATATAGCAGTTGAGAATATACATAACCAAGTTAGTCGTAAGAGAGAAACCAAGATGAAATATTGCAAACCTTGGTGTTCCAACGGCATTTAGAAGGGTGATTGCAGTTGGTACGTATACCAAAGCCCATTTGGGGATTTTAATTTCCGGCAAGAAAATTGTTAGGGGGATCAGCACACAGAAGAAGAAAAAGGTGACAAAATGGGTTACAATTCTCCGGGCAAAGAAAAAGCTGTAGAAAATGTAGAATTTCTTCAAGAAGGAGGCCTTCTGCATTTTCAAAAGGACAAAGTGTTAATTCAATGGCATAATACTATTAATTAGAGATATTCTTAAGTAATTAAGCTTAATGGATGATAGATTAACCTTGGCCAACAAAATTTCCCAAAATAATTTCTTGAACAAAACTGCTGGGCCACATGACCATCGATGTTGCTGATAACGGTAAGCCTTGAAAGTGCTTGGCAACTCACTTTTTACCTATTTAATTAATTAACCAACCAGATAATTAAAAAGTTAGCATAAGAGAAAGAGAGAGAGACTGATAATTTTTACTGAAAAAGACAAGTACCTTGATGCTTCCAACATAGACAAATTTCCAGCCTCTAAGAGTTGCTCTCACGGCCAGATCCATGTCTTCCACAGTACTTCTGTCTTCCCAACCTCCGGCGTCATTAATGGCTTGGATTCTCCAAACTCCTGCTGTTCCTGTTAAATTCCACAAGCAAGTCTTGTCGGTTTCAATATTATATTCTGATAAAATAATTTTCTTGTCTTATTATTTTGACATATTAAAAATAAACTTCAGTTAAAATAAGTTAAATATTTTAAATTTTGATTCAATAATCTATATTTTTAATCTCAGTTTTTAAATTTTTACTAAATTTGTTAACTTCTATTATATTGTTAAAAATTTCTGCTCTAAAAGAAAAGAAGAAAATCCAAGTGTGAGAAATTGAGAGTACGGTAATAGTTTCAAATGCTAAAATATTAGAAATTATTGCTAAAAAATTAGAATAAAAATATCAAATTTATGCTTTGACATTCAATATTAACAAAAAATATATTTCCACCAGTGAAATCAAATAACTAAGAATTATGAGAAAGAAGGGAGGGAAACTTCTCTTTTTGCAGGAAGTACGTGCTGAATGATATTATTTTTTGCTTCTTTTTTGAGTGTTGTCTACTTGCAGTTCTAGACTGTACCTTTTTTTTTGTACTCTTAGATTAAGGAATCACCAGCTCTTAGATTTTTTTTTTTTTTCTCTTGTAGCTCTTTTGAGCACTAGAAAGCTGAAGGTTCCTTCTAAGGATCTTGTACCCTTTTTTTTGATATTAACGTATAAACCCCTCAGAGGATTTTAACAAAAAAAAAAAAATCTGAAAAAAAAGAACCCTACCATTGAAACCAAAGAACCCCCAAGAAGTTGATCCTGATTCTTGCTCCACCTTGAAGTGGTAATCCATCGACATTTCTTGCAGTCTTGTCATCATGCACTCATCCGCATTCACTACAAAACCAAAGAAGATCATGCTTTAATTATTAGAGTACTCAACAATAGCTAGTTATTATATATCAAACGCTTAAAATCATGCTTTTAAAATAAATTAATAGGTTAATAACATAATATCCTAATGATTTTCTTATATGTTAACTTATTGTAAAATTATATTTTGCAAGTAATAAGTTGAATTTTTATATTGTTTAAATTACCAAACTTCCAGCGAGCTTGAACAAGAGCGAGGTTGGGGTTGTGAATAAGGAATGGAATGGTTCTTAAGAGGAAATCAGGCTCAGGTTGAAAATCAGCATCAAACATAGCGACATATTCACATATTTGCACATAGTCATGCTTCATTCCTATCTTTAGGGCACCAGCTTTATATCCCTTTCTATTATCTCTCCTCTCGTATTTTATGTTCTTTCCCTTCTTCAGCCATCTATTGCATTCTTCATAAATCATCTCCTACATTATTACATCAAGCAAATTAAAATAATGTTGTTAGTAAGAAAAAATGTTATATCAACTATCAAGTGATTGTTTCACAAATAAAAACTGATCAAAAATACCAACATATTACTATTTACTGAATAAAGTAAGATCTTGAGATGATCTATCTCAATATGTTACACAATATGTTACCTTAATGATCAGATCAGTTGAATCATCAAGCACCTGTATTATTAAACGATCTGCTGGCCACGTAATATTACATGCTGCCCGTATGGAAAGTTGGTAGACCTGAAATATTACTTTTGCTTCATGAGTATAAGTAATGCACGTACAAATATAATAATACATATGAAAAAAAAATAATTTTATTTTAGATTTTTCTATGCTACTGTTGGTCTTTATATTTTATATAAATACGTCCAAACTTCACTGTTTTATCTTCAAATATAATTAAAGAGCTAGAAATGTCTTCTTTTCTTAATCTAATATTCCATGTCAAAATAAGAATCTTCTGAATGCAAATTATTTTAAAATTTAAATTTTTGTACTCAAAATGGCCAAAAATATCTTTTTTTTTCACACTTCACATATTTTCATTCAAAAACATGACAACTAATAAATTTCATAAATAATAAGTTTCGTTTGAAACAGCTTTCTTAATGCTTTTTTAAAACAACTTTTTATTTAAAAATTTTCTTGGATTAGAAATCTTTTTACTAAAAATTTGTTATATAAAACAATGAAGAAGTTGTCCCAAACGAAGCGACTAATCTTGATAAAGTTTACCTCTTTCTCATTATACATTGGTATTTGAACAAGAACCATAGGGTAAGCCAAGCTCCCAAGCTCTTCATCTTCTTCAATAGGACTACACTTGTATATCTTCTCAGGCTTCCGACAAAATATTTTGACGTAGAGACTGGTAAATCCCATCAATACTTTCTCTATAAACACAAACACCAACATCACCAAACAAACTGCTAATATCACTTTCATTAGCGGCAAAATTATGACCTCCTTTAGCCACAGCAATGCCGCCATGACCGACTTCATTGCCGGTAAGATCACCACATCTCTCATCCATAATAATGCCGCCCATACGCGAAGTAATAGCCTATCAGTCGGCACAAGAATATACTGATAGGCACGAGCCAGTGATATTTGCAGCGAGAGGTTAGTTGAACCTGATTAGTAAAAGAAAAAAATTGCTAATTACCTTATAATTATATAGAATGTGCAGCCTAAGAGATAGCTTAATTAATTCAAACCTTCCATGTTAATGTTCCTCTCCTGCCCCGCAAATGGCAATGCTGAAGCTTTGCAGAGTTTTGGACGTATTTATATTGTGCAGATGGGCTTGCTAGCTCATGTAGAAATTAGACACGAGGAGTTATAGGGCTTGGATCGGAGCTCTGTTATTATTGCAGCCCTTTCTTGTATTACTTACATTATAATTGAGAAATTATTGTTGGCATGAAAGGATGAATTATTGCTTGGTTAATTGTCTCAGAAGTTTTGCTGCTGAAAGGAAAAGAAATGACATCACTCTTTGTTTGCTTGTTTTTTATTAGGGTATATTTCATTATTTTTGGTATCTTTCTATTGATGGATTTATTGGATACTTTTCATTTAAAAATGTAACGATCAAATTAATGGAATTTTTTGTAAACATCGTAAAACACATAAAAGGATAAAAGAAATATAATTTTGTAAATTTTTAAATTACTATGTATACAATTCGTTTATCTTGCAATTTTACAAAATATTCTATTGTTTTTGTGTAGATGTCTTACTCACTCGACAATTGATACATGGAATATTAAAGGAGCAAACTAGCACTTGTTAAAGTAATAATTAGTTTAATTATTTGTTAATAACTTTAAATTATCATTATATTAATAAATTTAGTATTAATATTATTATTATTATTAACCTTAACTTGTTAATTAAAAATTTTAACTTATTATTTTATTAAAAAAATTAGTATTAATATTAATAATTAATTTTAATTATTTATTATTTTAATTTTTTTTAAAAAAAAATTGGAATTAGCTTATTTAAATATAAAATACTTTATAACTTAACACATTTTACATCACAATAGAGTGGTGGACACTGTGCAACAAAACATAAGAGGTCCCGTGTTTGATTCTTCGCTCGAATGGGCGAGCAGGCTGGTCGGGGCAGCTGGGCAGTCTATTTTTTTAAATTAATTTATTTGAAAAGGTTCCGGCAGCCTTTTTCTGCCATTTTGTTCGACGCGACGCAAAATTTTTCCGACGCTCATTTTACCGTCGAAATTTATTCAACTGAAAAACTTTCATATCCACCGGAAGCTTAATAATTTTCCGTCAGAAAATCCGTCAGTATTGTATGATTTTCCTATAGTATATATACTGTTTCTGATGTTACTATTGTTAATATGACTTAGCTGTATTACATTTGTCTTTAATATGCTCATTTTCAAAGGTTATATGTGTAATAAATGGGAAAGAGAAGTAATTAAACTACAAAATTCAGCTTGGTATGCCTCCGATTTCATTTGACCTTTGCTTTTTATAAAATAAGTGATAGACTAGAATTGCTTTTTTTAAATGATTTTCACGAGAATCATATACTCGTTTAATTATGAGTAAATTACATACATGCAAAAAAATCATTATATATTTATATATCTAACATCTAAACATTTAAACTCGCATCTCACATATTACTTTAGCATCTAGATCACATCAAATATATATGTGAAAAAAATATAATTTATTTATTTAAGTTAGTGTTGGGAAGTAAAACCATGTAACGAAACAAAAAAAGAAAAGAAAATAGCAGAAATAAACACATGGATATTTATCGTGAAAAAATTGAAATAAGGAAATCATGAGCCACACCACACCGCACCAAGAAATTCACAATGAATTTTTTGTAGAAATTGAGCATATCTCTTCTCGCATACTCTTTTATCGCCTCTATTCATTCTAAATATAGAATAGAATAAGATACACTTTTCAATACACTAAATGATGCAACCCTTCATGTGAAACAAGAACAAGAGGGGACAAAATGCTCAGCCCAACTCGTAACATCACAATTTTTTAGTCCACCCTGTAGCACCATAGGACTATAGTTTACAGTGAATCATAGAGCTTTTCTCTCTTTCTCCAATCTGAGACTATAGTGTTGTAGCACTGGAGCGTACAACATTGCGGCTTTGTACAATTGTATAGGCCCCGAATCCTAAGTAGGGGGAGCACTGCCTCTGCAATCATGGCAAGAACTACAGGAAATTCGCTAAATATCGGCTGTATTTCCAACGGTCAGTTGACGGTTGGAACTATAAACTGGCGGTTCAACCACCTGTATTAAACACTAAACCGCCAGAACTTCCGGCGGTCAACTAACTGCCGAAAATACCGCTGGTATTTTCTTTTCGTGGCGGCTTTTATCGGTGGTTTAGCCGACGCTTTTAAGAAAAAAGTTTTCGGTGTTTAAAACCGTCGGAAAGGGCCCTAAAATTAAATACCCCTCACTTATTCCTTAATTCTTTGCGTGGCTCATTCTCTTTCGTCTAGACGCCTTAGCCCTCGCCGAACTATGCTCGTTCATTTCGTCAACAGAACTCCGCCCACGCCCCTAGCGCCCTCACTCGCATTTGACCGCCCTAGCCATTCTTCTCCTTAATTTTTTGATTTAGTCAAGAATATTCGTAGTAGACATTTGCAAGAGGATGTACCTTGATTAATTTATAATTTTTGCTATTGATATTCATCTTGTTGATAAGACTAGAGAGGGAGTTGAAGGTAAACTTGAATTATGGAGTTCCACCTTTGAAACTTGATACGACATCACAAAATTATCTCGATCGGGCATGAATCTCGAGGCAAAAGCTAGTTGGAAACTTCAAAAATTAATTTTGGGAGCACCCAAACTCCGATTTCAGCGAGCTTATAGTCAAACTGAGAGTCTCGGAAATACGAACCCAACGACACTAAGATCAACCCAATCCGAGCCCAAATGAGTCCGAATCAAGGGCTCAAAGCGTTGTTGGAAGGTTCAAAGTGCAATATGAGTTACCAAACAGTCTCTGATTTTGACGAGCTTATACTCGAATCGAACGGCTCGACGAGACGAATCCAACAAGCCCAAGATCGCCGAATTCCAACATCATTAAGGCCTTCAAATGCCAAATGAACGATGCATGATCAAAGGATTCAATATCGGCCGTTCATTCAAAACACTCCCAATTCGCCCCTGATCTTACGCCTATTTATGGGCTATGCCACTCCAAAAAGACTATAAATAGAGCCCTCATTCTACACCAAAGGGACTCAAGTGAAGAGAGAGAAGAAGAAGAGAAGAAGAAGGAAAAGGGGAAAAGACGATTCCTCTCCTCCTCGACCACCGCCGGAGCTCTTCCCGCCGCCTGAATACGCCGGAACTCTGCCGGATTTTCGGGAAACGCAATAAATTTGCAGAATTTTGTAAATTTCCTAGAAGAAACAAATTAAATTATGATTGACCCGACTTGTGGGACGAATCAGCCATTTGTAATCTACAAAAACACTAATGGAACTTTACAACTGGGCGAGGCCCCGTGGTTTTTTCCTTTTTTGGGTTTTCCACGTAAAAACCCTGGTGTTTACATTCTCTTTTCTGTTTGTGTGTTAAATTTACGTGCAACGCTCGGACTCGAATTTACAAACTCTACCGCCGCGTATTTTCTAGCAAGAAAGAAATGGTAGAAGATTTGGACATACTTTTAACTGTCATAATACATTGATTCTCAATGTTATGAAATGGATCATTTTCGAGAAAATTGTCAAATGGGAGAATTCAGTGGAATTTCTAGAATTACTATAACTTGGTGGGCAGTTTATATACACGCCCAGTCGTTGCGAGCATTTACAGAAGCCTTATCTGGACAATGATGAAGCTCCCGTGCTGGTTCCCTTGGATGGCCTTCTGGCAACCAGGGATTTCAGTAATGTTTTGTGCCTTATTATGTATTATCTGAGTCCAGGTTTCGGTTGGCTTGGGAGCTCTTCTTTTTTGGTGGGATTCGTTCTACAGGCTACACAACCAGTTTTGACTCTATGGTTCCCCTTCTGTTTGGTTTACCTGCACAAGAGGTCAATTTTTGTTTTTCTTTCTGCAGCTTTGGCTGATAGATTGTAAAAGGTTTTTCTTTTATTTTGCAGCCATTTTTATGCTGATAAGGTTTTGTTGATTGTTAATGGTAAGTTGTGGTAGCAGTCAATTTATTTTATGTATTCTTTTTTATTGAATGAAATGGGCTTTGGCCCCAATCCCCCCCCCCCCCCCCCCCAAAAAAAAAAAAAAAAACACTCATTAAAGTTTCTTTTTGACAATAAATGTTTTTTTTTAGTTGGGAATAAAGAAAAAACAAAACAAACAAGAAACAAAATTACGGAGAAAGAATATCAATATTTAATGTGAAAAATTTCAAAAAATTAGAAAAAATCATAGATCCACACCTCATTTAAAAATTCACTATGAAATATGAGTGAAATTTTATAGATCTTATACAATAGTACTCTATTCTTTATTTCAAACTCAAATCCATCGTCTTGAGACATATACAAGAGAGTGCAGCCCCCAATTTGTTACAATTCGTTCAAAAATGAAGAAAATTTTGACTCAACCGACTCGCAACACCCTAGTGTTGTACCCGTAGTGCCTTGGTGTTGACTCCTTTTATCTCCAACTAGGTCTGCAATGCTTTGGTGTTAGAACTACATTGTCTGGCCATGAAATTTTGTTTTCTTCAGGGCTTCGCTTCTCCCCAACATACTCCTCGTTAAACTCAATCTATAAAATTGAAATTTAATTTGAATCAATAACACGACTCAATTGATCAACACAATCAAATTCTGCGGAAAAAAAACTAGCACCTCTCTATGACAATAGAAATGTCCCATACTTATCTAAAAAGTCTCCTTGTTAGAAAATATGACATAACAAATTTATTAGAATTTCCTTAAAAAATCAGTAATCATGATACGAAGATGATTTTGTTTTATTTTTAATGAATTTGCATTGAAATTGATGGAATTTTAATACTTCGTTAATTTAGCATTAATCCTAATTAATACAATTCACTGTCATAGCCTGTTATATCTTCCTTCTCTAATTTCTTATTACGTAAGGTGGAGCTAAATACAACGTTTAGGAAGCGAGTCCAGCTTCCTATCAAAGAAGAAAAACTTAACTACATCAACTGAGATTTTGGTTCTATTTCCACTGCTCAGATCAGCAATTTAGGCTTCGTTTGGGAGGGACGACTTTCTTATTGCTTCTTAAAGCAGTTTTTTAATAAAAAATTAAAGTTTTTTTTTACTTGAAAGCTACTTTAATAAGCAGTAAGAAAGCCATCCTAGACTTCGTTTGTGATAATTTTTTTATTGCTTTTAAAAACAATTTTTCAGTGCAATTTTTTAATTACAAAATTTTATATAAAAATATCTAAAAAATTAATAAAAAAACTATCCCAAACGAAATCTTAACGTCAAAACGAAAAAGTGACGAATAACGTGCTATAAAATTCATCCAGATCTTCCAAATTTGTAACATAGGATCTTTTCATAATGCAGTAAGAGGGAGTGAACCTGACATTTTGATTCGAATGCGTAGCTGGAAAACTCTGCTGATTACTATCAGTAATGTATAATGATTTGGGTCTGTTAGCTGAAAAAAATGATGCCCATTTCGTTTTATTTGCCCACTGACTGCAAATAATAACTCAATCATGTTTCTGCAAAGGACAAAATAACAACAGAATCATTTAAATGCATTTGGCTTTTAGAGAAGCAAGCTTTGGTTGTTTAATTAACAATTATAGCATAGATTTATAGCGGTGGTATTATTATTTGGCATGGAAAAATAACTTTGAAAAGAGACAGAATCTTTAGTAGTATATACCCCAATATGCCGATCTGATCAATTTATGGAGATTAGATAGGCTCATTGAGGAATCAAAGGAAATCAAGCGGCCATTAGGGATCTGCTTAGAGCAGATTCGCCCCAACTAGGCTGGATCAACCTCAATGGTATTTGCCACAAAAGAAATTCCCCAATTGAGACATTCTTGTTAGAAGAACTCATTTGTTTGAGACACTCTACTTCGACAAAAACTAGCCTCAAATAGATGAGGAATTATTACGTCCGGTGGAATCCGAACGTATCCGAATGTATACCGAGCAATACCGAGTTTTAGGTGATGTGGCGTGTGGTTATTGGTCTCTGAACGCATTCAGTGACCGGACGTAATAATTGCTCCAAATAGAGGGGCATACACTTAGTAAGAGGAGATGCTCGCTCGTTAAAATTAGAGTTATCAATATTTGACACGACCCGAAAATCCGACTCGACCCCGACCCAAAAATTCCACGTTAGGGTCAACCCGGACCCAAAATGGGTCAGGTTCAGGTTCAGCAAATCGACCAGTTTCAAAAATCGAGTCGGGTTCGGGTTGACCTAGTAAACTGAAATTGACCCGTTTTGACCCGAAAACTCATTTTGACTCCGAAGCCTGAAATTGACCCATTTTGACCCGCTTTTGATCCAAAAATTGAAGATTGACCCTTTTTTGACCCGAAAACTAGCAATTTTTGTCCCGGGTCATCGGGTCGTGTCGGGTTGACCCGAACTCGAAGCGGGTCGGGTTCGGGTCCGAAAAATTGACCCATTTGCCGAAATGAGTCAGGTTCGGTTGACCCAAATAGTGCCGGGTCAGTTTCGGGTTCAACCCGATCCCGACCCGTGACCCAAAATTGACACCCCTAGTTCAAATCACAACATCCTCACCAATCCAATAAGTATCTCAATTAAACGCCTCACTCGTTAGAGTAACATACCAAAGACACTCATTGGAACTACTCATCAGAGGTGCACATAGATATCGAAGATGGTTGTTCACGTGTAGCTATAGAGTCATGCCCACATATTTGTACTAGTCAAATAACATATTTTATTATTCCTAGGGTATATCCTTTTTTGTTGCCGTCCTAATACTATAAATATGAGGTTGAGATACATTTTTTAGAGTTCATGTAAAATAATGTGTTTACAAAGAAGATATGAAGTCTAAGAGCTTTTATTATTAATCGCCCACATCTTCCTTTCTTTCTTTAAAATAGCCTAGCTAATTTGGCAAGTATTTTAATGGTGTCACCCAAAGACAAATCTGAGTCCAACACCTATCAGTAGGCCTTTTCTATGTTGATGTTGTTGATGCTAGAGTTTGAGGGACCAATTCTAGAATCCCTTAAGCTTGGTTTGGCAACACGAAACTCGCACACTTATTATCTTAGTTTCAATTGGTGAGGCTATTGCTGGTCGAAATAAATCTAGGATCAAATTGCTCTCTACTTTTATTTCTTGAATCTTCATGAATTATTCATCTTTAAGTGATCAATGCGTCTGTTAGTCTAGTGGAAATGATCATCATCTTTACAGTTTAGTTATTTTATGAATCACTCATAAAAAAGCTAAGCATATTTTTAAATGACACAAATACACAATGCAAGATTTATTATTATTAAATAAGTACTAATAAGACAAAATCAATATTTATTATTTGGGATTGGTGGAAGGTTTAGTTAGTCTCTCATGTTGTTGTTTTATGCTGTCTATCTTGTTTTTGGATAGATTTTTGGAGCTGTCTTTTGGTTAATTTGGTTTGTTTGCAGTTTACGGCCTCTGTTGTTTGTGCCTTTTCTCTCAGTCGGTCCCCTCCCGTAGTTGGCGCCTCGTGTTGTTGTGTCCTTATTCGAGTTTTTTTTTTCTCTTATGTTCTTTGCATGCTTGTTGTTTCTCTCTTGTAGGTTGTTTTGGTGCTCCCCGCTTCCAATCTCTTGCTTGTCCATGTGCTGGAAGCTATTTGTAAGGATAACTAAAAAATCATGAAAGAGTGTTTTTGCTATGTTTATGTCACGGGTATTGAAAATTGAGTGATTTTTTTTTAAGGATAACTAAATATTTTTTTGGATAAGCAGATATTTTGTCTGACTATGATATATTCTCATAATATTCAATCACTTAAGTTTAGATAGCCTTTTCTTACCTTAAGGTCTACTTGATAAAACTATTCGTTTTCACTTTAGTTTCATTTTTTTGGTAAATCTCTACATATGTAAACCCTTATCAGTTCCCTTAAAATGTTTCATTGCAAGAGTCTTGGATGAGGTATATGTGAGTCAACAACTTTTTAACTTACAAGGGATTGATTTGAAGAAGTGAGGCTATTATCAAATAATGATAAATGAAAAGGTCTTTGAATTTTATAATCATTATCATTTATTAAGGCACCATAAAAATAAATGTTATGAGAAGTCTCCCTATTTCATAAGAAATTTTGGCTTCGTTTGGGATGACTTTTTTACTACATTTTTTTTAAACAAAAAACATAAACTTTATTAGAAATAATAAAGGAGTACAATGAGCAGAATAGCGAAGAAGCAAAAAAAAAGCAACAAAAGAAAAAAAGGGAGTTACAATCCATCGGGCTCAGTAATTCGCCGAGGCTATGAACCACACCGTAGCCAGGCACAGACCATCCAAATTTGGAGCGGAAACAAGTAGATAACGAAGCATCCAACCCAACCGAGCAAGAAACCAACACCAGAGGTTTCCATGAGGCTTGGCTACGGAGGAGTGAGCCTCAGCCACATCATTGCCCAACAACTCCAACGGCCAGCATTAAAACCAAATCGAGGCCTTAGTGAAAAGACAACAAGTAAAAGCCGACCAATACAAAAACCAACCATCAACGAGAGGCATCAAAGACAACTGAGAACACCAGCACCAACCCACAAATTATTTCCGCCCACGTTTACCCCCCCCCCCCCCCCCCCACGAGAGGAAGCTGAAACCACAGGACGATCATTCTTTACGGGAAAAACAGCCACATGCTCTTCCTCCCCACTAGCTTCCGAAGACTAATCAGATGAACACTGCAGCCAATCATGTTGAATCATAACATCCTCCCCCGAATTGGCACCCAACTAAGCAAACAATGCCTTAGGTGAAACTAAATTAATAGGAACCTCAACAAAATGACCTGTTATAGAAGACGTAACTGGAGAAATAAGCTTAGGATCAGCACTAGGTCCCTCTCGCACCACTCCCAAAGGTGTAACAATGCCAGAGTCACCAGAATCCTCCACAGCCACACAATGCATCTCATTAGCATTTAAAAGACACGGAGCTGACACAACATCCCCCACAGACAAAACAAGACGCTCATTAACATCACAACCCAAAAGACCAAAGGCTCTACCACAAGCACGTGAAACTTGAATAGAAGGTAAAACCCCAACCACCTTATCTACTGAAACCTTCACATTAGACCTGACAACACCAACCTCAACAACAGAAATATTCTTATTGTTCAACGAAATAACAGGCACAGGGTTAGGAGAATCCGGTACTAGAGATCCCAACCCAATAACAGGAATCAAAACAACAACATCTTCCTCAAAATTACTAACGTCACAACCCAATCCCTACACCTCAGGCACCGACACAACATAGTTCACAGAGACAACAGGGTTCACAGAAACCTCAACAGGAGCAGGGGAATTAGGCAACACGGTCTCAGTACAATTAACGGGTGAGCCAACACCAACTACAATACCCACTTGACCGACAACCCCCAGGGAGATAGCAGACACACCCCCCAGGTTCACCCCCGGTCCACCCTAATAACCAGAACAACATTGTCAACCGGGTTAGAAGCATTAACCAAATGAGAAGAAGAAGCTTTGGCCAAGTTCAGATGCAGGGATAAATATTCCGCTGTGGAATGACCTAAAGAGCTATAATGATCATAGTAAAATGGAACATCCTCAAAGATAACCGATTGGACATACCTTAGATTGTCTGGCCCAATCCACACATTGTTCGAAAACTTTTTAGAAACGTCTAATTCGACCAACACACGAGCAATAGAGTGTCTAGAATCCACGTTAGTAGCATGATCAATTTTAAGAGGGCGGCCAAAATAGAGCCAAGCCCTTGAAGGATTCTCGGGGAGAACAAATGAGGTCGCAGATTCGGGAAAGACAACCAGATGGGGATAATAGAAGATTCAACATTCACATCAAACAATAGAAACCATTTGATTAAACGCATGTAGCAATTGTTAATGAAATATGAACGATGTGCAAAGATGCAGCAATAATCCAAATCATTTGCAAGTTTGATGAGAACATTCTTCGAATTAAGCACAGTAACAGAGACTTCACTGTTTAACTTAAGATTAAAGAAGAACTTACGAATATCATCAAGGGATGGGCGGTGAGAAGGAAATTTTCCAACTAAGGCAAAATCAAATGATTGAGCAAGAGCATGAATCTCAGCCTCAGAAATCCACAGAGAAGGTATCCCCCGATGGGAAGAGATTTTCAAATCAGGGAAGGGGGAAGGGTTACCCGAAAGCACCTCACGGAAAGACTTAGAAGATTTGCCCTCAAGAAAACCGCCATCAACCAAACGCGAACCGGCCATCGCAAAGCAAATATACAGAAAAGCAAAGAAACAGAACAAAAAAAAAGCGCAAAAAGGAGCGAAAAACCACTTCCCTGACCGGAGACGAGCGCTCACAGCAGGAAAAAATCGCCATGGAGGAAAAACCCTAGCAAAGAGACACACGAAAACATCCCGTCTTTATTTAAAATATCGCCGGAAACTTTCTTACTACTTCATAAAACAACTTTTTAATACAAAAATTAAAATTTTTATACTAAAAACCTGCTTAAAGAAGCATAAAGAAAGTTGTTCCAAACGAAGCCTTAGTTAGTTTATTAGATAGTAGTTCGTCATTTAAATACGAATATGACTATTGTTAGTTTCTTCGTAGTTTTTGGTTAGGGAAAACATGTTGAATCAGATTCTAATCCATCTTGCTTTATTCTTTTTTTTTTCTTTTTTTTTGGACTCAACTTTCCTATTTTATATATTTTATTAAAATAATAAAATTAATTTTCTTTTATTTAACAAAATTTAAGCTTACATTCATAAGATTACGGAGAGAATTTGATTTATCAAAAATATGAAAATTACATTTATGATGTGCATAATAAAGAAATGCTTTTAAATTCTTTTTTTTTTTTGTTAAGAGCATCAATATTAAATCAAAGAGAAAGCCCAAGAGGAACTAAAAAAATATGCGATATGTAAAATTCTTAGTAAAAAGTTTTAATCATGTATATGATTATTGATTAAACTTCTAGAAGGTTGGTTTGATATTATATAATAGACTACCTAGAAATATAACCTTCTAATATGAACTCTATTCAAGATTTTTCTTAGGCCCAATCCCCAATGATTAATTACCACCCTTCTTGATCAGGAGAGAGAAATTTGATTGAAGCTAATTAATCATTAGACTCCATAATATTTAGCTCTTAGTAGTAATTAATAAGCTACTTTAGAAAAGGATATATCATCATTTGCTTATAATGAATGATTGATGAATGGTAACAAACCCAATAATGAACCATAAATTTTTAATTTTTGTCCATCATGGATCCTATTTAACTTAATTGACAAAGATACCCAACATAACTAAAAAATTTCTTTTTTTAGTTAAAACCCACATAGGGGCTTACACGTTAATTTAAAAAAGGTGATCCAAGTCCTAATTAAAAGGAGACCTAAAGACACTAATGCTCAAAGAGCTACAATCAAAACAAAAAAAAAGCCTAATAGCATAACATCACCATTAAAATACAAAAAAAAAAAAAAAAAAAAAAAAAAAAAAAAAAAAAAAAAATCTAAAGAAATAAAAACAAATACAACAAAAGGAGTATCATCCATAAGGATGGAGAAGCTGGAGCCTCTAAAAGGCACAACACTAGTTACAGGCTAAAAAAGTTGGATCTTCAAAGGGAGCATACTCCAAGGATCAACAATACAAAATAACTTCCAAATAGAAACAATTAATACTAAACCAAGCTAGAAACAAACCATCATCAACAAAGCCTTAAAAGAACAACGACATAAAAGACATACCACCAAGCTGTTAACCCAACCAATGGGCTGAGGCCAAAGACCCCAAACACCAACAAAGACTACATGAGCCATGACTCCAACCGCAGAACCAACACCATCATCTCAAGACAAGATTAACACCATGATACACCCAGAGGACCCAAACCAAAACAGAAAAAAGTAGAACACCAACATAAAAACACCAAAAACAATGGGAGACCCCTAGCATAGCACAAGACCAAATAAATAATAAGAAAAAGCCCAAACAACAAAAATAAACAAGCTAATTAATATGGCAATTAAGAGGAGCATTAGTGTGCGTAGGTCTACCAACAATATACTTGAAATTATTCAACACACGCTTGTTTTTTTTTTTTTTTTTTTCTTGATTTCTTGCATGAACCCCACAAATTTTCCTTCGTAGACCACATGCACAACATTTAAATTACTCTCCTCTAAGTTGGAGGGATCCTCACAAGATCCCTAAGCATCCCAATTATCACAAGATTGAGTGCTGACCAATCAAAATGTTCAGCAGGGTTGACCAGAAGAGGTATAAGAGATACATGTAAATTGATTATGGGAACCTTATTAGAAACATCGAAGCCATCACGAAAATTTAAAGGGACATTCACAGGGGATGGATGAGAAGGCATTATTTTTCCTTGCGGCCCCTCAACACTAGTGCAAACACTCACAACGATATCACCAACGTGAAGATCCACATACTCCAAAACAGGAGTGCTAGCTAAATGATTGTCCGAACTATTGGAAATAGGAATTACCATATATTTTTCATCCATAACATTACAATTTCCCTCAAGAACTATCTTATCAGAAGCATCAGATGGTCCAACAACATCATCAACATGTATTAACGAAGGTTTTGAAGCCGTAGATTTCATGTTCTCCACAGTTTTCTGCGTAGCAAACTCAGAAAAATCATTATGGTGTAAATTATTGTTAACCTCATAAACAACATTTTCTCGGACGGGGATGATTGTGGGATCTTTGGCTAAATGGGGGTTAAGAATGCGACAATCCATTTTGGAGCACCCTAAGGATTTCTAGTGAGCACAATAAGGAGGGAACTCCTCCAATTCTACATGTTGAATATATCCCAATTTTTTAAGGCCTAGCCACACTCTATAGGGGTAATGTTTGGTGACATCTAATTCAATCAGGATTCAAGTAACAAAGGACCTTGAGCCAATAGAGGTAGCATTATTCGTTTTAAAGGGGCGCCCAAATATGGCTTCCAAACCATGAAGGAAACGAGGATAAAATAAGTGAGGTCGAGGGTTAGGGAATGAAACCCATATTTGGATGATATGAGATTCTACATCAATGTCAGAAAGATGCGTCCACTTGCATAATTTCATATAGCAATTGCTAACAAAATAAGAACGATGAGAGAACACTCTACTATAATCCAAATCATTCACTAACTTAATCAAAACATGCTTTGGGTTCAACAGAGTAGCTGAAAACTCTCCAAAAAGCTTGAGATTAAAAAAAAAATTTCTGAATATCATCAAGAGAAGGTCTACGACCAGAAAATTTGCCAACCAAAGTGAACTCGAAAGAAGCAGTAAGAGTGAGTATTTCTTCTTCTGAAATCAGTAACGATGGTAACCCACGATGAGTAGTGATTTTCATGACAAGAAAACTAGGCGAAGGGGAAGCCCCGAACAGAGATTCTAAGTAGGAACAAGTATTATTTTTAAATTGAGAAAGCTTGGGTTATTTAAATGATTAACCATCATTCTAGCCAATAACCGACAAAGGTGGAAGAATCAAATGAAGCATAGACAAATGATAAAATCATAGAGAATAAGATGAGAGGGAGGGAGAAGACTTCTTTGAATTAAGGCAAATCAAGCAAAGAGGGCCTCAGACTAGACGACACCAAGGAGGGCAATTAGGGCAGAAAAACCCTAACAGAGCCCATCTTGAGCCAACATGATGTAATCAATTGAGAATTAAGTATGTGTTGTACCATATAATGGCATATTGTAAACCTAGGTTACAATTTTGCTTTAGGTCCTACTTTAAGCTAAAATTGCCTATAAGAGAGAGTTAGGTGCATCTTATAGCTTACGTTACATTTAGTTGATGGGAAAATTCAAATTTTGGTCATAATCATAATATAATGAAATCATTTTTTGGTGAACCACCAAATCATGAAACACAAGCCCATTCTTAATGAAAAAATATTTAAGTATGAATATACATATACACTTAACATGACAACGACTCTTTGTTAGCTTTTGTCAAACTTAAATTTGTAACCATCCTTATAAAATAATGCGAAGGATGGATATGTGGCTTCTTTAAGTATGAAGTGATTATTATTGCTCAAGTATTTTCAGGTTGTTGATATTGAACTCTGTGCATGTATACAACTGATCCAATTTTAAAATTTGAGATTTAAGGCCAGCCATGTTTGAAGATGGCCTTAAGAGTTTTCAATTTTAAATATTTTTCTATTTAAGAAATATCTTTAAGGTCTTATGCAAAATATAAAATAAAATACATAATAAGATTTGTAATTGAGTATTTGAATCTTATCTCATCATGATGCAACTTATTTGATTAGGGTTGTATCAAGAAATTTTATGAATATTCATCTATTTACATAAACAATTATTAGATTGTGGGTCATATGATCAACTCTAGTCTTAATCCTGTCCTATAGACAGAATGGTCCATATGAGTAAAACTTTTGTAATTTTAAGATGTTATTGGGTTAATAGTCGTGTCAACTCCACATCTATTTAATGGAGAACAAGCCAAAAACTTTTGTATTTAATGTTTCTTTTTCTTTCTTTGGCAACAAATCAAAGTATCAAGAGCTAGCATTGCTCAACCTCACCTCACTTAAGCACATAAGCGCATCATGATGATTTCTTTTACAAAGAAGTGAGTTTGCACAATATTTCCAAGTAGTTGCACTCTTTCTGGAGTAACATAATTTGAGTTTAATTTGCCTCGAGGAATTATGCGTAGCATTTTGTAATTGTTCGCATTTCAATCTTTGACATTTGAGCTAAGTTTTATCTCCTGCCATGCATGCATGATTTGAAACTAGTCAGATACAGCTTTTCATGTCTCTATTGGTGAATGGATTATTATTGTAATAATTGCATAGTTGTTCATTTTGAGCTCGTTTGATTACGTTATGTCTGATTCTGTCTTTCAGAGTATGCTTGCGAGCTCATTTGGTGTTCATTCATGGATTCTGGTTTGCTCTGAAAAGAAAGATATCACAGAGGCATTCATTAACTGTTATTTGAAATGCTGTGAAATCATTTTTCTTTGTTGAAATTTTCTAAATGAACAGATAACCACAGCAAAATAGAACAGATCTAATAAGAACAATAATAATAATATTATTATTTCACTTAGTAATGGTGGAATAAGAAGAAGAAGAAGAAGAAGAAGGAGAGAAGAATGGCTAATTGTCCCTTGGAACTCTTATTCCAATATAACCAAACCCAATGACGAAGAAGGCGATGCATTGCATGAAGAATAAGCCGAAGAAGTGATTATTTCCAAATTTGAAATCATAACACCCACACAGTAACAGGAAGACACCCATCAACAGCTCAAGAGGATAACACCTGAGATATTAAAAGACAGAAATTAGTTCAATGACGACTATTGTATACTATTTTCCTTTCCACCTCAAAATTTTGAATTTTTGTCACAATTTTTTTTCAGAAAATTTGAGAATTTTGTTGCAGTGCATCAATTATTTGCATACCTTTCACAAAATTTCTCTCTTGATTGTTTTGAAATGGAAATATTTGTTTTTGTCTTCGATATATCTCCTAATTTCTGGGTGACAATCCATTCAGTCGACCTTCCAGCTTCGAATAATCCAATAAGAACTGCTTTGCATCGATGAAGTGCCATCACATTTTCAAAAAGTGCCCAGAAAACCAGTAGATGAATCGAGCTGCAACGTTAAGAAATAGAAAGAAAATCATTTAGAAAACAAAGTTGGTCGTAATTAGAGGGAAATTAGGAAGAATTAATACAAATTACCTTGGTGTTCCAACGGCATTTAGAAGGGTAATTGCTGTAGGCAGATATATTATGCCCCATCTGGGGATTTTAATTTCTGGGAAGAAAATGGAAAGGGGGATGAACACACAGAAGAAGAAAAAGGTGACAAAATGAGTTACAATTCTCCGGGCAATGAAAAAGCTGTAGATAATGTAGAATTTCTTCAGGAAGGAGACCTGCTGCATTTTTCAAAAGGACAAAGTGTTAATTCAATGACATAATACTATTAATTACAGATATTCTTAATTAAATAAGCTTAATGGATGACAGATGAACCTTGGCCAACAAAATTTCCCAAAATAATTTCTTGAACAAAACAGCTGGGCCACATGACCATCGATGTTGCTGATAGCGGTAAGCCTTGAAAGTGCTTGGCAATTCACTTTTTACCTATTTAATTCATTAACCAACCAGATAAAAAGTTAGCATGAGAGAGAGAGAGAGAAACAGAGAACAACTGATAATTTTCACTGAATAAGACAAGTACCTTGATGCTTCCAACATAGACAAATTTCCAGCCTCTAAGAGTTGCTCTCACGGCCAAATCCATGTCTTCAACAGTAGTTCTGTCTTCCCAACCTCCGGCATCATTAATGGCTTGGATTCTCCATACTCCAGCGGTTCCTGTTCAGTTTTGCAGCAAGTTTTGTGGGGATTAATAGGCCTACTTAGGAATTTTGTTTGCTACTCTTTGATATATCATAAAAAACTTAACTTGATCGGGCATGAATCTAGAGGCAAGATTAAGTTTGAAATTTTCAAAATTAAATTCGGGATCATCCGAATTCTAATTTGTGCAAACTTATAGTTGAACTGAACGTCTCGAAAAGACGAACCCAATGACACCATATTCGATCCAATTCGAGTCCAAATGGGTCCAAATCAAAGACCTAAAGCGCATTTGAAAGATTTAAATCATAAATTGGATAACCAAACAATTTCTAAATGTGACATGCTTATAATTGAATCGAGCGGATTGACAAAACGAATCCAACGAGTCCAAGATCATTGAATTCTGAAGTCATTAAGGTACTCAAATACTCAATAAATGATCTACAATCAAATGAGTCAATATTGACCGTCTATTCAAAGCACTCCCTACATGCCTTTGATCTCCCATCTATTTACTGACCATGTCACTCTCAAAAAATTATAAATAGACTCATCATTCTTCACCTGAAGGGGGGCTAAACAAGGAAGGAGGAAGCAAAGGAAGCAAGGAAGAGAGAGAAACTATAGCTCTCATGCCACCATACTCCTCCTTGACCACCGTCAGACCACTGAGCATCGTTAGACTATAGCCGGACTTCCGTCGGGCCATCGAGTTATGTCGAACTTTTGTCCGGCCACCAACTAATGCCGAACTTCCACCCAGCTTCCAATTATTATTGGACTTACACCTGGTTGCCAACTAACGTCAGAATTCTGCCTAGCCACCGATTGATGCCGAACTTCCACCTAGCCCCTGACTACGGTCCTTCTAATCTCAGTCATCATATTATAGTCATTCCGACCTCTGTTGCCAGACAACGGTCTTTATATATGACCACTATCGCTCGTCAACTACGGTTCTTTCGACCTCCGTCGCTAGACAACAATCATTCAACCTTCTTCGCCCACCGACTATGGTCCTTCTGACATTCGTCACCAAATAAACGGTCTTTCTGACCATTGTTGCCCACCGAATACGGTACTTCCGACCTCGATCGCCAAACTATGGTCTTTCCAACCTCTATCGTCTAACGACTACAATCATTTTGACCTCCATAGCCAGATAATAGTCTTTCTAACCACTGTCTTCCATGGACTACGGTCCTTTCGACCCCCGTCACCATACAACAATCTTTCCGATCTTTGTCGCACGCTAATTACAGTCCTTCTGACCTCCGACACCATACTACAATCTTTTCCACCTCCGTCACCCGCCGGCTATGATCCTTCCAACCTCATTCGCTAGACTACGATCCTTCTGACCTCCATCGCCTGTTAACTATGGTCTTTCCGACCTTTGTTACCAAACTATAGTCTTTTCGGCCTCTGTCGCCTATCGACTACAATCATTCCAACCTCTGTCGCTAGACTATGATCTTTTCGATTTCCGTAGCCCGACTACTACGTCCTTCAGACCACCATCTTCAGACAACCATTTCCAGACTACGGTCTTTCCGACTTCTATCCCCCGTCGACTACGATCTTTCCAACCTCCATCTTCAAACTACGGTCCTTCTGACCTCCATCGCTAGCCGACTATGGTCTTGTCGACTAAACGAACATGTAAATACTTATTCTTCAAATTCCCACCATGTTATGAATTTTATATGATGTATATTTGCTACATTAAATCAAGGCCTTCCTCTTAAGGAAGGGCCTCATTTGTAACCGACTACAAACACTCACTACATGAAAATCATTTATTACCAGCGGCATTTTTCTGTAGAAATTGTATATATTCCGGCATTTTTGGAATATTTACTGGCGACTTTCCGGAGGTAAATTTTCCATCGATAAAATCCGCACATGAAAAATATTACCGTCGGTATTTTCTTGTGGCAAATATTTTCGGCGGAAAAAGGCTGCCAGAAGATAAAAAAAATAATTAAAAAATGAAGCTACCTGCCCGCCAAGCCACCCGCCCTGCTGCGTCCTGCTACCCGCCCGCACGGCCTGCCCGAGTTTCGAACTGAGTCCAAAACTTATTCTAAAGTCCCAATCATTTTGCTGGAAGAGCAAATATGAGTTAAAATGCTTATTATTATTTATTTAAACTATAATTATATAAAAAATATGATTAAAGTTAATTAAAATAAAATATTAAAGTTAATAATTAATTAAAATAAGTTATTAAAATAACAATTAATTAGACTAAGTTATTAAATTAAGATTAATTAAAATAAACTATAAATTATTAATTAATTAAATTATGAATATATAATTTTTCAGAATTTATTAAAAACCGGCAGAAAAATTGCCTGAAATTCTTTTGAAAGATTAGCCCTTTGGAATACTGCCGGAAAGCCGTCAAAAAATTCGTTGGTAATGGATAATTTTCCTATAGTGACTAGTAGATTCATTCAAACTGAGCCAGACCTTATGGTTTTTCCCTTTTTTAGGGTGGTCTCCATGTAAAAACTCTAGTGTCTCTTATGAACATTATATCCTCTCTTTTATCTGATTGTATGATGGATTTTTGTACAAAGATAAGACGTTAAACTTTATATTTCTCTACCGCCATGAGTATTCCAGGTCGCAACAATTATAAATAATAGTCAATTTCAACCTAAATTGGTGTGTCCAATATATAGAATCTCTAAAAAAGAAGAAGAAGAAAACCTTACCATTGTAACCAAAGAATCCGCAAGTGGTTGATCCTGATTCTTGCTCCACCTTAAAGTGATAATCCATAGACATTTCTTGCATCCTTGTCATCATACATTCATCTGCATTTACTATAAAATCAAAAGAAGAAGCATTAGTAGAGTAATCAACCATATCTAATTACAATCTCGATCGAAAGCTAAGAAAATCTTTATTATTAATTAAACATTATTGAGATTATAACCATAATCTCAATTTTATATGTTTCATTTGGGGTGATTTTTTTATGCTTCTTAAAGCAACTTTTGAGCTTAAAAAATAAAAAAATTATACTAAAGAGCTGTTTTAAGAAGCAATTAAAAAGTCGTTCCAAATGAAGCCTTAGGCTTCGTTTGGGGCGGCTTTTTTATTGTTTTCTAAAATTGAGTTTTAGTACAAAAATAAAAAAATTTGTACTAAAATGAAGTTTTAGAAAGCAATAAAAAAGTCGTCCCAAACGAAGTCTTAATGTCATATTTTTTAAAATAGTATAGTAAAAAATATCATTATTAAAGTATGATGAAAAGTGCTTTTTCATTCATTAATTTGTATCCTTTATAAACTTTTTTTTTTTCAATAATTTGACAATTGCTTATGTTATTAATGGATAATAACATAAAATTAATCCTAATAATGAGCACTTACAGAAAAGCAACAAGCAAGACTGAAGAAAAATTATAACCACTGTAAATTCTCTTTTGTTTCTACAAATAACTTTTTTATTTATTTATTGTGAAATTACCAAACTTCCATCGAGCTTGAACAAGAGCAAGGTTGGGGTTGTGAATAAGGAATGGAATGGTTCTTGTGAGGAAATCAGGCTCAGGTTGAAAATCAGCATCAAACATAGCGACATATTCACATATTTGCACATAGTCATGCTTCATTCCCATCTTTAGGGCACCAGCTTTATATCCCTTTCTATTATCTCTCCTCTCGTATTTTATGTTCTTTCCCTTCTTCAGCCATCTATTGCATTCTTCATAAATCAGCTCCTACATTATTACATCAAACAAATTAATGCTGTTAGTAAGAAAAAAGGTTATATCAACTATCCAGTGATTGTTTCACACATAAAAACTTATAAAAAATACAAACATATTATTATTTATTATATTGAGATGGCCTATCTCAATATGTTACACGAAATGTTACCTTTATCATCGGATCTGTTGAATCATCAAGCACCTGTATTATTACACGATCTGCCGGCCATGTAATATTACATGCTGCCCATATGGAAAGTTGGTAGACCTGAAATATTACTTTTGCTTCATAAGTATTCAAAAACAAATGCATGTGCATGTGGAGAGAAGATTGGCATTGTAGAAAGGTGGTGGAAGGGATATTTTGTAAGTTTAAGTATTGGTTTGGAATAGCTTTCTTACTGCTTTGCTTTTCAAACCGCAACCACAAATTCTATTAGACTATTACTTTCAAAAGAAATTTTATGCTTTTGAAAAATTACTTTATACAATAGCTTTATAAAATTATAAGAAAGCTATCATAAATGAAACCTCTGTCACAAAAGAGTTTTTTCTATGTTGAATTTTGAAATATTTTACAAATTTTAACTCTTGGGTCAGTATATTCAAGTTATAAAAAGAGTATTGTTTCACTTTCTAAAAAAGTATTATTGAATAAATTTACTTAAATAATATCATTTTTCTTAATTTTTTATTTAAATATTGGGTAAGAATTTATAGGAAAAGAAAATTTTATGTCTAAAGCATATTAATCATATATTTTTGAAAAATAATAAATTTTTTTTTTTATTTTTATGAATGTAGCAAGAGCCGTTATATTTCAAATTTGACCTCTAGACTTCATTATTTTATATTTAAAATGATTATAAAGCTAAATAATAAGAAATATTAGAGGGTAATTAGGATAATATTAATTAATACATTAATTAGTTTTCAAACCACCATGAAATTTACCTAGTAATATAGAAGTAATCCCTAGCTAAACAAATGTCATAGAATATTAAAAGAAACTAGGCTTATGAGTAGTAAAAAATTAAAGAAATGAGTAAGACAGGTAGAAGCCTGAATAAATCTGAATAATAGATAGATGAAGAGTGATAAACGAGTGAAGCATTGAAAGTAAGCTAGAAAATATAAATTTAAACTAATAATGAGATCAGCAATTAGAAAATGGACAAACAATCTCCATTGTTTCTTCATAGGTTATAAAAGTATTAATTGGATAAATAATGTGTTAGGCTTTTAAAATTTGTAAAAAATTAGCAATTAACAATATTACTTTTGCTTAAGCTTTTGAATAAATGCCTAGCTATATAAAATTCATGAAGGGCATATCATCCTAAAGGTGAAAATTAGGAGAATTGAAACCATAGCCCTCTCTAAGGAATACAATGCAATCATTCAAAGAAAACTTTTACAAAAAAATAAAAGATGGGGGGTTTATATGCATACTACTTTATATCATGCTAGTTACATATCTAATACCTAAAACTTTAATATTTTATGACTACCACTCAATTGATATATTTTATATTAAAGTTGTCTATGAGTGATAGATATAAAATATTAAAATTTTGAATGTTAGATGTGTAAATAACATGAAATAAAGTGGTATATAGGTAAATCCTCTTTAAAAAATACCATGAGTTTTATGATTATATATACTATATATTCATGATAAATTATTGGATAAATCATCGAGTAACTTAGGAGTAAGCATCGATTTAATGCCTTAGTCTATTTTAGCAAGTTAGGATTAGAAGAAGCAAAACTTGCACCTATAACTATAACAAGTTGGTAGATCATGGACTTATCCCTAAGAAACTATTGAGGATGTAGTTATTCATGAAGGATAAATTTATTTATCCTATTAATTGTATTTTGCTGGATATGAAAGAAAACAAAGAGATTCCCATCATATTTGTAGGATCATTTCTAGCAACTAGAACCCCTTATTGATATTCAAAGAAGAGAGTCACGCCTTTGAGTTAAAGATAAAATAGTGATTTTCAAAATGCATAATATAATTAAGTACCCATAAGAGAATCATAATCATTCTCATATAGATGCCTCAAATTCTAAATGTTATGGTTAATCATTTAAAGGCTCACAAATGCTAGATATTTCCTCCAAGCTAATCCTTTATTTTGTCAATTTATTAGCATTGATCAATACAAGATAAATTCTTACTAAGGTCATTATCAATGATAAGATTCCAATATGTTGGATGAAACATGAGGTAGCAAACAATTGAGTTTCCCTTAGTTCTCTTATGAATTTGGACATGGAGAACTTGGTCGTCATGAAGGGGATAATTATGACTTTAATGATGTTGAATAAGAGGAGTTAATTATTTAACAGTCCAAATTCTTAACTATCGAGAAATTGTCCACTTTGGCCTAAGACTTTCCTTTAAATACAGTAGTTTGAGTTATGAAACCCCTCAAGTAAAAGAAGTCAAACTCTTCACAATCGAGATATTGTCCGCTTTGGCCTAAGAGCCTAACGATTTTATCCTGTTGGTATAACTTCCTAGAAGGTCACCCCTCCTAGAATTGTTTCGGGATGAGCAAACTTAATGTGGAGTTTCTTAAATGAAATTATGATCATTACATCAAAATGCACCTTGATGTTTTAAGAGTTTAGCTTCTTTTACTTAAGGGGCTTCACAATCTCCCTCACATAAATAAATGACATTATCATCAGCATATTTATCTCAGAATCATCCACCAAACATATATAATTCTAGTGGTAGCCCCTACAAGTTCAAATGGTGGCTCCCGTCATGTAGCATTTTGTCCTATACAAGATTCAAGAGGTGGCTCCTATGGTGTAACATTTTATATTGTATGACAATTAATTATCGAGAATTTATTCGGTTTGGCCTAAGAGCTTCACATTTTTGTCCTATTAGAGCAACTTCCCTGTAGGTCATTAATCTCAAAATTGCTCCGGGAAGAGCACGCTTAATTGCAGAGTTTCTTAAATAAAATTCTGACCATTACACTAAAAGGCGCCTCGATGTTTTAAGAGTTTATCTTCTTTTGCTTAAGCCGTTTCACAAATTAAATACTACACCATGGAATGATCCAATCTCAACTACTATAGATTGGGGGAAATTACTTAATTACAAAGGAGGTTCATCCAAGGTCATTTGAAGGGAGACCATACTAAGAATTTTTATAGCAAATCCTTAAAATTATGAATGTCATGAGAATGAGCTAAATTAAAGCTCAATGTTGATTAATACAGGATTTATGAGGACAGTGAGAGATAGAAAATGATGCTCATGTCAACCCTGAATATTTATAATATTAGTGAAAGAGATAATAATTCAAGTCGCAATGATGAGAAAATCTTGATATAGGTGGTATATTCCATCAATGGTAGAGTTTTCAATAATAATTTTAATTATTTTAGAGTTTATATTCTTAACCATGAGAATAAATAGGTTATAGTTGAACACTTATAATAGTAAGAATTGTCCCAATGACTTTCTTATGATGTCTTTATCATTAAGCTAGAGACTTGTATAATGGTCATATGAATAATGGCTCAATGCAAGTATCCTTGGTGAATCAAATATTCATTTTTTGTTTCATTTAAATGAAAATATTTTTATGTTGAATGTGTCTAGATGAAAAAAAGACATTCTAGGGATTGGTCCCCATAATTTGGGTTTTTTTAATAGTTTCGATCACATGTGATGTTCAATATTTATGGCCTCATCGAGAATGTTAGTATTAAATTCCTTTTTATAATCAACCCATGATTAGCTCCTCCAACATCATGATAAAAAATTTCTCATGTAAAACCTATAAAGTCATTGTGTAGTTCAACATGTTCTGGCCTAATAAAATTAAAGGTAATTCATTAATTTTTGCATTTGAGCTCTTTTGCACGTGTTTGATATTTTGTATGCATGTGAGAGTTTGCATGTGTTCTAAAGCGGGTCTCAAGATTTTTTATGAGTTAGAAAAATTAATTCTTTTTTCTTAGGGGAATCACGACACTGGGATTGGCGGTACTGCGACATTGGTGCCCTTGGGTTTTTGGAATTTGACTTTATGCTCCGATGTAAGCCATGCACCACAACACCGTAGGTTCCTGAAGGGAGCGCCTTGTTTAGCACCTCATTGCGCCACGATACTGGAACAAATTTTAATAATAAAAATATCAAAAATATATTATTTCATTTCCCTTGGGCAACCAATTGTAGAGAATGATATGGAAGAATTTTAGAGAGAGAGAGAGAGAGAGAGAGAGAGAGAGAGAGAGAGAGAGAGAGAGAGAGAGAGAGAGAGAGAGAGAGAGAGAGAGTTGATTTTGGGCTGCTATGAATCATTTTCGACTAACGGCCCAGTTCTGAAAGTTATCTAGATTGATGTAGGTTTCATTTTACCCAACTAAGATTTAAAAAATATGAAAATTATTAGAATTTTTAATTAAATTTATATTTCTCTAACAAAAAAACTTGGATAACTTTTCACCCCCAAAATTGTCATCGTGTAATTTTCGAATGTAATAGATATAATGATTATGAACATTTAGTCATTTTTAGGGGAATTAATTTTACACCAGATTGATTCTTAGGGTTGTTGGTAAGACTTGGCAGAGTTTTTCATCAAGTGCAAGATGGATATGCATGATAGTCTTATAATGATCCACATGCTAGTAAGGGTTTAATGAGCCATCATAGAAGTTTATAACTAGAATATTAAACCATATTTGTAAGGATTATCACAGAAGAACATAAGCATGGGTAGAGGCTTTTGAAAGTTTTCAGGAGCTATTAGTGTTTGTCCACATGGGAAACTAGCTCTTTCTGAACTTGTCATCGAAGTTCATTATGAAGAGTATCTTAAGGGACATTGTTGAAAGGGGTTTTATGTGAATTCATCGTGGAAACCAATTGATAATGGGTTGCATGGAGGGGGGCAAAAGTGAGTTGAGCTAGCCATGTCATTATCAGTTAGATGGGGTAGATTATCATCTTGGTGACGAGCAAGCACAATGTTGGTGTCTTTTAATCTTCCAACCATTGCATGTGGTTGATAATGAAGGGGGAAATCCTTAGCTTGATTATTTTATCATGATGTTGGATTGCACATCCATGTAGGAGCTAAATGATTTGATCTTCAAATTTATCTAGATTATGAAAGTAGTCTTTTGATAAGAAGCCAAAAAGCCTTTGCTTTTGTGGTTAGGCCTATGGGGGTAGGAGAGCAACATAAGCCTAAATTTCCTATTTAAATGACTTATTTATAGAGTATAGAGAGTTGAAGCAGAAGGGTCTCAATTGTTATTGGTGACATGCTTATCGTCCATTGGGCAAATGTTTATAAAACCCATGATTATGAGATTGTCTTTTAAAAGGTGCTAAACTATTGCATGCTCAAATATTCATGATGGAAAGGGATGCGTTTATCATCTTATTATTGCAAAAAAAAAAAAAAAATCAGCTCACACATAGATAAATAAACGACGATGTCAAAGATGCATAGATTTTTTCATGTGAAACATTATAATAAGTCAAAAATTATGGAATCTGACCCAACTGAAATGATTCCACCGTAATGATTAAAAATTACAATGAACTACCATACCACTATTTCATAAGAGATGATATGATAACAAGATAAGGTAATTAACAAACATTGGTGTTGGTGTTAATCAACAATGGACATCAACTCTGTTTGACAGTAAGTGGTGATGGGTGGCATAGATTAGTAATAGTCAATAATGAGCATTTATAGCAATTAACATGGATGCCATTGGTGGTCGATCATGTACATTAACATGCTTTAGTGACTGATGATGATGTATGTTAATGGAATTTGATGGTGGTCATTGATATCAGTCAATGGGAGGCATGATCAGCAGCAATCATTAGCTAACAATGATAGATTTAAGTGGTGGTTTACTTCAAACATTAGCAATTGATGATAACAATCGATGGTTGGTGTTTGCAGTAAATGTCAAAGATTAATGATTGACATATATCAGTGGATGATCCAGATGTTGAATGTTGGTAGATAGAACATTGTAACTCTCTCCATAAGAATCCTCAATGAATATGTAAAAGTTCTCTTTATAGTGTTTTGAAGTGGCATCCTGATTATTTCTGCCAAAAATTTGGGTACTCCATCAAATGGTGATAGTTGATCCCCTTGATATTTTTAAGTTCTTTAGACATTTCAGTGCTTCGCTATAATCAAAATTTAGTGATCTTGGGCTCTTCAGATTTCTCTTGTCAAAACTCTCGTTTCAAGTATAAACATATTGAAAACTAATTTCAAATGGTCCTAGAGTTGAAGTCGAAAATTTTTCATTCAAATATTTTAACTTTTTGAAAGTTATAAATTAAGTCAATATATATATATATATATATATATATATATATATATATATATATATATATATATATATATATATATATATATATATATATATATATATATATATATATATATATATATATATATATATATATATATATATATATATATATATATATATATTCAATCAATCTAAATTCTTTATAACAGATTAATAATATATTAATATTTATGCAAACTAAATATTGTCTTAGTATTACTCAAAGATGCTAAAGAGAATGGAAGACTTTGATATTATATTTAAAGGTTAGCATATATAAAATTTAATTTTGGCCCAATTCTCTGAATCAGCCTATCGAATCTAAGCCAACTTACATAATTTGTCTGGATTTAGAATTAACAATCCTATAATTGTTGAAATAATTTAGTACATTTAAATGTTAACAAAACATTGAAGGAAAAAAAAAAAGCAAAAGGTTTGAAGAAGAAAATGGCATTAGAATTGTCCCTCATAAATATAAGAAAACATTAAGCATTTTCTTTATCAAAATCATATAAGTTGACTGACCAAAATAATTTGAATATTATTGACATTTGAATAAGAATAGTAAATATTAGGCTCAAAATAAGCATATATGTTAGGCTAAATGTATAATACCTCTTTCTCATTGTACATTGGTATTTGGACAAGAACCAATGGATAAGCCAAGCTCCCAAGCTCTTCATCTTCTTCAATAGAATGACACTTGTATATCCTCTCCGGCCTTCGTCGAAATATTTTGGAATAAAGACTTGCAAATCCCATCGATGTCTTCTGCATCATTACCAATACCAACAATACCAAACAAATTACTAACATTGCTTTCATCAGCGGTAAAATCATGACCCTCCTCGTCCACATTAAAGCAACTATAATCTTTCTCGCTATCGGTAAAATCACAACCACCCTCATCCATAATAGTGTCATCCATATGTGATATAACAACCTGTCAATCAGCATACGAATATGCACATAGAGAGAAAATGTAGTTACACCTGAGATAGAAAAACAAAATTATTGCTAATTAGTGTATAATCATAACAAAGGAAATAATTATATAGAATGTGCTGAGGAACTTAAACTAATTTTAACCTTCCATATTCTTCTTTCTCCTGCCTTGCTAATGTTATGCTGAATATTTGTAGACATGGATGTAGCAGATGGGTTTGCTCATATAGAAATTAGAACACATGAGGGAGTATAGACCTTGCAGCTGTGTTTATTATTGTAGCTTGTTCTTCGAATAATAAAATTATGATTGAGAAATTATTGTTTTCTTGTAATGATCGATGGAAATTATTGCTTGGTTGAAGGAATGAAACGCTTTATAAAAGAAGAAATGAACGTTGAAATGTCTGCATCTGAAACAAGCTTAAACAGTACTGATAGTCTATGAATATTTTTATTTTATAAATTTAGAGAGAGAGAGAGAGAGAGAGAGAGAGAGAGAGAGAGAGAGAGAGAGAGAGAGAGAGAGAGAGAGAGAGAGAGAGAGAATATAGTTTTTCCTACATAGGATCCTCTAATAATGCACCAAGAATGGGAGTTGATCTTGATTCGAAGGTGTAGCTGGACCGTTCTATACTTTTGTATGTCATTGATGTTTAATGATTTGAGCTGTGAGCTATAGCAATGCTGCCGTTTCAACATCTACGTACTGATAGATTGTTTTATTATCGACCGACCAAAAATAATATCTCAATAATGTTTTTTTTTTTCCTTGAAAGGACCGAATACAACATGAATCATTATTTAAGGTTAGGCTGAGTGACCAACTCCAACCTTCAGGGAACTCACTGATTATCTCAATTATTATTGCTGTGTTGGTTTCAAATTTATTCATGAGTAAAATTATACAGATAAGAAAGATTAAATAACATAGAAGGAGAAAGAGAGAGAGCTTAGGGAGAGAAACTCTATGATACCATATGTCATGAATTTACCCTATGACCTCTTTTTTATAGGTCGAGGTGAAGTACAATACTATTTGTTGAGTTCTGGAATGTTTACGACTGTAAATAGATAAAGTGCTTAGCATCTTAGTTTTGAACGAAGATTTAGCATACATACAGATCAAAAGAGAGGGGTGCGCGCAAGAGTCTTAAGAAACACCATAAGCTTAACATGGGAAATCTTGAAAAGGGAGAAAAGCCATGAGGTCTTGCCTAGTTGAAATGGATCCAATAGTGTGTATTGTTGATTACAAATGATGCCCTTCATGGGGGAAAATGTTGGCTTAATATAAAAAATATAAAGCACATTACATAGTTGGGTTGGAAGAATCTAATGATTTGAGAGCTATTCTCAAGAGAATGTTGGCATGTTATTTTGGTTGGTAGGACTGTAGTTGGGAGATGTAAGTCGGAGAGATCATAGTCTCGCAACTGAGGTTGAAGGGATCGTAGTCAGGGGACAATAGTTGGAGGTATCATAACAACGCGTGATAGTGGTTAGAGGGATTGTAGTCGGTGGGCAGTAGTGACCAGAGAGACCGTAATCTACGGGTAGTCATAGTCGGAGGTACTGTGTAGTCAGTGGGTGGCGGAGATCAGATGGATCGTAGACGGTAGGCGAAAAAAGTCGGAGGGGGATCGTAAACTGTAAGCAATGAAGGTCGATCCAACGGAGGTCAGAGGGACCATTTTCGGGGCGCGACGGAGGTCAAAGGATTCATAGTCGATGGGAGATGGGGTTTGTAATAACCTTAGTCGACGGGCGATGGTGCTTGAAGGTACCATAGTTGGCGGGCGGTAGAGGTTGTAAGGATCGTAGTTGGTAAGCGACAATGGCCAGATAGAGGCCTACGATGGTTGCCGGACATATCTCTGACGATGATGATCAGACAAAGGTCTGATGGCGTTGGCCTAGTAGAGATCCAGCATCGACGGCTTGGTAACGAGGGTTTGCCGACTATGGCTCCTGGGTGGAGCTCCGAGATGCTTTAAGCCTCAGAGCTCTCTTTAGTTTTCAATATAGGGTCCGAACCTCTAAAACTCCAAGCCCCCCATTCATGCGCGAATGTGGGTCTATTTATAATTTTTTAAGAGTGGTGTGACTTTCGAGAATTTAACTTGGAAGAATTATTCTTTTATCTTTTAATATATAACAATTAGAGCTATCTAATTTTATTTATCAGTAATAAATTCAATATCAGCAAAAGCAAATTCTATTGATCAAAACATACATATACATCTCTATTTATTTCTCCAAGATCATATACAATACTCAGGAGTAATACAAATATAATCAATCATTTTAGTCATAAGTATAAAAGAATAAGTATAAAAAAAATTAAAAGTAAACTTGGAGAAATCTGATCAGTCTCCTCACACTTAAGGGTGTTAAAATAGGTTTTTGGGTCATGTTCGAGTCGAGCCAGAAATTGATCCAGGTCCAAACGGGTTGACCCGAATCCTACAAGTCAGGTTATCGAGTTGACTCGCCACCACCTGCAAACTCAAAATATAGCAAGTGGAGTCCATACGGGAGCGCGAGTCAGGGTGTGCATGTGCGGAGTCCTGATAAGAGAGCGAGTATGCGGGAGGGCTCACTGGCGCTGTGGTGCAAAGGGGGAGTCTAGACAATGAGTGTGGTTCCGTGGGAGGGCTCACTGGCATTGTGGTGTGGAGGGTGGAGTTCAAACTTGAGGGAGGGTCTGTGAGAGGGCTCACTGGCCCTGCGGTGTGGAGGGAGGAGTTCATACTTTAAGGCGAGTTCACGGGAGGGCTGATCACTGGCGTAGTGGTGTTGCGGCGTTGCAGTGTAGAGGGTAGACTTCGGGAACGAAGGGAGAGCACTGCGAGCCCGACACGGGATCGAGCGCTGTAGCCTACGAGTGGAAGCGACTCGTGAGTGCGGGATCTCTTTGCAGCCGGGTTTTCGAGTCATTTTGGGTTACCAGGTCAACCCATATTATAACTAAAAAATTTGAAAATACATTTTTATCTATATCAATCAAGAATATATTTAAGAGTCATTACAAGTACAAATCATAAATAATCTTTGTCAAAACATCTCTATTATTGTGTATTAATTTTAACAAATTTTTTATAATTTTTGGGCACTAGTAAAATTCCTTAAGAAACTGGCACTTACGATACAAGTGGGGGTTTTAGGGCCATTAGATGTTCGTTTTACAAATTGATTTTACAAGAATTTTTTAAATAAAATGGGCTATTTTATAAATATTTTTTTTTATAATTTTTGGATTCCCCAAAAAAATTTTATGAATTTTATTTTGAAAATTCTTTAGAATATTATTATTATATTATTATTTTATAAGAAATCTAAAAGACTTATATTTCCCTTAAGTCATTTTAGCCCATTTCGTGCAAAAGAGAAATGGATTTGGGAAATGAGAAGAAAGAGAGGAGAGAAAAGAAAGAAGCTAGGTTTTGATATTTTGGCTACACATATTTTTTATGACTTGTTAATTACATAGTTTAGAATATTTGTTAATCAATAAAAGATTATGCTCATAAGTTAAAAAAGTAATATATATATATATATATTAATTGAGTGATTTTTTTATCATTAGTGAGTTGCGAGTCAAACTAAACTCCACCAATTTAATAAACAAGTTTAAAAATTTAACCCGAATTCGACTTGTTTATTAAACAAGTTAACCCAAATCTGAAATTTTCAAGTCACGTCATAGGATCAGGTCATGTATTACTGTATTAGTAACCATAAAGGTTTTGATTTTTCTCATAAACTCCTTTTGTCCGAATTTGATAAAACAATGAAATATATTTTTTATTCAAAATAAGCAATGAAATAATAAAAATTACTTCAAATGATATTAAAATATCCAATAAAAATATTTTCTATCAAAAAATAAGCATTAGATATAACAACTAATAAATTAGTCATTATATGATTAAGCCCGTTAATTGGGAAATTAAACAAACGTGATAAGTTTGGACAATCTAATAGATAATGTAATTATAATAATTTTTTAATAAATTAATAATTAATTTATTTTATGATAGATATACTATATATGAAATATGAAAAACTTAATCAAGAATAAAGCTCAACATTTTAATTATAATAAATTAATTTTTAATCATAATTAACATATAATTTGCTTAATGAATATAATTAGATATATTTCATGTTATTATTTAAATTAATTAAATTTGTAATAAATATTTAAAAATTAATTGAAAAATATTGATCATGTTATTATTAAATTTATTTTTTATTAATTAAGAGATTTAATAATATATTCAGTATAACTAAGCATATGTCGGCAGCTACATACCCTAGCAAGTTCGGCGTCTCCGGTCGCATTTGTGGTGCTACGGCGACGATCGTCGGCCCTGTTACTGTAGGTTTGTCGCTACCCTTCTCTCCTTAGCTCTCCTCCCCAGCGCTTGAGGGCGTCGGCCCCAGATCTTCTCGATGAAGGATCCTGGTCTCCTTCATCCTTCATCTGCTCCATTGGATGCTGGTATGGTCTCACATCCTTCATGTAAATCCTCTTGGGATTGTGGCAAGAGATCTGCAGGTAACTCATGCCTTCCAAATTCTTAAAACACGTTCTAACTAGAAATAACTATGATTCTGATTAATCTCTACCCAAGCAGTCTTCTACATTCAATGGAAAACCGGCGATCCTTTACTCAAGGAAGAAATTGAAAAAATCTGGCAGCTTTCTTTGAGTTCTCCTTTATGGGTACATTTTCGTTTGGATGATCTAGCATAAACATTACCCGGAAATGTATCATAGATTTGCATTTAGTAGATAACGACCCCATTGGATTAATTGGCAGCATGCATATCTTGATCATTCGTACATTCTTCTCTTGGTTGGGGTTTATTCGCGTCTGTTTCCTTGAAAAACCTACGCCATCAATGGTTTTGTTATGTGGTTGCTGAAATGGTCGCCTCTATTTGACACAAATGAGGAATCCCCGATCGTCCTCATCTGAATTTCTTTCCCCAAGCTAGAATTCAATTTATGAACCAAGCTGCCCTATTTCCTCTTGCTTTAACTACGGACCTTGTTAAAGAGCCATCAGAACAAGAGAAGTCGGCTGGAATGCTAGATAAGAAAATTTAGAGCTACATACTTACAAAGAAATACCTCTCCCATTCATATGGTAGTAAGGAAAGAAAGAGTCCACTGATTCGTCTCTTGGCATCAATCAATAAACTTTAAATAGATATAACCGGCGAACCTACTGGAGGCAGGTATTTAGGGGCGAAATTTTTTTTTTTTTAAAATGTAATTATTTGTTTTATTTTAAAATCATGTATCTTTGTGTATAAATATTTATCGAGAGAATAAAATTTTTAAGTTTTCTTAGTCACTTCTTATTTTCTATATGGAATCAGAGTCATTTTAGGGTTATATTTTTCCAGCCTTGCTTCTTCTCTCGTTTATTATTTATTCTTTTAATTATATCATGTTTCTTAGACTTATCTTTTATGGAGTCAACTATCATGAAGGATGAAAATTAAAGAAAAAAAAAAAGCTTTAAGGGATACATGCCTCATATAGTTTGAATGGAATAAGCTATCTAAAGCAATCCAAAATTATGAAAATCTTCCTAAGAGAAAAGAAAAAATTCCATCATCTTTTAGATCATCCTCTGTGGGCTCCGAAAATTCCATTTTGTATGTGTGTGATCCCGGCCTCTCCGCATCATCTGTCTATTTTTTCTTTTGAGTGTTTATGTGACGATGACGACAGAGAGTTTTAACTAGATTAGGTTCCGAGAGAATTTTCAGAAGGCAGATTGGGTTTTAGATAAGACACTACCTAGAGATTTCGCCCTCATTTTGGTGAGGACTTTTTGATATGAGTTCTGGTTTCCTATAGGCGCAAGCCCCTATAGTTAATTACCCCTCCTGATAATAGGAGAGAACTTTCGATTAAGGCTAGTCGTTAAGGAGGTCATATGGGTTATAAACCCATCGTATAATAGCAATAATTTTAAGGTTTAAATTTTGAATTTGGAAGTTTGAAATTTAGAATTTAGAGTTTATCATCATAAACTTAAAACTGGTGATAGGGGGAATGAAGACGAGCCCGATCAAGATCCCATGATTCTGTCGTCCCGGGCTGTCATGTTCCCTGGTCTACTTAGTTAGAGGAGATAGTCGACCCAACCTGACAGAAGGTACCTTGTTGGCAGCCATGGGTTGCTTCGTCCAAGAATACCTTGTAGGCCTGGATTGGTATTTGTCTAAGGGGATATATCTGAATCCACCTTAGCTGACAGAGGGCTTTATGCCTATCGAATATACCCTATGATTCATAACTCAAGGGTTTGACGCCTTCAGGGAACATACGGGCTTTGGCCGTGATCGTAATATAATGGTGCCATTTTGCGGCAAAACCACCCGATCAAAGGGCACGTGCCACGTCCCTGATGGCAAGAGACTATTTGAGGATGAATTGTAGTGATACACTCGACATGCATTCGCTCTTTGTAAGCTAATGTTAACTTCAAATTTATCACCCCTGACAAATGATTGCGGGAGGTGGATAATTTTTTAGTTTTGAGTTTTTAGGTGATTGATTTTATTTTAAGAATTTGAGTTGTTGTTTGATTTGAGATTTGACCCCTCCGGTTGAGATTTCCAGTCAACACGGCCATCATCGGGGTGACTTCAAAGTCACTTGTATTTTCGTAGGATTTTGGGAGGCATTTTGTAATTCAAGTCATGTCAACTCCAGTCCTTTCAAGGAGGAGGATGAAACTTGAATATTTGATCCGCGCAGCTTTCTCGAATCATTGGATTTGGGATTTAGATATTACGATCGGAGCACATGCGAGTTGTAGCATTTGATCCTGCGCAGCATTCTCGATTATTTGTGTTTGTACTTGTAATAGATTTATCGGAGCACATGCAGGGATATATTTAGTTCAAGGGATCATATTTAATACATAAGGGAGATTTTAAAATATTTAAACATGATCCATTATGCGAGAGTAATTTTATTTAGAAAATACCCAAAACTTCATTAAAGGGGCCTACGAATGCCTTCTGTCAGCTTGTATACATGTTGCGGATCCGGTGGCGTTATAGCTTTCTAGATTTCAGTTATTACATTTAGTTTGTTTTAACTCTTCTAAGTGTCATTTAGCACATATTGAGAAAGTATTTTCTCAATAGGCATTAAGAGATCATGCTCGTATTTGTAGGAGAATTATCTTGCTCGCTAGAAGCTCTCATATTCTCTCTCATAGATGGTCTAATTTGTTCGATACAAGCTCCTTGTCTTTGTTTGTAAGTTAGTTATTGTAGGCACTCGAATTCTCTATTCCTTCTCATAGGTGAATTGTAGTATACTGTAGTAGGCACTATAAATTCTTTGCTCCCAAAAATAGTTTGACACTAACAATTTTAGATCTTGATGAATTGAGTTCTTTTTCCTTAAGTGGCATGCTCTATCTTTTAATTGAAAACTTGAAATTGGAAGTCACATATATAACTGAGAGGAGGACCATCCATCTATAAGAATGTTTCTTGAACATGAGATTTTGTTTCTTGCACATTTTTTTTATCAATTGTAGTTGGAGTCAAAGTCAATGCCCATATGTCGAAGCTCAATATACTACTTTTCCATTTCTCTTATTCTTTGATCATTTATATGTGCGGATATTATATAGTTGAATGAGAATGTGTGTTTTGGAGATTAGTCCTTAGACTCATAAAAGTGAATCTAACACAAGGAAAAGCATGCATATGATTAAAACTTCTCACACTATCGTCCTTATTGTTGCCTTCCTTTGTGAACCAAGTCTATGAAAATCTCTTCACCTTACGTAACAAGATTTTCTCCAAATAAGCTTTCATTGCAAATTTCTCTTCTCCTTCACATTATAACATTCATTGTTGTCTTCACCTACCATGATATGGATCAACCCCACCTTTTCCTTAACATAGCTTGGGTTCCTTTAATGTTTACTTTCAATACAAAATTATTTTAAGAAGAGAATTGACGAATAAAAGGGATTCTTCTATCAGTACCCATTTGCATTTCATTTAGATCTTGTAATTTGTAATCTATAATTTCAATTTAAACATTATGTCATACTCATTGTATAATGTTACAATTCAGGTCTAATTCAAGTCTTTTATATTGATTAATTTGAGTTCAAATATGAGTCTGATTCGAGTTTAAGTTCAAGTCCAAAATTATTTGGTCGAATTTGATTTAAAATTGATCTTATGTTTGACTTATTGTTCAAATAAATTTTAGATTTTTTTAGTCCAAGTCTTTTTGTTGTTCAATGAAAATTTCGGCAGCCTCCCGGCGTCTCCTCCCCACCGAGGGAGAAATCGGGACGGCACTGCCGTAGTTCTTCCTACCCGGACCTAAGGTCAATGGCGTAGAGTCCTCAATTTTAAACCATCCCACCAGGATCTAAGATCGACTGCGTGAGTTCTTCAAATTTTAAAACCATCTGCCCGGATTAAAAATCAACGACGCAGGTCTTCAATTTCAAACCATCTCGGTTGGACCTAAGGTACGACGGCCGGGGTCTTCGACACCTGTTGAAAATCCTCACATTTCTCTCAATATCTTTTTTTCTTCTCTTTTTTTAATTATATTTTTATTAAAATAATATATATATTTATATTGATATTATATTATATTATAATATAATATATATATTATAATATAATATATATATTATAATCTAATATAACATAATATAATATATATTATTATATGTAAATAATATTATATTATATACAATACATTATATAAATAATATATTATATATAATATAACAGAGGGGAAGAGAGGGAGATCGGGAGTAGGGGTGTCAGTTTTTGACACGACACGAAACACGACCCGAACCCGACCCGGAAAAATCCGGGTTCGGGTCAACCCAAACCCGAAACGGGTCGGGTTCGGGTTCATGAAATCAACCCGTTTTAAAAATCGGGTCGGGTTCGGGTTGACCCGCCAACCCGAAATTGACCTGAAAGTGACACGAAAGTGACACGAAAAATCATTTTTGACACGAAAACCCGAAATTGACCCGTTTTTTACCCGATTTTGACCTGAAAACCCGAGATTGACCCGATTTTTGACCCGAAAATTAGCATTTTTGGGTCAATCTCGGGTCATTCGTGTCGGGTCGGGTTCGGGTCCAGAAACCTGACCCGTTTTTAAAAACGGGTCGGGTTCGGGTTGACCCGAACAGTGCCGGGTCAGTTCCGGGCTCGACCCGAACTCGACCCGTTGACCCGAATTGACACCCCTAATCAGGAAAGTGCCCGATCGGGCTAGGGCACACTGGCGGGAGTCACGCACGGGAGGAGGCTCGGGTCGGAGACGGCGGCGGGTTCGGCAGTAAGCGGAGGCGGGAGGCCGGAGTCAACGACGGGTTCGACCTTTGGAGTCGATGGAGGCCGGCGATCTTCGGCGGGAGCAGAGGTGGCGTCGGGTTTGGACGGAATCGGGAGAAGAGGTAAGTTTTCCTTTTCTTCTTGATGTTCCTTTCGTTTCTCTGAGCGTGTGAGTGCGTGTGTCTGTTACCGAATGAGAGAGGGCTTTTATTTCGTGAGTGAGGCGGTGGGTGAGTCGGCAATGGAGCGGTTGTGTCGTTTGGGGTTTCAGTCGGTGGGGAGCGGCAGTTACAGTCAACATCCTCTAGATTCGAAAGATCCAATGTTTATATTTAATGATTAAGCAAATTTTATGATCATAATATAGTCATGGAACACCATAATGCCTTAAATAAGTGGGTCATATGTGTTCCTAACAATTGTAAAGATATTTGGGACTATCAAACAAAGAGATTTAAAAGTTAAGGATATTGCTCTCATATATGAGATTAAAATTAAGATATCAACAATCAAGTAATTTAACCTACATATTATTGAATATTTTAATACAGTGAAGGTTTATTAGCTTGATTTAGGCTATTACTAAGATCTCATGATGAACTGTACCAATGATTTGATGATTCTCAAATAGTTTGTTGAAAGACAAAAGGTTCTTGAGTTTCTTACATGTCATAGTAAAGGATTCGATCAAATTCATATTCAAATTTTAATTTGAGAAGTCTTCACAGTAGGACTGCAAATGAACAGAGCGTTCGACAAGCTACTCGTAGCTTGGCTCGATTACAACTTGTTCATGATCATTTGTTTAAGTAATCAAACAAGTTTGAACAATTTTTGAAATACTCGACTGTTAAATAAACAAACTTGAATAGCTATGCATTTTACTCGGCTTATGGTAATCTTTGTTAGTAGGCTCGATAAGGCTCATTTGTTTAAAGCTCGATAAGCATAAATGAATTAAGCATGAACATCTATTCTTTTAAATGAACCAAACTTGAACACAAATAAAAAAAGCTTGAATCAAGCTCGAACCAAGCTTGAACAAGCTAATAATAAATAAGCTCAAATATGAACAAGCACATACTCGGCTTGGCTCGGTTCATTTGCAGCCCTACTTTTCTGTCATACGAGCCAAAGAAGGAAAGAGGTTGATAATGTTTGAAAACTCTATCTCTCATGCCTGTTATGGCGCCCTAGAATCTAATTTAAAAAATTATTCTTTTATTTTTTAATTTACACAACCAAAGCTATTTAATTTATTATTAATATAAATAGCAGCATAAATAAACCTATTGATCAAACATCAAAATGTAACCCGCAAGTGCTCCGACTGTTATATTTGATTCTTAAATCCAACGATCCAAGAATGTTGTGCGGGTTAAGTATTTAAGTTTCATCCTTCTTGAAAGGACTGTAGTCGACTTGACTTGAATTAATAAATGAATGTCTAATCATCAAACATAAAGGCTTCTAAATGAAATTTATCATAAAACACAAATCTTTGATTTTAGCGTTCGTATAATTGTCAGTTATTAAACCTGATCCTTTGTTAGTGGGTGAACAAAGTTGGCAAGGTTCTAACATCCAATCTTCAAAAAACCCCAATGATGGCCCTGTTGACAGGAAATTTTAACTGGAGTAGATCTTATTTTTAGCATATTTAAGCCTTAATATAAAATACATATATACAGTGACTTTAATGTCACCACGATGATGACCATGTTGACATATAATCTCAATCGGAGGGGTCAAATCTTAAAACCAGTAAAAGTTTGAATTTTTAAAATGAAATATATCACCTAAAAATTTAAAAATAAAACTCATCCACATTCCGCAACAATTTGTTGAGGGTGATAAATTTGAAATTAACATCAGCTCATAAAGAGCAAATATCATGTCAGATGTATAACTAAGATTCATCCTCAAATAGTCTATTTCCAGTAGAGACGTAGCACGTGCTCTCTAATCAGATGGTTTTGCCGCAAAATGACACTATTATATTATGATCGCTGTCAAAGCTCATATGTTCTTTAACGATGTCAAACCCTTGAATAATGAATCATAGGGTATATTCGATAAGCACAAAGCCATTTTTTCTCAGCTAAAGTGGATTTTAATGTATCCCCTTATACAAATACCAAACCAGGTCTACAAGATATTCTTGGACAAAGCAACCCATGATTGTCGATAATGTGCTTTATGTTAGGTTGGGTCGACTACCTCCTCTAACTAAGTAGACCAGGGACCATGACAGCCTGGGACGACGGAACCATGAGATCTTGATTGGGCTCATCTTTGTTACCCCCTGCACCTGTTTTAAGTTTATGGTGATAAACTTAAAAATTCAAATTCAAACTCAAATCCTAAAACTGTTGCTATTATACGCTGGACTTGCAACCTATGCGACCTATCTTATGACTAGCCTTAATCGAGTTCTCTCTCGTTATCGGGATGTGTATTTAACTATAGGGGCTTGCGCCTGTAGGAAACTAGAACTCAGATCGTAAAGTCCTCACAAAATGAGGGTGAAATCTCTGATTAGTATCTTATCTAAACACAATTTGCCTTCTGAAAATTTACCATGGAACCTAAACTTGTTAAAACTCTTCCCGTCAACAAATAAGAAAGAGATGGTGCTGAGAGGCCGGGCGCCAAATTTTCGGACTATAGAGTTGAGTTCAAATGGACTTTAGAGGAATTGATGTAGCATATTATGTGGATAAAAAAAAAAAAGAATCTAAATGTCCAATTATAAGATCCCAAGCAAGAGTCTAGTCAAGGTCCATCACAAGAGCCTACAAAAAAAAAAAAAAAAAGTTAAATTTCAAATTTAGGATTTAGAAGTTTGACTTTTCGTTTTGAGGAATATGTATGGGTTGGTCAATTAATGAACTATGGAAGAGAAAATAAATTAATGGTGATTGTTACCTTCCTCCAGTAATGACCACCCCGCATTGTTTCTTTCTAAAATCTATTTCTTCTTTTTGAATGATAATAGTCTAAGAGTCATAGTAAACTCTATTATTAGTGCTTGTATTTAATATAAACTTTTTTTGTTTGATTAATACAAAAAAATTGGAGGAAGTTATTTTCTTGTGGTTAGATGGGTCATACGCAATCATCTTTGGTGAGAGTTGTTCTTCTAAATCTTTCTAATAACTTCTACTTTCTAATTATCTCCCAAGACTACCCAATTAACCCAAGCCACCAAATTCGCCTCAAATTCCTCCTTGGAGCTATCGATCAAGACTAGGTGCACTCTTGTCTTGTCTTATATTCCACCTCTCCATAACCCTTCAAACCTTATAAAATGCACCAAAAACTTTAGATCATAACTTCATACCCTAACTAATCATTCACATCCATTTCCCTCCATTTAACCTTCATTAAACTTGTTATTTAAGGAGCCAAATCAAATCAGTCCAAATTAGCTCAAACTGGGCTAGTCTTGGCTCTCCACCTGCATGTCCTCTTTAAAAGCCTTTCCATTCCACCATAAATTCTAGATCATACTTCACATTATAAACTAACCATCTACAGCCATTTCCAATCTCCAGTCTCATCATAAAGTCTTTTGCCACCATCCAATAGCCTCATTCTTCTAATCATGACGGTGGTAAAGGCTCCACTGCCACCAAAAAACTACTTTCTTTACACAGAACATGGCCACATGTGATAAAGGACAAGAGTGGCCAACCAGTTTCACTTGGGTTGGCCAATTTTGGGCAGATTAAGCCTCATCTCAAGCAGTCTAAGAGACCATGGACTTTGTGTACATCAGATCTTGTTTACACTTTTTAATGTTTTTATTAGTTTATCTTGCGATTAGTTGATCTGCCAAATCAAGTCAAATTGGGCTCGAGTTCCGACCTTTTGAATTATCTTAAGATGCCTGCTTTTCATAAAATAGGTATTTTTATAGGTTTAATAATTACAATGTTTAAACAATCGTCTTATATAACATTAGTTCTTCATGTAGCGAGAAACTTTTGCTTGGCATTGGTGTTTTGGATCATCAAATCTTTTATCTCATTGTTGATGATTTATGGAGTTTTATCCTTACTGTTGATGCAATTTTATGGAATATTCTGTGAAACATCTTCAGGTTAAGTATGATAATTTTTGTCTTTATGGCTAACTTGGCCTTGTATTGAAAGTACATCACCTAATAATAGCAACTCCTAAGTCCTAACGATAGTGTGGAATTTGTGATACCGTTGGTATTGGAAGATTAAATCTCCCAAGCATATAAAAAATCTTTATCATGTATAATTTTATAATATTTTATTTTGTTCTTTAGCTTTCGTTCCTAACACTCAACATTGGTCAATATATTTCTGAAAATACTTTGCTCACTCACCAAAATTTCAAACAAATGGAAACTTTACCTGATCACAACTTCTAGTTTGTTTTTTTTTTTTACCTTTTTAAAGGCGTTATCTAATCTACACATCATGGTTGGGTTCTGAAGTTTAGCTTTAGGTTATTAAACATTCTAACATTACAAAAATACAACATGTAGTCATTAATTCACTGCGTACCCAGAAAATCAGCACCAGCAGAATTATTAGGTAAGGGAAATAAACAAAAAAGTTTACATTTTTTATTCATATATTCCAACATTACAAAATTATAATAAGCAACCATTCCATTTTTCCAATATGACAAAAACCCCTCACAAACACTTGCTGCATCAACACTGGGCAATTTTTACGTGTATAAATTTAAGCACCACTGTACATCAATATATGAAACTTTCTCTGTTTGAAAACACTCATTGCATACAGACTTACACTACATTACCTTCAAAATTACAAAGTCTGAAAGCTACGAATTATGTGTTCCATTTGATGGCTTTGCAAGCCCAAGCTTTGCAACAACCGCATTTGCTATCACCTCATTTGCTTTATCTGTAGGGTGGTACTCATCCCAGAACACATACTTGCTTCTATCCTTGCACAATGATGACAATGGGGTGCACGTAAGTGTAGGCCTAATTTTCGCTACTCTACAGCACGGCTCATTTGAGTTTGAGAAACCTGCAAGTAAGAAAAAAATTGTTTGTCAAACGTTACCCTTTAAAATATGATCACCAACATGTAGAATTTACAAACCATATATCTCAGGGCGATTAATAAGATCCTGAAAGATATCATAGGCATCTCCAAACAGATAAGTAGCATTTGGAAGAGTTTTTGATAGAGTCTCAAGGACATTCTTGGCTTTGTTGTTGAACATAATGGATAGTTTGTTGGTAGATTCCTGACACTCTCCTGATAATGTCAAGAACCTCTGTAAGGGGATGCATCCCATAGGCCCCAAACCGAAGAAAGTAAGTTTCCGCGCACCAAGAGAGTGCAAAAGCTGCACAATTTATTCAAATTTTTGAATCTTCAATGAAAACCTTACAGGAAAATGTTTATTTTTCCCAAAGTTGAATTATTTTGTCAATGATTGTTTGAGTTTATAACTTACTCTTAGTTGGCCGTCAAGTGAAGCTATGACGTAGTTTGTGAAGGTCTCTCCATTATAAGTCCATGAATCAGCATAGACTGGCAAAAGAAAGTTGTTGATATAATCGTTGCTACCCAGGGCTACAACATAGTGAGCTTGCTGGAAGAAATTGGTTGCAGCTGTCTCGCCAATCTTCATCTTTATCATTTCTTGAGTTCCTTGAAACAATTCGATTTGCTTGGAAAGTGAAAATCGTTGAATCTGCAATACGAAGTTCTTATCCATCATTGCAAATCTTCAATAACTGTTTGTTTGATTCAATTAAGGTTCATTTGGCTAGATAAAGTTTAAACAGTTAGTGAAATTCCAGAATCTGTGTTTAGAAACACAGAATTTGACTGTTTAAATTCTTTTGATTGCTTGGATCTATATTATTTGTAGAGCTTGAGAAAGCTCCAGCTGCCAGTCACTTGTTAGAGCTTAGTCTGTTGATTTTAGTGTTTATATCAATTCTTAATTTTTCATTTTTTAATTTTTTTTTAAATATACAAGAAACCTAATCAATCAAATGAGATGGGTCTATTAAAAAAAATTAAAAAAAAAAAACAAGATTAAAACTTACAAAAAGAGATGAAGTTTCATTCAAGATGCCACCACCTCCTGATGCATAACTCACTCCACTATTGAGTATAGTCTCATCATCCAGTGTAGGGTCTAGGAAAGCTGGCGGCCTTGGGAGACCCATTCTGTCACCTGAAACAGAAGAGCTTTTCAACTTATCTCTGCTATAAGGAAAATGCTATGGTGCTTCACTTATAGTTCTCAAAGAATTTATAGTTATTCTATTTGAATTGTGTATTGAACTGAGTCCTATTTCACTAATTAGACTATTTGCACGCTTAATGTGGGTGTTAGCATTATTTATTTCTAAATTCTCTTAGGTGAGCCTGGTAAAAGAGTCAAGCTTGAGTGAGCTTGCTTGTGTTCAAACTTGGCCCATTCAATTTTTGCTTAGTTTAATCTTGTCCCTTGTTTGATTATGCCAAAATGTTATATATGTCTTGTTTGGTTTGTTTTTAAGGCTCATTGAGCTTAGATTTTGGAAGACTATTAACCATTCTAATACTGAACTAGTTAATCATAGGCAGCAATTCAATCGATTTAGATGATTGCAGGAGGAATAAGATCCAAATCCATTACAAAACTACTCAGATTCTATCCAATCAATCTAATAACTTCAGGAACTTTACCTACTATATCAGCAATGGTGCGGCCATTAGTGAACCTTCCATTGGGCATTCCTCTACCGAAATCAATCCCATACCATGGCAAAGCAGCACGAGCCAAGCTCTTACTGAGATAGTTATTGTTCCCAACGTCTGAGAGCGAATCGCCAAAGATGAACTGAACAACCTTGCAATAACATCTCCTTTCTTCTGACCCTATAGTTGCAACCATAAGAATGAAAATGGCTACCTTTACTCCTTTGTTGAACTGATCCATTGCTCTGATGAGATTTCGGAACAGCTTTTATGGTCTTATTTAAATAGAGAAGAGTAAAGGAAAATGTGAAGGAAGTACTTGTATTGCAGTTGAGAGTAGAGTTGAAGAGGAGAAGGGAACGGAAGCTGGAAAGTGGAATTAGAAGGGTTGGATGAACAAACCCTGACCTAACTTCAACGAAGTTGTGACTGACATTTTAGTTATGACTGCTATCGGAGGAGTTGGCTTAGTAGATTTGGTTGGTCAGACATTCTTCAAACTTTGGTTTTACATTTTATCCATGGTAAGTGATGCTGGAGTAAAGTAATGTGAGAACATGCCATATGTTTACACTGAGGGTCTGACAGAAACAACTGTAATTTTTTATAAAGGTGATTGTAAAAATGTTGTAGAGAAAATAATTATTTTAAAAGCTTGTTGTACAAAGTAGCTTTCTATTTGAAAACAGTGAAAAAATAATAACCAATACGAAAACGATTTCAAATGAAGTCTAAAATTTCGTTTAGGACAGCTTTCTTACTGCTTCTTAAAGCAGGTTTTTAATGAGAAATTTTAATTTTTATACTTTAAAACTGCTTTAAGAAGTAGTAAGAAAGCCATCCCAACAAAACTTAAATTGTGCTCAGAAAAATATAGAACATTTGTTTCAGTGTGAAGTTTGAGTGTTATCTAGATTAATATTAGTCAGCAGGAAGAATGATATCATTTGTGCCGAATGTTGGCCTTTAAAAGAGAAGCATAATACTAAGTTAAGTGTGATAGAGATGAGGATGCTCAGGTGGATGAGTGGCTTTACCCTTAGAGATAGGATACGAAATGAGCATATACGTGAAAAGGTTGGAGTAGCTCCAGTAGAAGATAAGATTAGAGAAAGTCGCCTTAGATGGTTTGGTCATATAAAACGGCGGTCTTGCAATGACCCGGTTAGGAGAGTAGAGGTATTAGATTTGAATTATGTTAAGAAAGGTAGGGGTAGACCTAAAAAGACTTGGTTAGAAAATATTAGGAATGACCTTTCTTTATTAGATTTAAACGAGAATTTGACTTTTAATAGGACACAATGGAGACTAAGGATTCATGTAGCCGACCCCACGTAGTGGGATAAAGGCTTGATGTTGTTGTTTGTTGTTGTTGTAGGAAGAATGATATCAGCTATTACTTGAAATCTTTCAGAGCTTTACACGTATTGTCACACCGGTTACTTGAATTTTGATGAGATGAGGATGTTTAGAACTCAGAAGTAAGTTGGCAGCAACTGGAAGTGTAAGGGTGGCAACATAAGAGTCATTTGATCTTAAATTTTGCTCTATAAAACTAAAGCAATCAAAATCTATTAGTGCTGCAAATTATGTGAATTAATTGATCTTAGTCAAATTAGATCGTATCAGTTGCTATAAACGGGTTCAAGTTGGTTCCAATATACTAGTAGATCTATAGCTATCAACTCAAAAGCTTAAGCAATAAGGTTAGGCTCATAAATAATTTATTGAGAATTTAATTATTATTTAATTTTTTAGTGAAGCTATTTTTCACTAGTAAATGCATTGTCATGTTTAGGGTTATTAAGAATTAGATCTCGAGTTGCTTCTCCAGTAATCTCTTTTTTTAAAAAAATATTACGTCCGGACGCATCCAGAGGTCAATCTGAACGGGCCATGTCACCCATTTAGGTGGTCAATCTGGATGCGATGTTCAGAGGCAAATTGGCCAGATTTGCCTCCGAATGCATCCGGACACCCATGTAAGAAAGACATACAAAATTAAACTAGTATTTTCAATTTTGTAAATGAAATTTCTCCAAAAAAATGGAAGAGATCGAAGAGCGGATTTTTTTAATCTTAATATAGTGAAATCATTTTAATTGAGACATGCCCCGTCATCTTTTACCTTTTTATTTTCATAAATTTTTTTATATACAACATTTTGTTATTTGCGTTTGTGATAGATCTTTGTACAAAGTTAATATATTATACTCTTTCTTTCTATTGTCATAAATATTTATGCACGCAATAATTTTTAGTCAAGTCAAGTATAATTGTAGATAAAAAAGATCTAATATCCATTCTAAGTCAATTATTTTCAAGTAATAATTGATTGATTTTCAATCTTGTTGGATAAATTCTTAATATAATATACACATACACTAATGTATATAGTTTGTTATGCATAAATCTCTCTCTCTCTCTATCTCTCTCTCACTCTATATATATAGAAATTAATTGTTTTTCTAAGATCATATATTTATTTCTAGGCAAACTTAATTCATTAAACTTAACATTATAACGTAATTATTAAATTAAGTTATAAATTTAAATAAAGTTATTAAATTAAATAAAATTATTAAATTTAATTAAGTCATAAATTTTAAAATAATTAAATCAAAATTATAACTTTTAATTTATAAGTATATTAAGTTATATTAATCAACCGCTCTTCCTCACTCTCTCTCCCACTCTCTCTGTCACCGCCTTTTCCCTTTCCTCTCATTTTTTCTCTCTCTAGAAGAATACTTCAAATGATTTGGCATATTCTGAACTCATCAAATTATTTGGCATATTTAGACTACGGGAATTAATTTGATGAATTTGCTCATTTTTAAAATTTTTAATAATATTTTTTTTTACTTAATTGTTTAAATTTTAAACATGTTACTTTTAAAAATTTGGCCACTTCAATATTCTCAGTCTTAATAGTTGGCATGACAACTATAGAGAGTGATATCATGATTGTCGTGTCTGGACTTCGTGTTAATAATGTGGTTATTGAAGTGGGGAGGGTAATTATGTCGCGACAACGTGGTTTAGATTGCAGATGGTTGTGGTCATCTTTTTAGAATGCTATATCTAGGCCAATTGTTAAGCTGATAAGTGTTATTTGATGATCGAGCTAATCCGGTCTGACAAATATTTGGGAGTGTTATATGCGTAATTTGATTGTGTTGATCAATCGTGTTATTCTGTTATCTTGGACCTCAAGTTTGTCGTGCTTATTGGGAGGTGCGAGGGGTTTATCCCCTACTTGAGTTCGAGTGCTTGGAGTGGCGTAACCGAGCGCCTCGATGTTGTGAACGTAGAGAATGACGCATCGTAACAATCTATATGCAATGTCACATCGGAACAGGATAGAGGTTCAAGCATTGCAGCGCTTGAAACTGGCACCGTAGTGCTGCGAGGCGGACATGACAGCTTTTTTTTCTCGTTTTTCCTTAAGTTTGTGTCTCTTTGTGGTTATAATTGACTTTCTCTTGTATTTTCTGTTAGTTTACACATTGGGAATAGTACATGTGAGAAGAGAAGCAAAGGGAGAGCAAGAAATAAGAGAGTTATGTGCATATTTTTTTTCAATTTTCATAGTGGACTTTTTGTTGTGGTGTGGCTCCATTGTTTTTTCCCAATTTTGTATTTTTTTCTATGTTAAATCATGTTGTTCTTTATTTTTCTGCTGCTTTTACTTTCTTGCTTGTTTCATCATTATAGCATTTACTCCTCATCCCCAACAAGGAGTAGGCATGTGAAGTTGAAAACAAGTCGAGCCGAGTTTGATTCACTTCTATTTTGTGCTTGAGTTTGATTAATTAATCGAGTTTGAGCTCGAGCACAAAGTTTATTTTATCATGAAAAAGAAAATGATTATGATTCAAATAATTATTATAATAAAATTGTAAACATAATGAGAATTAGAAAAATAATAATAATTTAATATAAAAAAGTAGCTCATCAAGCTCAACTCACGAGCTATTTATTAAGTCGAGCCCAAACTTGCTCACAAGTCGGCTTGCCTCACTTACGAACAATTATTACGTCCTCCGACCGAATGCAGAGGAGCATTCGGTCGTAGGCAAAAAAACTCGGTACCGCGGTGTACCGAGTTTTTTGAAAAACTCGGTACACCTCGGTACCGCTTTTTTTTTGCCTAGGACCGGATGTTTCTTACATCCGGTCGACCGAACAAAATAAAAGTTCCTCACTTACACCCCTATATGGAAGCAATCGGAAGAACAGGCCTAGTCTAACAGTCCACTTCTTATGACTTTTGATACTCCCCATAAATTGATACCTAACATTAACCAACATCCATCAATTGCCCTCAAGAAACGTCTCAATGTACCCAACTGATCTCCCCCTAATATCATGCAAAAGACTAAGGCTTCGTTTGGGACGGTTTTTTTATTACTTTCTAAAATGAAGTTTTAGTACAATTTTTTTTTTGTATTAAAACTTCGTTTTAAAAAACAGTAAAAAAACTGTCCCAAACGAAGCTTAAATTAAATGTTAAGTATCACCCAATTTCTAATATTATATATGAATAGTCATTTAGCACTCATCTTCCAATGGCAGCTCTGATGCTCAAAGACTGCTACTCCATTCGAGATGTATCCTGCAATTTAGTATATTATATTGACATCTTGTATACTCCCTCCTACATAAGAGTTTTAATGCATGATTTATAAATATAAAATATTTTAATTAGACTATATATCCTTATTTTTCCCTTAATTTTTTTTTTTTAATTTTAAAATTTTATGCATTGCTCTATGTATATAGGATTGATATATCATCAAAAAATTATCTTGATCGGGCACGAATCTCGAGACAAATCAAGCCGGAAACTTCAAAATTTAAATTCGGGATCACCTTAACTTTGATTTCAGAAAACGTATAGTCAAACTGAGCGTCTCGGAAATACAAACCCAACGACACCAAATTCGACTCAATCAGAGCCCAAATGAGTCCAAATCTAAGTCCCATAGCACATTTGGAATGTTCAATCCATAATTTGGGTTACCAAACGGTTTCTAAATATGACATGCTTATAGTCGAATCGAGCGGCTCGATGAGACGAATCCAACGAGTCTAAGATCGCCAAATTCTGATATTATTAAGACCTTCAAATGTTTGATAAAAGGTCCAAGATCAAAGGATTCAATATCGGCCGTCCATTCGAACCACTCCACATTTGCCTATAATCTCTCATCTATTTACGGGTCATGCCACTCCAAAAATTTATAAATAAACCCTTCATTTCTCTTGAGGGGGGAGACCGAAGCAAAAAAAAGAAGAGAAGAAGGAGAAGAGAAGAAAAGGAGGATAAGAGGGAAGAAACTCCTCCTGGACCACCACCGTCGAAATTCTGCCCAAGTGATGTCGGAATTCTGCCCGACATCCACGAGATGCCAGAATTTTTCTTAACTTCCACAAGACATCGGAATTCTACCCAAATGATGCTGGAATTCTACCCGACCTCTAAGTGACAAAAGAATTCCACCCGACCTCCAAGTGACGCCGGAGTTTTGCCTAAATACCATCTAACGCCGAAGTTCTCCCCGGCCGCTGACTAATGTCGTATCTATACCTGACACCTGACCTCCACTAGTCACCAGAAGTCTACCCGACGTCAAACTTATGCCTGTTATTGAGTTTTTGCCTGACATTTATCCAATGCTGGACTTCTACGGTACACAGTCCTTCCGATCTCTGTCGTTAGTCAACTACGATCCTTCCGACTTACGTTGCCCATTGACTACGATCCATCCGACCAAACGAACACGTCAGCAGTGACTCTTTATATTATCATTATGTACTTCGTATAATGTACGTCAAGCCAAGGCCTTCCCCCTAAGGAAGGGCCTCAATTGTAATCGACTGCAAATAATAATGGACTCATTCAAACTGGGTTAGGCCCCGCGGGTTTCCCATTTTCTGGGATTTTTCACGTAAAAATCTTGGTGTCTCCTATAAATGCAACACCCTCTCTCTTATCTGATTGAGTGTCGAATTTTTGTACAAAGTTATGACGTTAAATTTTATATTTTTCTACTGCCGTGAATACTCCAGGACGCAACAAGGATCATAGCACAATCCTAAGATGACAATTTCTCTTAAACACCTAAATTTTTTAATACATTATATATTTAACAAATATAATAGCAATTATATACATGTTCCTATCCTAACAAAATTTTAAGAACTGATTATGAAACCTCTTAAAAGAAGCTAAATTCTGAAACATTGAGCCACTTTTTGTTGTAATGATTGGAATTTGATTAAGAAAATTTGTAGTTAAGCATGCTCATTCCAAAGTAATTCTGAGATGGGTGACCAATTAGGAAGTTACACCAACATGACAAATCTGTGAGGCCCCTAAGCCGTAGTGGATAATATATGGATAGTTAAGAGTTTGAGGTATTACAAATGGTAAGAGAGCAATATAACAACCTTAAGATGGGAACTAAGTGCCGTGCAAGACATAGCGCTACGCTATATGAGCCACATCTTGAACCAATTTTAGACAAAGTGCTATATGATGAGAGCCACCACTTGAACTTGTATGGATCACCTTTAAAATCCTATAAAGCCTGGTGGATGATTATGGAATAAAGAAGCTGATAAGAACGTCAATTACTTAAGTGAATGAGATTGTGAAACCCTTAAGTAAAAAGAAGCTAAATTTTTAAATATCGAAGCACATTTTGATGTAATAGTTGAAAGAAACTATACAGTTAAGTGTGCTCATCTCGGAGCAATTCTGATATGGATGACCTACTTGAAAGTTACACCAACTGGATAAAATCGTGGAGCCCTTAGGTCAAATCATATAATATCTTAATAGTTAAGAGTTTGAACTAATACATTGATAGCTTAAAGTAAATATATACATTAATTATGAGTTAAAATATATTTATTTCCTTAATTGAATTAATAAGTTTTTTAACAAGCAGGACCAAAAAAGAGAGGCTAGTGATTTGAGTTGTATAGGAATACCAAAAAAATAAAAATAAATTTTAAATTGCCTAATGATGCAAAAGAAGATACATATTATTTAAGTGCATGTAGCCATCATTATCTTATTAGTTGATATTAATAAACTATCATGCTAACTAACTTACACGGTTACACCTAACATAATTTAATAGAATGGCATCAAGGTAAAATACAAATTTATGTTAATATATATTTATTAAAATTTTTATAAGAATTTATTTTTGAAAGTTTTTATTTTATTTTTTTGAGATAAATGTAATATCAATTATTTATATATTATATTTATTTTAAAAGAAATTTTAAATTTTTTTAATATTAATTATGAATAAATTTTTATTAGGATATTTATATATTGATAGATTTTTTTAATTAACACTACGATCAAGTATCCCATCGAAGAACGCGTGGCATACGTCCTTAATCATCTTTTATGACGAACTCTCAACCACACAAAAATAGCATTTTTAAAGAACATATAAAAAATACCAAAAAAAATGCGAAGGGAAATCCCAAGCCTCATCTAGAATCATCACCATCCGTTGGATCCCCACAAACCAACGGCTCTCCGATCGCAGAATCTCCCCCATCTTATCCTCTTCCCTTAACAAAGAAATCCCATTGCCGTCCTTGACAGTCCCTAAAAATGGCCGCCATATCCTCAGCAATGGCCGCCGGCCAGAACTCCGATTTCCTCGGCCTCCGGCTCGCGTCCACAAGCTCCGAAGCCCGCAATGCCAACCGCCGCCGTCTCTCCCTCCAGATTCGCGCCAGCAAGTCAAGCCCCCGCCTTTCCGGCCGCCCCCTCCGAGTGGCTGTCATCGGCGGCGGCCCAGCTGGAGGAGCTGCTGCAGAAACCCTCGCGAAGGGAGGCGTGGAAACAGTGCTGATCGAGCGGAAGCTCGACAACAGCAAGCCATGCGGAGGCGCGATCCCCCTCTGCATGGTGGGGGAATTCGATTTACCGCTGGATATTATCGATCGGAAGGTGACGAAGATGAAGATGATATCTCCTTCAAACGTCGCCGTCGACATTGGCCGCACGCTGAAGCCCCATGAGTACATTGGGATGGTTCGCCGTGAAGTGCTGGATGCCTACCTTCGAGAGCGAGCTGCCGAAGCCGGAGCCACCGTCGTTAATGGTCTCTTCCTTAAGATGGATTCCCCGCCGACAGGCTCCGGCGAGAGGTATGTATAAATTTGTTTCAAATTAGCAGTAATCAGTAAGCGAGCGAGTGTTTGCGGGTATGGTGTTAGAATTCTAAGTTGTATCTTTGTTGGCGAGGACCTAATTTAACCCTAAACACTGTAGTAACAGAGCAGAATCTATAGGGAAAATTGGAGGTTATTTCTGTCTCAACTAAATCAGTTTGGAAATGAAGAATATAACGAGGAAAGTGAGCATGATTCGTATTGCTTTTCCCAACGCGAATTTCGATATGCTATGAAGAACTTGAAGACTTCAGCTGAATTGCATGCAATGGCTATGCTTTTGATGCTGAATCTTAATCCTTACTGAAACTGAAAATTTAGATTTGCTCTTATTCTTCTTTATCAAACTCTTTTTTTTTTTTTTCGGTGAGTTCTTAAAAGTTGGAAATTTCAGCTAGTTTGGAATATATCATCTGGCATGCATTTATGAATTAAAATTTTTTTTGTTGAAAATGGGCTTATTGCTGAACTTAATCTCTCTTAGTGCATTCTATTGAGGGTACGTTTGGTTGCAATTGTTCTAATTTTAAGAGAGTTCTAAGCATAATATAAATCAAATGCAATGTATTTGATTGAAAATTATATAGATCAGACAAATTTTTGGTTTTGATCAATCAAGGCTAAGGCTTTATTGAGCAACGAAGCTCGCACGATGACTGCAAGTGCAATATATCAGTTGCAGGCATCAGACGAGAACAGGCTTGATTTTTATGAGAAAATAAGCTTAAAAATTGATGAACACAACACGCATGAAAACATAATGGCTATATAAATATGAGCATTCGAATCTGCTTTTCTTCCTCTCTTGTTTGACTGACAATCTCAGTGCCACCACCAGATACAAGATCTACTACAACGAGTACAACAGCAAAAAGTCGGCAACAGGGGAGAAAAAGGACATGGAAGTCGATGCGGTGGTCGGAGCTGACGGAGCTAACTCCCGTGTAGCTAAGGAAATCGGCGCCGGCGACTACGAGTACGCCATCGCCTTCCAGGAGCGAGTCAAAATCCCCGAAGCCAAGATGGAATACTACAAAGACAGGGCAGAAATGTACGTCGGCGACGACGTGTCACCCGATTTCTACGGCTGGGTCTTCCCCAAATGCGACCACGTTGCCGTGGGCACCGGCACCGTCACCCACAAATCAGACATCAAACGTTTCCAAGCCGCAACCCGTCTCCGTGCCTGCGATAAGATTGCCGGCGGCAAGATCATCCGCGTCGAAGCACATCCTATCCCCGAACACCCCCGCCCTCGCAGGTATCATCGCCTATACCAATCCTTGAACAGCTAGAGAAAATGATCAATTGGTACACTTCGTTGCAGGGTTCTCGACCGAGTCGCGCTGGTAGGTGACGCGGCCGGTTACGTCACCAAGTGCTCCGGCGAGGGAATCTACTTCGCGGCGAAGAGTGGTCGAATGTGCGCTGAGGCGATCGTGGAGGGTTCGGCGAAGGGCACCCGGATGATCGACGAGGGGGATCTGCGCAAATACTTGGAGAAATTTGATAAGGCGTATTGGCCGACCTACAAGGTGCTCGACGTATTGCAGAAGGTCTTTTACCGGTCTAACTCGGCGCGGGAAGCGTTCGTTGAGATGTGCGCCGACGACTACGTGCAGAAGATGACATTCGATAGTTACCTTTACAAGCGCGTGGTGCCTGGAAACCCGCTGGATGATCTCAAGCTCGCCATTAATACTATCGGGAGCTTGGTTAGGTCTAGCGCGCTGAGGAGGGAGATGGCTAAGATTACTGCGTGAGAGGTATGGTTAGATTTATATATTTATATATGTGTTCTTTGAGTATCAATAACTGTCATGGGTGCATGCCCTAAAGCCCATTGTAAGTTGTAGGAATTGGGTGTTTTAAAATAACTCCATAAAATTTAAATGATTTCAAAGATTTGTGTTTTTGGGAGAATTGAGATCGCCTTAGCTCAGCAAATTAAATAAAAGCTATAAGGTCCATAATAATTATACAAAGATTTATGTTGATAAATATTTCACCTTCAATTTTCATGATGGAGTTAAAAGACTCCTTTTATTCCTTACTAGGCCACCATGGGTAAAGTGTTCCAAAGCACATCCAATTCATTTAGATATAGGCTTTGTTTGCAACAATTTTTTAATTGTTTTTTAAAATAATTTTTAATTATAAATAATTTTTTAACAAAGAATTTTGTACTAAAAAACTGTTTCATAAAGCAGTAAGAAAGCTGTCCCAAATGAAACCATAATCTACTAAGGGCATCTCCAACATAGGAACCTATTTTCCACTCCTAAATACAGCAAAACATCAAAATGCAAAAATTCATTTCCAATTGATAGATATTTTTTCTATTCTTTCGTGTGTTTCCTGCAAAGGTAACAATTTTCTCCTATTTCCCCCGCTTTCTCCTCTTTCGCGCGCTTCTTAGGCAAATCCCGTAGCCCAATGTTTTGGCGTAGGTGAACAGTCTGATGCCAATATTGGCATCGCACTATTCATCTGCTGAACTTTGGCATGAGATTCAAAGTTCGAATGGACCGAACAAAGCCCTACATGGGGTCCTAGTTGGTTACTCATTTGGTATCCATGCTTTACTCGGACGGGCTTCACCCACCCAACCCCACCCAGGGTGACTTTCAGGATGTCGTGCCCACCTATACCCACCCACTTTACATGCTTTTTGAACGCAGTTTGCCATTGACTGATGGCCTTGAGGTTTATTGCCCTTTGCTCTGATTGCAAACTTTCAAGCCGCATATCAGAATTTACCATAGTCACAGTGTGGTTAAGTGTTGCACATTACATAGTGAGGATTGCAATAATATAAAATATACGGTGATTAGGAATGTAAATCGATTTATCCCCGATGTTGAGTACCCACCCATACTCACCCACAAGATTATGGGCGTACCCATACCCACCATTACCCATTGGGTATGGGTGGGTACATGAGTGGGTGTGGATACCCAATGTAAGGTTTTGGGTCCGAATGACCGACTGCATACAGTGAAATATAGTTTGATTGGAGAAGATCTAAACGATCTAAATTTAATCCAATTTAAAATAAACTCATATCATCTCTGAATAACAATCAAACTTTAATCAACACCAACTTTATATACAAACAAAAGCGAAACATGCAGTAATCTGATATTCATCTCTCAGAAAGATGGAAATTTAATTTCGGAAGAGCAACTCTCAGTGGGAAAATAAGGGCAGGTAATAAAATTGGCTGCAGAAGTATCGGCACACAGGTAAACTTGATACAATTGGCTGCTCCCGGATTCATCTTGGTTGCACTCGATAACCGGCGTGTAGCCAATTCCTCCTTTTATTGCTTCTCTAATGCTGCTTAAGCTGTAGGAATTATCATTCGGCTCAATACCTGATCACAAAAATAGCTAAGTGTTCTATAAGTTTCATCCAAAAGTTCTAACAATATGTACTTGAATGTTTTTTTTTTTTGTTAAGATTTTATTTAGAACGATTTTCTTATTCTAGCTGCTTTAAGAAGAAGTATGAGAGTCAATCTAAATTTCATTCATTTTGGCAGTAAGTAGTCGTACCTGAACTACTTAGCATTTGAAGAATGCCATCAGCTTTCCCCTTTAGATTAAGTGCAGCTTTGAAGTAATCATGCTCGTTAAACACAGATTCAGCGCAAGTTCCATGCTTTGCCCATTCATGAGCCCAAAATGAGTGGCTGTTGCTGCTGGGACAGGCCATTGATGGCCATTCTGCATCCATGTTGTTGATCAAATCACTTATCTGCATTCAATTTTGTTATAAAGAATCAATCAATTCCACAAATCATTTCATTCTGTTTGTTCATCATGAATGAGGATTGATTATTCTATGCGGACGCCGAAGGTTTTCTAAAGATCAATCAGAATGCCATGTCGTTCGGTACCGTTGACTTATGCATTCTGATTGTACAATTTCAATTTTGTGGATTTCGTTTTGATTCAAGTGAAGTAAGCAACAATTTTGATTGAAATTTTACTGAATCTCTCGGATATTTAAAAATATGTAAACTCTATTCAAATTTTATACCTAATGCACATCAAATTTCTACCTTAAATACATTTTTTTAAATATTTTATGAGATTTTATGATATATAAATTTTTAGATTAATCATTAGATTTATTTTGAAATTAGTGTAATATTCATTTTAATTGATTATTTATTGTTACACTTAAATTAAAGAATTTGTAAGATTCATATGATTCGTCTTCATTAAATTTGAGTTTTTTTTTTTTTTTATATACAAATTCTTCAGTGTTTAAACATAGAATAAAAAGTCAAACCTCTGATGAATCGAAGGAGCTATTGGGATCACAATTGGAAGGAAAAGATCCATCGTTGTTATTCGGCCAAAGTCCATGAATTAGGAACTCTGAAGCTGGCTTTCCGGAATTAGGGTAGCAGCAGCTCTGCTTACCAGTGTCACAGAAAGATCCTGGCCACTGCAATATATATATATATATATATATATATATATATATATATATATATATATATATAGTCATTACTTGTTATTAAGTAATTAATTTTAAAAAAAGTAATTAAGTAAAAAAAAATCATCATAAACTCATACTATGGTAGCCTAATCCTATATAATATTATAAGGGCCACTGAAGCATGAATAATTCAATGAAGAAATAACAATGACAACAATAATATCAGGTCTTTATTTTAATACATGAGGTTGAGTATATAAATTTTTTTTTTCGATTATGTCTAATTAAAAGTCAAATTCTCGTTTATATAATAAAAAAAATGTCATCTTTAATATTTTCTAAGCAATGCTTTATTTGGGACAACTTTGTTACTGTTTTCTTAAACAGCTTTCAAGTATGCAAATTTTTTTAATTAGAAATTTTTGTACTAAAATAATATTTTATAAAACAATAAGAAAGCTTTCCTAAACATAGTATGGCTTTTTAAAACAAAATTTTGAAAGCAATAAAAAAGCTGTCCCAAACTAAGGCTGCGTTTGGGACGGGTTTTTTATTGCTTTCTAAAACGGAGTTTTAGTAAAAAATTAAAAAATTTTGTACTAAAACTCCGTTTTAGAAAGCAATAAAAAAGCCGTCCCAAACAAAGCCTAAGCCTAAGGCTTTGTTTGAGACGGCTTTATTACTGCTTCTTAAAACAGTTTTTTTGTAAAAAATTAAAATTTTTTAACTAAAAAATTACTTTATAAAACAATATTAAGAAAGCAGTCCCAAACGAAGTCTAAGTTTTTTTAGATTGTACTGTGATATTTTTCTACAATTTAAGAAAGTAAAATTTATAAAAATATATATATAAAAGTTGTAAAAAAATAACTAAAAAAGTCTCATTATTTTTAGATTTTTCTCTTTTATATTTATGCATTTTATCTTTTATGTTTTGATAGTGCAACAATTTTTTTTTCTGGTGGGAAAAATGAATTGAGCCAGGCTATTGTTGTGTTCAAGTTTGTTCATTTATTTTTTAACAAGCTTGAGTCAGGCGTGAAACTGCTCTTAATTTTTAGTGGGGGCAAACTTATAAATAAAAGTGTATAGATTATATATATATGTGTGTCATTTTCGGGGGTCCAAGAGGACAATGCCTCCTGACGGGATTCGACCTGAGGGCAATTGACTATATTTTAAAACTTTTAGGGGGACAATTGACCCCCTGAATTTAAGAGGGATCCACTCCTAATTTGAGTCGAATATGAGCATCATTCAGATTATAAAATCTAACATGCTTATTAGTTTTTTTCTATCAAGTTCAAGTGATAATCAAGCCTAATATATTATATATTTGACGCTAATAACTTAAAACATAGCCTAATTATTCGATATGATTAAAATTGATATAAGTCACTAAATATAATTTAAGTTGTTTAATTAATATTAAATAATAGTAAGAAATTATTTTGATATACATATCTAATTATTTATTTAATATAAGTCATACGAAAATTGATGAGCATCACCAGCCTGTTAAATAACAAGCCAATATATTCATGAACATAAATAAATAAACAAGTTAGCATTCAAGCTTATTTATTTATCTTACAAGAATTAAAAAATTGTTCAAATTACAAAAATAAAGCAATATAAACGAACATTATAAAAACAATTATCAGATTGTTGAAGTGAACTTAACAAGCTTTTATTTTTAAATAAATAATCACTTTATAGACAACTAGTTTTGTGTAAAGCAGCTTTTTAAAAAGCAGAAAGAAAATCGTCTCAAATATTTACAAAAAAAAAAAAAAAAAAAAAAAAAAAAATCGTCTCAAATGAATCTTAATATAGTGATAGTATTTGACTGAATAAAGGAGCAGAGATTGCAGTAAGCTAAAGCTGAGCTGCTGCATTTACCTGAAGAACAAAATAGAAGAAATCAAAGCCCTGAACTTGTAACACAGAGGAAAAGGAAGGGAGAGCAAACAGGAAGAAAATCAGAATGGATTTCATGTTGCCCTCTTAACTTACAAGAAATCAGAATATTCGCTAATGAAAGCTCTATTTATAAACAGAAAAAGTTTGGAAATTTCAGTAATGTACACATCATTTACTTTTTCAACTTCAATAATTAGCACCGAGGCTGTAAAGTTTACTTAAACTAATTTGTCGTTCGCAAAGCAATCAGCCAGAGGAAGAAGACAAGACGACATGGTGGAGAGCAGAACAACGGGTAATACACGCGGCCTTTGATGCCGCGAGGAATACGTACGTTATCGAGAAGGGTGGAAGGTTGTGACTTTTTTAATTCTGTATAAGTTACGGTGCATGCTGTCTGACAATGATTTGGGGAGAATATTTTAATTGGATTATATGAGATCGGGTCTACAGCTGAGTGGTCGACTGAAGAAATTTCTCCTATCTTATCCGGATTCAAATTCTATAACCGTAGGAACTCCATTGTATCCATGGGGGGCAATTCCCCCCCTCAAAAGTTTTATTTATTTATTTATTATATGATTCTTTAGGTAATTTGTTCATAAATCTATGTTTTAGTCTTTATTATAAGAGTTTTAAGGCAATTGCACCCCCCTAAAAATTTTAAAATATTATGTTCATTAGGCAATTGTCCCCTGTATAATTAAACACATTATGTAGAGGTGTTATTGTTAGGGAATGATGAATCATATACAAAGAGAAATAATAAATCAAATTTGTTCAGGGGGGCTGCCCTCGGAAGCCCCCGCAGGGGAGCTGTCCCTTGACCCCGCGACCTGATCAGGCAGGTCAAACCCCGCTAGGGGACACTGCCCCCTAGGACCCCCGATATATCTGCCAACATTTACTTATAAATTTTATATTATGATTGTGGAAATAAACTTTCATCATAGAAATTATTAAAAATAATGAGAAAAATAAAATAGTCAAATAAAATTTTTATTTTTATTTGAAAAACAAAACAACCAAAAATCTATTACAAACATGCATTAAGGTTTCATTTGGGACGGCTTTCTTATAGCTTTTAAAAATTGTTTTTAATATAAATTTTTTATTTTACTTAAAAAGTGTTTTAAGGAACGGTAAAAAGCCATCCCAAATCAAGCCTAAAATTTCATTTGGGCTAAAACAATTTTTTAATATAAAAATTTATAGTTCAATAAATATTTACACTAAAAAAACAGTAATAAAACTACCTCAAACTAAGCCTAAATCCCACTTCTATATCACCAACTCCCTTTCTCAAAACGAAATTACTTTTTGGAGATTTGGCAACAATTTTGTAAGACGTTAATTCATGACTCTATAGTAATTTCGGTGACGATTTTCTCATCATGTTTGAAGATTTGCTTAGTTGATTTCTAATTTATTTATTTTTATGCTATTCTTCTTAAGATTTCATTTTTCACATTTAACTTTTATTTTTGGTTTGCTTTCTAAAAGTAAAAATTTTCAGAAAACAAGTAATGATATTTATGTACATGCACTGCGTTGGATTCATTTTATTTTGATGTTGTGATTGAGGTTTGCTTTGGGACGGTTTTCTTGCTACTTCTTAAAACAATTTTTTAGTACAAAAGTTTAAATTTATGTATTCAAAAACTGCTTTTAAGAAATAGTAAAAAAACCGTCCCAAACGAAGCCTGAAACTTTAGTCCCTATTGATCTTTGAAGCATAAATTTTGATAACTACTCAAAAAATTATTGTAATTTTTTTTTGGGAAATTTTCATACATGCCACTTTCTAACATTCTATTTACATATGTAACACCTACAATTTTAATATTACATGCAACCATCCTATATTATTTTAATATCAAATATACCACTTATATTTCTTTCCTACCACTCATATATTTCATTTCTACCACTCATATTTGATATGAAAATAAACTAAGGGTGGTATATATGTAATATTAAAATTTTAGGTGTTAAATATGTAAATATAATAGTATTAGATTGTATGTATGTAAATCTCCTTTTTTTTATGTTTTAATTTCGTATGAATACAAACTGATATAGATTACATGAGATTTTTTAATTTAAGTCTTTGAAATATGACATATCTGTAATCTTGATTGAAATCAAGATGGGAAGCAAAGAAGAGAGAGAACCGGGAAAATGGAATTTGATTTCATTCACTGTTTGTACAGTATACAATGGTTTATATAGAGAAAAGTAAAACAGGATACAAATAGGATTGTGCAACGTGTAGACTTAATGGCATATAAGTAAATTGCTTGTCTAACAGCCCCCCTCACGCTGGAGCTTCCGGAGGAGTGACGAGCTTGGCGGAGAGAAATTTGAATCGTGGTGCCCGTAGCGGTTTGGTGAAGAGATCGGCTAGTTGATCTTTGGTGGCTATGTGATGAATGTGAATGCTTTGATCCTTGATGCAGCTGCGAATGTAATGACAGTCCACTTCGATGTGTTTGGTTCGTTCGTGTAGAACCGGATTGTTTGCTAAGGCGATGGCGGTGTTGTCGCAGAAAAGCGTGGTGGCTTCAGATTGGGGTAGACGTAGTTCTTGAAGTAGCCGGCGTATCCATGTGATTTCGGCTAACAGCTGCGGCGACGGCTCGGTATTCCGCTTCGGGAGGACCGGCGACTGCGGTTTGCTTCTTTACACTCCAGGAGATGAGAGAGGAGCCGAGAAAGTTGCAAAATCCGGTGGTTGATTTTCTATCCGTTTCGTCGCCTGCCCAGTCTGAGTCAACGTAAGAGCAGAGAGTGGGCTTGTCGAGGAAGAGAGGGAGACTGGAATGGATAGTTCCCTGTATGTATCTGAGTAGCCGTTTAAGAGCTTCAAAGTGAGCAATGGTTGGGTTCTGCATGTGTTGGCATGCTCTGTTGACGGCGAATGCAATGTCGGGCCTCGTAAGGGTCAAGTATTGCAGCGATCCGGCGAGGTGCCGATAGAGAGTCGAATTGGAAAATGCGTTAGTATTTGCGGGTGTAACAGGGAGTTTGGGTGGAGATGGTGTAGATACAGATTTGCAGTTTGTCATACCTGCTCTGGATAGAATGGTGCGAGCGAACCTACTTTGATTGAGGTGGAGACAGTAGGATGTGGGTACAACTTGTATGCCCAGGAATTATGAGATGGCTCCGAGATCTTTCATTGTAAATTTCGAGCTGAGATTATCTATGGTTTTCTTGATAGTCTTTGGACAATTCCCTGTAATAATGATGTCGTCAACGTATACCAAGAAATACATGGTTACATTGTTGGTATTGTAAATGAAGAGGGAGGTGTCTGAAGTACTTAGCTTAAAACCGAGAGTTTGGAGATGGCTAGAGAGCGTAGCGAACCATTCGCGAGGTGACAGTTTGAGGCCGTAGAGGGCCTTTTTCAGTTTGCAGACATATTTTGGATGGAGCTCGTCGGTGAAGCCAGGTGGTTGCTTCATGTAGACGGTGTGCGAGAGATGCCCGTGGAGAAATGCGTTGGATACGTCGAGCTGATGGATCGGCCAGCCGTGATGAAGCGAGATAACGAGGATAATTCGTACTGTTGGAATTTTAGCGACGGGGCTGAAGGTCTCATTGTAGTCGAGCCCATACTCTTGGTTGAATTATTTAGCAACTAGTCGAGCTTTGTACCGTGCGATTGTGCCGTCGGCAAGGAGCTTCGTGCGAAAGGTCCATTTGCATCCTAGGACATTTTGAAGAGGAGTTGGAGGGACCAGTTCCCACGTATCTTGGGATTGTAGAGCTTGGAATTCATCAAACATGACGCGCCGCCAATGTTCATGGCGAGCAGCTTCGGCGTAGGTGGTGGGATCTGGGTCTGGATCAAACGTGGTGTGGAGTAAGTTGAAGATAGTGCGAGGTTTGAGATTTTCGGTTTTGGACCGAGTGATCATGTGATGATTCTGTGGACGGGGTGGTGTGAGTTGAGCAAGAGGTTGGTTCTGGGTGATTGGCTGAGTGCTATGAGAGGGAGATGGTGTGTCAGGATGAGTATGATTTGTGTTATGAGAATTGGAGGGATTGATAGAAGGTATAGAGGTAGATCCAGATTGATGTGCTGTGTTTGATTTTGTGCTAGATGACAGATGTGTAGGAACGAGGAGAGGAGGCAGGGGGTTCGGTAAAGAGCAGGAACTGTTGTTGTTGGAGTGTTGATGATAGGGGGGAAGATAGCTTCATTAAACACGACGTGCCGAAATACATAAACTCTGCCGGTAGGGGTGTCAATATTTGACACGACCCGAAAATCCGACCCGAACCCGACACGAAAATTTCGGGTTAGGGTCAACCCGAACCCGAAACGGGTCGGGTTCGAGTTCAGCATTTCGACCCGTTTCAAAAATCGGGTCGGGTTCGGGTTAACCCTTTGACCCGAAAGTGACCTGATTTTGACCCGATTTTGACCCGAAAACCCGATTTTGACCCGGCAACCCGAGATTGACCCATTTTTGACTCGAAAAGAGGAGTTTGACCCGTTTTTGACCCGAAAATTAGCCATTTTCTTGTTGGAAACGGGTCATTCGGGTCGGGTCGGGTCGGTTGACCCGGACCCGAAGCGGGTCGGGTTCGGGTCAGGAAAATTGACCCGTTTTTAAAAACGGGTTGGGTTCGGGTTGACCCGAATAGTGCCGGGTCAGTTTCGGGTTCGACCCGAACCCGACCCATGACCCGAAATTGACTCCCCTATCTGCCGGTTTGAGGGTGAAGGCAGCGATAGCCTTTTTGGGACGTCGCATACCCGATGAAAACGCACGGTGTGGACAGGGGAAACAATTTGGAGTTGCTATAAGGTTTGAGCCAAGGGTAGCACAAGCAGCCGAAGATTTTGAGGTGATCGTAGGTAGCGGGCTTGCGGTAGAGAGCATGATATGGGCTGATGTTATTAAGGGTGCGGGTGGGTAAGCAGTTGATCAGATAAGTAGCCGTTAGGATAGTTTCAACCCAGAGTTTGTGCGGGAGGTGAGCATCAGTTAGAAGGCTGCGAGTTGTTTCCAGAATATGTTGATGCTTCCGTTCAGCCACACCGTTTTGTGCTGGGGTGTAAGCGCAGGTGTATTGATGGTGAACACTAAGTTGTTTGAAAAGAGATTGAAATTGATGGTTTATGAACTTGCCACCACCATCGGAGCGAAAGGTTTTAAGTTTTGCGTTAAATTGACGTGTGATCATGTTATTAAATTCGAGAAATTTGGTGAAAACGTCCGATTTATTGTGCAAAGGATAGATCCAACACTATTTGGTATAGTCATCGATGAACGAGACATAGTACTTAAAAATCTGCATGGAGGGAACCGGGGCGGGACCCCAAACATCAGAGTGTATTAAATCGAACGCATGAGAGCTGCTAGTAATAGAATTGGTAAACGTTAAGCGACGACTCTTGGCCAGATTACAGGAGTTGCAATGCATATGTTTATTTTTGCTAATAGAGGGAATGTAATTGTACAAGTGTTGATGTATGAGAGACGACGGGTGGCCGAGACGTTTATGCCACAGGTTGGGGATTTCTTGAGCTGAAAAGAGAGCGAGGTTCGTATTTGGACGAGTCGAGCGGATGGGATATAAACCGTTGAGGCAAGGACCTTTAAGGAGCGTATGACCCGTCGTCGAGTCCTGGATCAAAAAACCATTAGCGGAGAAACTGACGGTGCAATGATTATCTTTGGTTAGGCGATGAATTGAAATAAAGTTGAATGAGAGATTGGGAACATGGAGAAGATTTTGGAGGTAGAGATTACCTGTAGGGGTAGGGAGAATTCCTTTACCTGAGCTTTGGATCGGTATCTGGTTACCGTTGCCAAGAGTTATTTGTTGTGCTCCATTGTATGGTTTGATTGCTTGAATTTGAGATGAGTCAGAAGTCAGATGGCTGGTGGAGCCGGTATCAAGAAACCAGTCGTTGGAGTTGGTTGATTCGGGAGATGTAAACAGGTCAGTTTTCTGGGATTCTTCAGTGTAAGACGGGTCATGCCGGTGCCAGCATTTGAGAGCATTATGATCGGGTTTGTAGCAGATTTGACATGTGATTGCCCGGTTTGAAGTTTTATCGTTTTTAGTGCGAGAGACCCGACCGGAGGAGCGACCACGGCTAATGGAGTAGCGTCCCCTGTTGCTGCCTCTGTAGGTTGAAAGGGCTGTGGATGGGTCAGTGAGATGCAAGTTCTGAAGTTCTTTGGTGGTTTCTTGAAGTTGATTTATCTCCTCACTGCTGAGAAGGGTGTATAAGTCGTCGAGACTTAGCGGTTGAAGGTTTGTTCGGATCGCCGTTTTGAATGCTTGATACTTCGGCGGGAGACCATTAAGAGTGTAGAAGATAACTTCTTCGGGGTCAAGAGGGGAGCCGATTGCGGCGACGACATCGACAAGGGATTTGATCACAAGAAGATATTGCGACATGTTCTGATTGTTCATGGAGATGTGATGAAGTTCATTGCGGAGCTGAATTGTTCTTGAGCGGGTGGAGGATTGCAGGCGGCGAGCAATAGTTTCCCAAATGTCGGAGCAATGTTCAAGGGAAAGAACATAGGGTAAGATGCTCGGGGAGATTATGGAGTAGAGAGCCGCGACGAGGTTTTGATCGAGAAGATTCCATGTTTGTGTGGATAGCGTGGTGGATGACGGTGGTTCGGTGGGAGAAGGGCAAGTACAAGATCCGTCAAGAAAGCCCGTGAATCCATTTGCGTTGAATAATTTGAATACCAGAGCTCGCCACATGGGGTTGTTGTCGGCGGTGAGAGTAGTGGAGACGATGCCTTTGATACTGGTCATGAGGAACTTGAGTTGCTGTGGAATAGGGGACTCGGTTGAAAGGGTTGTGGATGGGTCGGTGAGATGCAAGTTCTGAAGTTCTTTGGTGGTTTCTTGAAGTTGATTTATCTCCTCACTGTAGAGAAGGGTGTATAAGTCGTCGAGACTTAGCGGTTGAAGGTTTGTTCGGATCGCCGTTTTGAATGCTTGATACTTCGGCGGGAGACCATTAAGAGTGTAGAAGATAACTTCTTCGGGGTCAAGAGGGGAGCCGGTTGCGGCGACGGCATCGACAAGGGATTTGATCACAAGAAGATATTGCGACATGTTCATGGAGATGTGATGAAGTTCATTGCGGAGCTGAATTGTTCTTGAGCGGGTGGAGGTTTGCAGGCGGCGAGCAATAGTTTCCCAAATGTCGGAGCAATGTTCAAGGGAAAGAACATAGGGTAAGATGCTCGGGGAGATTATGGAGTAGAGAGCCGCGGCGAGGTTTTGATCGAGAAGATTCCATGTTTGTGTGGATAGCGTGGTGGATGACGGTGGTTCGGTGGGAGAAGGGCAAGTACAAGATCCGTCAAGAAAGCCCGTGAATCCATTTGCGTTGAAAAATTTGAATACCAGAGCTCGCCACATGGGGTAGTTGTCGGCGGTGAGAGTAGTGGAGACGATGCCTTTGATACTGGTCATGAGGAACTTGAGTTGCTGTGGAATAGGGGACTCGTTTAGAAGCGCTGTAGTGGTGGGTTGAGCGGCGACGAGAGTGGTGGTTGACGAGGAAGATGACGCCATTGTCGACCGGAAGAATTTAGACGGGGCAAGAAACCGAAAAAGAGAAGGAGAAGATGGCTTCAAGCAAGAACCTGCTGTGATACCAAGTAATCTTGATTGAAATCAAGATGGGAAGCAAAGAAGAGAGAGAACCGGGAAAATGGAATTTGATTTCATTCACTGTTTGTACAATATACAATGGTTTATATAGAGAAAAGTAAAACATGATACAAATAGGATTGTGCCACGTGTAGACTTAATGGCATATAAGTAAATTGCTTGTCTAACAATATCAAAGTATAATACAAACTGATATGTTGATTTATCTTATGTTTTGTTTGAGACATCTTTCTTACGGCTTCTTAAAGCAGCTTTCTAGTATAAAAATTTTAATTTATAAACTAAAAAGTTGTCTTAAAAAATAATAAAAAAATTATCCCAAACAGAACCTTAATGATGATTTTATAGTGACAATACTACGGTAAAGTCGGCTATCACGACGATTATTTTTGTTTGTGTGGACATTATCGAAGTTCAATATGACTGCATAGTTTCACAACAATCGTCATTCATATGAGCTTGGACATAGTGCGGCAAAGCCAAATGCAATAGCAGAGAAGATACCACAATTACATGGTAAAAATTGAACTCCTTCAGTGTCTAGCTGTGTTTCAATGTATTTGCTAATTATCTTGCAGGAGGAGGACTAGTTTTGACTTAAATAGTTGGTCTCTACACAACACTTTCATTCTACATTTAAGAGTTTTACCTAATTCTTCTTGTTAGGCCTTCTCCAACCGAACTCCAAACACATGACTGACGTCGCTCGCGAGCTTCAGCCGAACGACAAAACTTCTGGTATTTGGTTGCGGGTGAACAGTGTCACGCCAATATTGGGGTGACACTGTTCACCTGGTTATTTTTCTGTCTCTACCGGATTTGCTGAAGAAACGTGCGAAAGAGGAGAAAAACGATTACCTTCTGTGAAGGGCGCAAAATGAAATTCGATTGGAGATGAATCGCGCCATTTTTTTAGTTTCACTGCATTTTGGAGTGAAAAACAATATTTTTGGTTGGAGATGCACTTAAGGGTTATTGATATGTAGTAGTCTTACTGGAGAGGATACATAACCTTAACCAACGAAAGGGAACAAAATTTCTCCTAAAAGTATAAAATATGTGTCTATATCATATGCCTTTCTATTACATTTTTTGCATATATATGCTGTAGACTTTCTCTGACTATAAAGAGCTAATCAAGCAAAAAAGTGAAAAGGATACCTGTAACCGAAAAGAGAATAAAGAGGAAACACTAGTGCTTGCATAACTGGGAAAATAAGGAATATGAAATAAGTATGAAATTAGCATCAAGACTCCCCTGCTTCAGAAAAATCTGGTTCGGGTAAGCTAGAAGCTGATTCACCTTCATCGGGTGGGTAGAATGGAAAGATGTTATCTACACTGAAGGTTGGTGGTGTTTGAATGTGTGGTGGTAAGTCAATGATATATACGCATTATCATTAATCTGTATCAGAACTGTGACTGGACAGAGCTTTGAGTACATGTCGGTGGGAAATCATTCTTTACGAAGTATGACTAACACTAAATCCCCTAGATTGTACGCCTTATGCCTCCTGTGCACTCGGCTAGCAGCCACTATTGGATGTCTCAAGCTTTGATTTTACTTCTTGAAGCATGTTAGATAATTGTTGTGTCATATCCTCGAAAATATATTGCATTAATCATAAAATAAGGTATAAAAGAGGGCCATACAAAAGGCACAAAACCCTCCATAAAGGGCCGGAGAGAGTGCAACAAAAGGCTAAGAAAACAACAGTATAAAAAAACTAAAGAAGAACCACCAAGCTGCAAAAAAGGGAGCCACCAAATGCCGGATGCAGGAACCGCCGGGAGGAAAAAAGGGGAGGTCAGTCGGGGGGGGGGGGTCCCGTTGAGAGAGAAATACCTGCCAAGAAGACAGCAGAGCATCCCAGTGCCCCAACAACCCAGCCCAGGCCCAGCTGGCCATTTGACATTCAGAAAAAAGGAGGGGCCCCCATCATTCGCTCAAGGGGATAACGTCCCCGCTGGCAGAACCTTCAACCTCCTTCCTTTTTCGGGGGAGGACCTTGATAGGGTCCAGCTGTAAAAGTTCCTTTTGTGGCACGTCCCCTTGGAATAGGGTTTCTTTCGCTTAGCGAGGTCCAGTGTGCTAGAAGAGGGGGGCTACATCGGTGTAGCCCGGGTGGCCTTGAATGTGATCGCAGGAGACAGGAGGATGGGGCAGAAGTTCTAGCCTTGGAGGCCAACTGTTTTCTAGGGCGGTGCTTACGATTGACATTGTTCCAGTCACCAAGCTCCCCGGGACGTTCTGGGGGTTGGGCAGGAGAGCCGGTGTAAAGGCTGTTTTCCTTCCAGGATCGTCTGGGACGATCAGTACAGATTGTGAAGAAATCTGTATGGTTCGTCTGGACGAACCTGTAAGGGTCAAGACGAGCCGTCGGGACGAGCCGTCGGGACGAACCGTCGGGACGAACGAGATAGAGAGTTTCGTCTAGGGACGAAGAAATTGGAACTAAATTTCGTCTGGACGAAATGGGTCCAGTGGGCACATTGTCCCGGGACGATGTGCAATCGTCCGGGATGATCGAGTGGATATTTATGGATTTGAGCTCGTTTTGAAGAGAGATAAATTTCAGGAGAGAGAAAACCGTGGGGAAGAAGAAGAAATGAGGATTTTTGGGCGACTTCGGTCCGTTTTCGTCCGTTGTTGTAGTTGGGAAAGTTAATCGACTCAAGGTAAATCACATTCCGCCTTTCTCAATTTTCAAAAACGTGAATTTTGACGACTTTTTTGTTTCGGATTTTGTTTCCGTTAGCGAATTTCTGATATTATTTTCTTCTGACAAAGGTTTTACCGCGTAACTTTTGGTATGTTTTTTAGATGATAATTATGCACGTTTTGGATATTTTATGGAAGATTTTTACTTGATATTTTAAATTATGCAACGTTTTAATTGAATTGCAAATTATCTGGATGTCTGATATTGTTACTTCAGTACAGTAAAAGTTTTATAATGTTGTTGTAGATATTCTGTGGTAATTGGGTAAATTTTTGAATCTATGAATTTTGTGTAAATTTCGTATACTGCCGTTATGTCGCCGATTTTTCGTACGAATTCTGATTTTTCTGAATTGATACATTGAATGAAATGAAATGTTTGTATGCTATCAGAAGGGAGTTATAAGGGGCCAGGATCCTTTGAGATCCTGTCTGTGTTAGGGAAAATCTGAAATCTTAAATGAGCTCTGAAATATGAAAATAAGTTCTGTTCCGGAAATTCTGTATATCTGATCTGTTCTGGTGCTATAAGCACAACGGGAGACATAAGGGGTCAGAATCCGTCGAGATTTTGTCTGTGTCAGGGAAGGGAGGTATAAGGGGTCAGAATCCGTCGAGATTCTGTTTGTGTCAGGGAAGGGAGACATAAGGGGCCAGAATTCGTTGAGATTCTGTCAGGGTCAGGGAATTTAATGTTTGATATCTGATAATCTGTTCTGTGACTTATCTAGTCTGTTTTATAAATTATCTGATATATGATTTCTGATTTTCTGTATGATTTTGTCTGCTTTGTGAATTGAAAGCCTTATGATATCCGATTTGAAATGACTTCAGTTTTCTGTATCAGTTGTTTGATTTCTGTTGATCAAGTATCTATTCTGTCTGTTCTACGATTTCCGTACGGCTATTTTCTGATGTATTTTCTGATGTGAATTTCTGACTATTTTGATTGGTGAGTGATATCTTGCTGAGCTGTTAGCCCATCATTGCTTTCTGCGTGGTTTTCAGGTTCTAGGAAAGGGAATGAGGTCTTGGATTAGAAGTTCTGTGTCTGATCTGTGATTAGGTATTTTGTACTTTTGATTTTTGTGCAGTCATGACTTATTTGTTCTATTATGTTCTTTCTTTCTGTAAGCTATGTATTGTATCTATATATGATTGTTTTGATGAAAGAAAAGATAGATGAACTGTTATGCATTTGGATGTTTATAGTAGCTCTGTGTTTTTCTGTCTGTTAAATATTTAGAAGAAAGTCTGAAGCAAATTCCAAAACTAGATCCTGTATTTTCAATAGTTCCGTCGCGACCAGATGCGAGCGGGATCCGTCCCGGTCGGGTTGGGTCGTGACAGTCGAAGGCTGGCAGGTCTTTGGAAGCCATGGAGACAGGGCCAGGGGTAGCCTTGGGAGGGGGCCCAGGAGGCTGAGTTGGAGCATCAGGCGGAGGTTGGGCCGGAGGGGTAGACGGCCTCGCTTGAGCAGAGGCGGCCGGTGGTGACGGGGAAGACGTCTCAAGCTTTGCTTTTACGTCTTGAAACATGTTAAAGAATTGTTGAGTCATATCCGCAATAGCTTTTTTTTTTCGCATTCGCTTCAACAATTCTCTCCAGAAATGGCTGATAAACTTAATATCCCTATATGCGTGGAATGCCATGTAGACGAACAATGTTGTGGAAGAATAAACGAGCAATATTGAGTGCATCAAGTGTCTTTTTGCACTCTATAAAGTGAGCCATCTTAAAGAAATGATCAATAACTATCATGATAGAAAGAATCAGATCCCTTCTTTGTTTTGGGTAAGCCAAGAGCAAAAACTAGGCATAGATCCTCCCAAATGGAGTTCGAAACTAAAAGAGGTGTATACAATCAAGTATTTTGTCATCCTCCTTTATACATCTAATAGTTAGTGCATCTTTCAATGATCTAGTTACATCTTTTCACAAATGTGGCCAAAAGAATCTTGTTTGCAGTTGAGCTATCATATTTTCTCTTCCTAAATGTGCAGCTAGCCTGCCGCCATGTAGTTCTTTGACCAGGTACTAACGCCAAGATAAATAAGGAATGCACAACATATTGTCTTTAAAAAGGAACCATGTCGTATGGAAAGTTCTAAACTACTTCTATGTGATAAGTGTAAATAATGTATTATTTTATGTGTTATATTTTCAGTGAAAATGTGTTGTTTTAGTTATGTTGTACAATAAAAATATAAAAAAAGAATAAAATTCTAAGAATCATCTAGCATCGCGACATCAAATAAATCAACGCTGCAGCGCCTTCAAAGGCGTGGCCAGAACTACGAATAAGTGGATTAAGGCTAAGAATGAAAAAATGATTTGGCATATCAGATCAGACAACAGGGGTGAATACAGTTACGATCTATTCTTACAGGAGTGTCAGAGATATGGGATTGAGCACCGCAACAGAACAAGGTGGCAGAGAGGATGAATCAAAATTTGGTGGAGAAAGTTCAGTGTTTGTTATCCAATGCTGGGTTGGATAAAGTTTATTGGACTGAGGCAATAGACTATGTCTGTCACTTGGTGAACCGTCTGCCTTCTGCATCTATTAAGAAGAAGACCCCAAATGAGATGTGGTCAATGCATCATGCTAGAGATTATGAATACTTGAGAGTGTTTGGGTGTCTAGCTTACTATCATGTTCAGAATGATAAATTGAAATCACACACAAAGAAGACGATCTTTATTGGCTTCTGATGTGGAGTCAAGGGCTTCAAATTCTATGAATTAGTAGAGAAGAAGATTATCATTAACATGGATGTCACTTTTGATGAGGCGAGAAAGTTGAAGCCTCAGGACTCGTAGCAGGAGGAGGGTTTGATCAGGTCCACTATAGAAGTTGGCATATGATGCAACTCCATTTGTTATAGAGAAGCCTATCATTTCTACTCAGATACTTCAACTGTAAATAAGGAGGTAGAAGATGTTGTTGATGATAAGATTCCTTCTTGGGAATCTATTACGAGGAACAAGATCAAGCGCCAAAATATCCCAAAACCATCTTGGTTGAGAGATCATATTGCATTTGCACTTTCAACCACATAGGCTGAATTCCTTATCACTACAATGAAGCAATGGAAGTCCTGATGGTGATCTTTGGAAGAAGGTTATGGATGGAGAGATGAGTCGCTTCAAAAGAATGCTACTTGGAGATTGGTGAAGCTTCTTCTAGAAAGAAAATCCATTTAGTGCAAATGGAGGTTTGTAAAGAAGGAAAGATCTCATGGAGTTGATGTATGGTATATGGCTAGGTTGGTGGCAAAAGGCTCTGTGCGACGGGAATAGATTTGCACTTTCAACAACATAGGCTGAAGTTCCTTAGCACTACAATGAAGCAGTGGAAGTCCTGATGGTGATCTTTGGAAGAAGGTTATGGATGGAGAGATGAGTCGCTTCAAAAGAATGCTACTTGGAGATTGGTGAAGCTTCTTCTAGAAAGAAAATCCATTTAGTGCAAATGGAGGTTTGTAAAGAAGTAAAGATCTCATGGAGTTGATGTGTGATATATGGCTAGGTTGGTGGCAAAAGGCTCTGTGCAACGGGAATGGATTTCTTATGATGATGTGTTCTTCCTAGTGATTAAGCATCCCTCAACCTGTGTTTACTTAACGCTTGTAGCACAATATGGTCTAATTTTGGAGCAGCTCAATATGAAGATTGCATTCTTACACGAAAAATTTCAAGAAGAGATCCACATGTTACAGCCGCCTAGATATGAAGCTTCAAAAGAGTTGGTTGCAGATTGGACAAGTCTTTTGTTGGAGTAGTGAGCAAGTTCACCTATTGTAGGAGTTCGGTGAACATTAGAGTTCACAACTGATTGTCCACTTGTTTTGAAGAATTACACTCGGCATGATCCCATGGGAGGGGGTACACAGGAAACCATCTGGGTACAGTCATTCTGATATTGAAGCTTGGTTTGTCATCCTTCACTTTCTGAAGTGAAAGATAAGGCTGGTCTTGTTGATTTAGAATTATTTCCAAATCTAATTAAAGCTTTATTTAGTAAAGCTTAAAAGGAAAAATTATGTAATTGATTAGGAAGTTGATTATTTTTTCTAATTAGTTGATTTGATTCGAGATTTAATTAATGCATTAACTAGGAAAGATTTGATTGGCTTTAATTAGGAGATTTAATTAGTGCATTGATTGAGATATTTAATTGGCATGATTAGATCTTTACATTAATTATATTTTTTTATTATATCTTGTTTCAAATCTATAAATAGGGCCTATGAGTTGCTGTTATATACATGAAAAGAAAAGAGAACTAGAGAGCTTATTGTAGCCATATTCTTTTCTCCAATATAATGAAATCATCATCCCCTCCCCGTGGACGTAGTCATCTTCTCCAAGCCACGTAAATCACCGTGTTCTTTATGTTGTTTGTTGTGTGAATTCTAATTTATTATTTTCAACCATGCATGTGGCGCATACACGCATCAAGCAAGAAACATTTTAGCAAAGCATAGATAATTTCAAGCATATCAGCCCGACATAATTTCACGCATCCGATCATGATTGGTGGTCACCGTCAGTGCACTCGTAGGTCATATATTTTTTCATAATCTCCAGCATTAGACAACAACTAGATTTTAAATGGAAAAAATAATGACTTACAATCAAATAAAATATAATTGTGATTTTAAAAATAAAGAAATTTATAAATATGTAGAAAAATGATGTTTGTAATTAGTCAAATAACTTTTCTGCGCCCACCCCCACCCCTATAATAACTTTTTTTAAATTGATTGGTATCATATAATTTAACCTTATATGATCCTTCATTGTGAATGGTATTTATAAATATAAGCCCAAATGCTGTGTCGCACATGAAATACGAAACAACTATAGAAAAATTTAATAATAAGTAGTATCTCCTTGGGTAGCCGCTCATGGGGCTTCGCCGGCATCCGACAAGCTGATAAGGTGAAGAATTTTCCCCTCCTCTTCTTCATTGCTCTATTCATGTATCTCCGCCTTGAGCAGACAAGGAAGCAGCAAGCGAGCTCCCGTCGTGCGAAGCCAAAGTCCACGAAAAAATGGCTACGAGGAAAAGATACGAAGCCAAACCCCAGATTATAAATTAATCTAATAATAAGTCGTATAAATATGTAATCAAATTAAGTTTATTTAAATAATTAATAGTCTACTTATCAATACATTAGTTTAATTAATATTGATAATTTATTAGTTACTAATTATTAGTTGTATAATTATCATTAAATTAATTTAATATAATTAGATAATTAGTTATTAGTTGCATAATTACCATTAAATTAGATATTTAGCAATATAATTAAAAGTTAGCTTAATTAAAACTAATTATCAAATTAATTATTTAGGTTTTAATTATTAAATTATTTATTATATTACTGATTATCTAATTATCAAATAATCATATAAATTAAGTTCTGATACGTCATCTCAAAATTATCTTGATCGGGCACGAATCTCGAGGCAAAAGATAGTTGGAAACTTCAAAAATTAATTTTGGGAGCATATGAACTCCGATTCCAGCGAGCTTATAGTCAAACTGAGCGTCTCGGAAATACGAACCCAACGACACCAAGATCAACCCAATCCGAGCCCAAATGAGTCCGAATCAAGGGTTCAAAACGCTATTGGAAGGTTCAAACCGCAATTTGAGTTACCAAACAGTCTCCGATTTTGACGAGCTTATACTCGAATCGAACGGCTCGACGAGACGAATCCAACGAGCCCAAGATCATCGAATTCCGACATCATTAAGGCCTTCAAATATTCAACGAACAGTGCATGATCAAAGGATTCGATATCGGCCGTCCATTCAAACCACTCCCAATTCGCCCTTGATCTCACGCCTATTTACGGGCCATGCCACTCCAGAAAAATTATAAATAGAGCCCTCATTCTACACCAAGGGGACTCAAGTGAAGAGAGAGAAGACGAAGAGAAGGAGAAGGAGAAAGGGGAATAGGAGATTCCTCACCTCCTCGACCACCGCCGCCGGAGTTTTTCCTGCCGCCTGAAGACGCCGGAGCTCTGCCGGATTTTCAGGAAATGCAGGAAATTCGCAGGATTTTGTGAATTTCGTAGAAGAAACAAGTTGTATTTGGATTATCCCGACTTGTGGGACGAAATCTGCCATTTGTAATCTACGAAAACACTAGTGGAATTTTGCAACTGGGTGAGGCCCCGTGGTTTTTTCCCTTTTTGGGTTTTCCACGTAAAAACTCTTGGTGTTCACTTTATCTTTTCTGTTTGCGTGTGAAATACTCGTGCAACGCTAGGACGCGAATTTACAAACTCTACCGCAGCGTATATTCTCGCACGCAACAAGTTCAAAACACATTAATTTTAATTTCTAAATGAACCAATCGCCTTAAATCTTGAATTAAGTTACCAAACTGTTTCTAAGAATTTATCAAGATTTAACATTTATTATATCAAATAGTTTTCAGGATTTAACACCTTTAAAATTTACTAAATCCGAATTTATAGGATTTATTAAATCCCAAAGTTAAATCCAATCCAATACCAAACAGCCCTTTAGGATGTTTAAGAAATTTGTTTAAATACCAAAAAAATAAGAAAATAAAATATATTAAAAAAAAAATTGTTTAAAGATCAATACCTTGCAGTAAACCCGAGAAAATAGAACTGCAAAAGTTCTTACTAACCTTTCCAGAGATTCTGAGGGAGATTCCTTGATCAGCATTTATAAGACGCAAATACCTAAATTCCATTCTCACTTTCACTAAACAGTTCCACTTCAAGCTGTCCGTTGTTCTTGAAAGCCCAATAACTATGATATCCTACCAGTAATCATTACAAGAACAGCGTCCATATCTGAAATGGTGGAATCTATTACGATCCCTGACAATCACTACCCTGTTATAAACACTAGATAAAACCTTCGTGAAATCATGGCAGTCTACACATATCCGAAGGTTCTTTGCAATTCTAAGAGTTCTACCTGGAGCAGTTGCAAGAATCCCAAAAGCAAGAGCTATCTTTTCGCTGTGATAGGAGAGTGCACCCTTCTTCTCCTCCACATCCAAATCATGCAGTTCTGACGCCATGTTGGCAACATAACCAGCAATTTTAATCTGCGTTCCAATCTCTTCAAGCATTGCATAAATTTCTTCCTTCCTTGGATGAGAGCCATCATCCGCAACAAACTCATGAATTTCTCCATTGAGTTCCATCGTAGTGCAACCAGGATTTGTTTGAATTTCTCTCTCTTTCATCAACCTCCTTACATCGGCGACCTTATTCCAATGACCTGCAGAAGCATAGATATTCAGTAATAAGACATAATCCCCAGCTTGCTGAGCTTTCAACTCAATTAGGTGCTCAATAACACGTTCACCGAGCCCAACATATTTATGAATTCTGCAAGCCCCAAGCAAAGTCCTCCAAATTGTTGCATCTGGAAGAACTATCATTTCATTGACTATAAAATTGTAGGCACGATCAAGCAAGCCAGCACGGCCCAAAAGATCGACCATACATCCGTAATGACAAACATTAGGAGTAAATCCATACTCAAATCTCATCAGGTCAAATAGACTAATCCCTTCATCAACTAACCCACTGTGACTGCAAGCTGAGAGAATCCCAGTAAACGTTTGTTCATCAGGAGCCACACCCTCCCTCTGCATCTCTTTGAAAGCATTGATAGCTTCCCTTCCATAGCCATTCATTGCCAGCCCTGAAATTATTGAACTCCAAGTAACAACATTCTTCTCAGATGTATCACAGAACACTCTATAAGCTTTCTCCATAGACCCGCTCCTTGAGTACATTACAATTAGAGAATTCCTAATCTTGAGAAGGTTTCCATATCCATGTTCCTCAACATATTTATGCACGCGCTCACCAAACCTAAGCGAGCCCAAGTGGGCACATGCCTGAAGCAGGAGCAAGCAAGTAATCTCATCTGGCTCCAACCCATATTCTGGGCTCTGCATTGCGTCAAAGAGAAGCAATGCATCCTTCGTTCGGTTACTGCAAGTAAAGCTAGAAATTAGCACATTCCACGTTACAGTGTCTCTCGTTGGCAATTCATCAAACACCTTACGGACACTGTCCAGGTCCCTGCACAAAGAGTAAAGGGTCATCAAGGACGTCAGAAGAACGGAATCAGATTGGTGGCCATCCTGGACAACTCTTCCGTGAACCTGCTGTCCACTAAATAAAGAGGAAAGTTTGACACATGATTTGAGAACAAAGGAGGAAGAGAATGAGTTACCACGAACACCAAGGCTCCGCATGTGCTTGTAGAAGGTTAGTGTTTTGGAAGGCGATATAGTTTGCATGTAGGTTTTCAGAATGGTGTTGCAGGCAATGATATCGAGGATAAGGTAGGTGCGGAGGAGTTGGGCGTGGATTTGGATGAGATGAGACTTATTAGACGAATGGTTGTTAATGAGGGAAATAATGTTTCTTACTTGGGCATGGTAAGGTAGGTGAACAAGGGAGGAAGCCATGGACAAAGGAAGGAGCTCAAGGCTTAAGGCGGGTTTGTTTTTTCATGGAAGAAGGGAAAAAGCGGTTCCCGACCGTTAGGAAGTTCAAATATCATGTTGCCCGATTGCCTGGTGTGGTTTGGTTTAGGACTTCGCCGTTCACACTCGTTATTAAACAAACAAACAAATAAATAATTGAGCCCTCATTTTTTTCGGATATTTATATAAACATTTTCTTGATTTAATTTATTTTTAAATATTTCTGGTAGGAAGATTCGTAGTGATATAATGACTAATGAGAGTCAAATTTTTTAGAAAATTAGACTAATATCTAATACAAATACCCATAGAAAAAGAATTGCAAAAGGTAACAGTTTTTTTACATAAAAATTTTGGAAAAGAAAAAAATTACTAAGCATGACTCATTTAAAATTATTAGGCTAGTATTTGTCATCATTATAAATGGTATCATTTCTAATAATTGAAAATTTATTTATACAATATAATCGATATAAACACAATGGTGATGACACGTTTCAGTATTGGTGGTGACTATTTGAATGACTTTTTTGACAATAATGGGGTGTGATGTTGATATTAATGGTGGGTGCCAATTTTGTTGGTGATGACAGGCATGGTGATGATGTTAAAGGTGATGTCAGAGGTGTCGTTGTTAGTGTTTAGGGTAATGAGCATAAGTGTTAACCTTGTTGGTGATGCTGGACAATTTTGGATGTCAAAGTTACTAGCGACGAAGAGCATTGGTGTTAGTGTCGGTGATATTCATCATTTTAGTTGACTTTAGTGCATGCTGGCTTTATTAACAATAGCTAGCGTTGATGTTGAAGACGACAATGATTGTTGTTCTTGGTGACAACAACCTTTGGGTACTAGTAGACAGGGCTCTAGATTCTCCTCTTAAGAATTAATTGTAGGGTATGTAGAAACTCTTATTCTAGCTTAGAGCAGCAAGAACTCATTGAGGAAGAAGATGAACAGTAAAAGGAAAGTAATGATTCGTCTTTCTTGTCTTTACCGGTTACAGAGTAGGTGCCTAAATAGACTTCTAAGAGGGACTTTACACGTGTAATAACATTACTGGATTACAAGAATAGAAAGATAAAGTGAATTGCTGACTGTACAACTTATTTAAATACACTAACATCCCCCCTCAAACTGAGAATTAGAGGAAATGGTCAGTTTGGATCGCAGCAACTTGAAGCGAGGAGTGGATAACGGCTTGGTGAGGATGTCAGCTAGCTGATCGATCGTGCTGATGGGTAGTAACCGGATGACTTTGTTCTGAATATGCTCACGAACAAACCGCTGATCAATTTCAATGTGCTTTGTGCGCGCATGAAAAACGGGATTATTAGCGAGAGCAATGGTTGAGGTGTTGTCACAGAAGATGTCCACCGGTTCAGGATGATCAATACGAAAGTCGGCGAGCAGCTTTTTGAGCCAAATGGTGTCCGCGGTTGCTGCAGCTAATGCGCGATATTCAGATTCAGTTGATGAGCGGGACACAGTAGTATGCTTCTTAACAGTCCAGGAAACAAGTGTGTCTCCCAAAAATGTGCAGAAGCCGGACGTTGATTTCCGGGTGACGGGATCCGATGCCCAGTCCGCATCGGAGTATGTCTTGAGCAGTAGAGTTGATTTGGTGATGGGCAGACCGAACTCGGTGGTCCCTTTGATGTATCGGATAAGCTTTTTCAACAAGGAGGTATGAGTTGAGGCTGGATCGTGCATATGCTGAGACAAAGCGTTGACGGCGTAGGCGATGTCTGGTCGTGTAAGAGTCAAATATTGCAGGGATCCGATCAGTTGGCGATAGACGGCTGGAGAAAAACAGGGAGCGTAAGTGGACAGATTGCCTGCAAGTTTCGTTACACAGGGATTAGCAACTGAGTTGCAGTTTTGCAACTCAGCTAGTTCAACAATAGATTTCGCATAGAACGCTTGAGATAAAAAATACTTATCAGCGGTTGTATCAATTTTGATGCCTAGGAAATGAGTCGGCGAGCCAAGATTCTTCATGGTGAATTTAAGTTGTAATTGTTGAACGAGCTGTTGGATCGCTGATGGATCGTTGCCGGTGAGAAGGATATCATCAACATAGACAAGCAGATAAATTTGTATTGTATTCCGATGAAGAAAAAGAAGCGAGGGATCGGCTTGACTATGCGAGAACCCGAGCTGTTGGAGGTACGAGGTGAAAGTTGTATACCACTGACGAGGAGCTTGGCGGAGACCATAGATGGCTTTTCGCAGTCGGCACACATGATTAGGATTTGTAGAATCCTCAAAGCCTTTTGGCTGCTTCATGTAGACCACCTCATTGATGTCACCATGCAAGAATGCATTGATTACATCCAATTGAAGAATTTTCCAACTATAGAATAACGCGATTGTGAAGAGAATACGAATAGTAGGAAGCTTGGCGACTGGACTAAATGTGTCGCTGTAGTCTAAACCATGTTCTTGTTGATTGCCAAGTGTAACCAATCTAGCTTTGAACCGAGCCATCGGAATTGTACTTAGTGCGATAGGTCCATTTCGATCCAAGAACATAGCACGTTGACGGAGGAGCGACGAGTTCCCAGGTTCCTTGTTTTTGAAGAGCAAAGAACTCTTCAGCCATAGCACGACGCCATTCGAACTTTTTGCTAGCCTCAGAGTATGTGGGATCTAAACTTGATTGTTCTTTATGTAATAAATTGAGTTTTTGAACTGGTTTAAGTGACCCAGTTTGACGTCGGGTAGTCATAGGATGTTTGTGATGGAGAACAGCCTGTATGTTTAGATCAACACTAGCAGAAGTTGGAATAGTTATTGCAGGTGTGGTAGAGGAGGTTGCAGTAGGCTGAGAAACGTTGACATTGTTCTGAACCGTAGGAGTGGAGTGGCGCATGGGGCCAGATGAAATGTTATGTTGCTGAACCGAAGCAGGGGTTAGAAGAGATGGTGGCAGCGGCATAGTAGGAAACAAGGCAGCCGAGGTCCTGTTAGTAAAAGGAAAACTAGATTCATTAAATTGTACATGACGAGAGTAAATCACTTTGTGAGTAGCCAAATTTTGGCATTTGTAGCCTTTCATAACGTCGGAGTAACCAAGAAGAACACATTCAGAAGAGGTTGGATTTAGTTTGTTACGAAGCATTCGAGGAGTAAGCGGGTAGCACAAACACCCGAACGGACGAAGATGATCGTACGAAGGAGTAGTGTTAAACATTCTGTACAGGGGAGTAGAATTGTTGATCGTCTTAGAAGGAAGACGGTTAATGAGATAGACCGATGTGTTGACAGCATCAGCCCAATAGCTCATAGGCATTCCGGCGTTGTGAAGAAGAGTTCGAGCGGTGGAGATGACATGTCTGTGCTTTCGTTCAGCGACCCCGTTCTGTTCGGGGGTATAGGGACAAGCAGTCTGATGACAGATGCCTGCATCCCGAGTAAACGCTTGAAATTTGTGGTTGACGAACTCGCCGCCACCGTCTGTGCGAATGATCTTAAGTTTGCGATTCGTTTGCCGTTCAATGAAAGATAAAGTGAATTGCTGACTGTACAACTTATTTAAATACACTAACAGGGTCTCTTCCAAGGCTCTTGTTAGATTTTATAGATGCTATAGCCATTCCACCAGAAATTAGAATACTACATCGAAATATCTGTTTTGAGAAAGTTTAGGCCTCTTGTTGATCCACTTGTTGACCCTCAAATCTTGCCTGCATATATGCTCTTCACTGATCAGAAATCTGATCTAAAAGCTTTGAGTTAATATTTCTATCATCTATTATAAACCATTACAAGTAATATTTCAAAAAGAATAAAATTGCCCCTCCAAAAATTTTATTTCTAAACCAATCATAGCTAGAAATCAATTCGAAGCAAATGGACCATAAACAACAGAAATCAGAACAAAACAGGCAGACACCAAACTGAATCAAACTGAACCACTTGGTTTGATTTTGTTTTTTTTTTAGTTCTCAAGCTATAAATCACAAATCAATAGATTGAATTCATTTGAAATCGGTTTTTTAGTTTACATTGGATTATTTTCAAACTGAACCAACCCACAGTGGTGAACAGGACACTGTTCTTCAGCATTCTATGAGTCTTCCGGGTGAGAACCAACAAGCAAACCACAAATCAGAGCCAGTAAAGACTGAGATTTCAGCAAATGCAAGATATTCTCAGTCCTCGTCAAGCCAATAATATTATTCTCATATCTATATCTCTAGTATGCATACAACTAATAAGTTTCAGTATAAATATGAAAATCCACTCAGATAATCTGACTGATTTTCATAAACTTCTTATGATTTGCTTCATGGAAACATAAGTTCCAATCACTGCAATAAGAACTCCCACCACCAAAATAGCTAAAATCATCACTAATTCTACATTCCAACGTCTCGAGCTCTTGAATATCTTAAGGTAGCACAAAGATGGCAGCACCATTGTAGCACTGCTACAGAGAAAAGAACCAGTAAGAGCTACGATATATCCGAAAAATGGCACAGTTAATGCTATAATTACAGTGCTAATCAGGAGGAGAGTCCGGATCAGAATGCCAATGAATCTGTTCTTTGAGACCTGGAGCCACTCTTCAATGGCGTTCACAATTGGAGTAATTATCAGCGCATACTTAGCTAATGGGTTGATCAAAGTAGTGTAGATTGCAAGTTTGGAGCTCATTTTTTCCACTGGAAGATTTAAAGTCACCTGGGGGTTTGTAGCTTCACCAAACATTAGGTACCCAATGACTGCCATTACTCCATAGATAATGGTGCAGATAACAAAACTGACAAATAAAAACTGCAATAAGAAAGATTGAGAAGTTAATCAAGGAAAATGAATTATTTATATGAGATTAATGAACTTCAGTATGGTTTTTCTCTTCTCAGATTTTAAAAACAAGGTTGATACATATATTTTACTTACACGAGAGAATTTGGTTTTATCTGCCATTGATGAATATATGGTAGGAAAGACTGAATGTCCACTGTAACAGAAAGCAAATAAGCTCAATGTTGTAGGTATTCCACTCCAATTGATAGCAACTCCTCTTTCATGAAACCCAACACCATCAACTGCTCCAACCCACATAACAGAGAAAACCAAAATAAGAGAAGCCAAGACTCCGCCAACCGACACATAGGCAAGAACTCCCAAATTTCTCAGCCATGTTGTGGGCAATATCACAAGTGCTGAGAAAATAACAAAGCCTGATTTTCCTCCTAGTTTTAGACCTGCAATGTGAAATTTTGCCTGTGGAAATAGTTTCCCCAAGTTGTCTCCTTCTAGTATAAGGAACTCAATCGCGACGAAATAGAGCTCAAGGTACATGAAGAAAGCTATCAACATTCTTCCTTTCAACCCAAATGCTAGCTCTCCAACGTCTGGGTAAGTTCTGACAAGAGAATTTGAATCCATACATCTTTGAAGGAGTAGTCCAGTGTAGAAACAGATAGCAGCCAAGACAAAAAGAAGCATTAAGCTTAACCATCCTCCCTCTGCTAGAGCATATGGAATTGACAGGATTCCAAATCCTGAGAAGAAGACATTTTTGTTTTGGTATTAGGTTTTAAACTGAAAGTTTGAATCAGATCATTTATTTATGAGGTAGCCTATAGATGGTATCATTGACTAGAAGTGAAAAAACATTTCTTTTATTACCATGAAAACTACTATTTTTTACAAATATAGCTTTTCCCATCTTCTGAAAAAAAAAAAGGATTCTTTCAGCTACAGAACTTCGATATTACTCTGAAGTTGTTTAGGATAAGGCATAAATAAACAGCTTTCCATTCAAAACTCGCCATATCTCTCTCAAGTTTCCATGGAACAATTCCATAGATCTTTTGAATTGTAATTGCATGCACCTTATGCCTTAGAGCATCTCCAACTGAACTTCAAACATGCGTATGACGTCATTCAGATCTTCCGCTATTTACTTGCGGGTGAACAGGACGACGCGTTGCACTGTTCACCAACTCGATTTTTTTGTCTCAACTGGATTTGCCGAAGAAACTCGCCAAGAGGAGAAAGACGGTTACCCTTCGCAAAAGCCCGCAAAATGGAGTTCGATTGGAGCATTATTTTTGAATTTCAATGTATTTTAGAGTGAAAAATGGAATTTTTATAGCATGCAAATTATAAGCTTTTGATAGTGATCAGAGTATATACATTCAAATACATGCAAGAAGAACTTACAAATATATATATATATATATATATATATATATATATATATATATGATGATTTATACACATAAGAGAAGAGGCTAAAACCTGAGAGAGCATTTACTCCATTGAAGCAAGTTCTAAAGAAGCTACTACCAGCTTTGGAGGGCATATGGGGATCCATTACTACTTGATTTAGCCGTTGGATTGTACAAGGTTACGGTTCAGAGTTTGAGAAGCGGTTGCTTATATAATGCGCAATAGGAAGGCGCCATGATATAATGGAAGTGATTTACAGGCAGGGATTGTGTTAGTGAGGGTGAGTAGATAGCCATTTATGTCAAAAAATAAATATAAGAATAAAAATAATTGAAATGTTAAGTTGCCATTGTGCGGACAAATTTTATAAATAATTATGTTAATAAATTTTATTATTACAATAAATCTGTAAAAATAAAAAATAAAACATTTGACAACAATTGAGACTGGCTTTTGAATCTTATATATATATAAAGTTTGTAACAATATGAATAATTATATCTATTAAAATAATAGATAGATAAATATGTTATTATGAAATTAAATTTCTGATAATATATTTAAATTAAGTTAACTCTTAATTTAGTCTTTATATTAACTTAAGCTATATACAAATTTTAAAAAATAATTTGTGAAAAACTAAATTTGTTAGATTGATATATAGATTATTTGATTAATTTATGCATAATTAACTAAAATTAATTTTAAAATAATAATTAAAATGTAATATTTACTTACTATATTTGATAACATTAAGTTAGTGTAATCTAATTAATTTTGCTAAGTTAGGTCATTTTTTGCTTAAGTTATTGAGCAAATTAAATACCTTAATTTTGAGATTATAAGATGTGCATTTGAATTAATGTTGAATATAAATTTTCTTTGAGGAATAACATAAGGGCCATCGACAAGAGAGCATGTTGAAGTATTAAGCTTTTCATTATTTTAAGAATTGAATTACATAGAATTATTCATGAGACAAATACAAGTACAAAAGTACAACCCCTATGTCGTGGCCTGCGTGGTATGACATCTGTGCCTGATGTGTAATGATTTAGAGGTCTGATAGGCCTATCTTGCCACCGCAGATTACTATATGCGGAGGCCGGACGTAGAGTTACGTCTGAACTCTAATAAAAATGTGACACATGTTTCGTACACAATCTATACAAATTTTGTACACTCTATGTACAACTGTGTACACAGTGTGTATATTAAGTATATAAATTTGTACATATTATGTACATAATTTTATAATTTGTGCATAGTGTGTACAATTGTATACTGTGTACAAGAATATGTGCCCCACTTTATTTGAGTATGAACGTATTCAAACTCCTCACGTAATAATTCCTTATCTTGTAGCACACACACTCCTCGAACTCTACCCATTAATATTTTAGTGAACTATATGATAACAATTATAAAAAAAAAATTAATTAGATTACACAATCTTAATGTTAACCAATGTAGAAAGTTGATATTTCATTTTAATTAGAACTTTTAAATTAATTTTAATTAATTATGCATACATTAATTTTAAATTAATCAAATAATATATACATTAGTCTTAAAAAAATAATTATTCATAAATTATTTAAATTTAACACCTAACTTAAGTTAATCCAAGGTCTATATTAAGCATTAACTTAATTTAAATATATTATAAAAAATTTAATTTCAATTTCAAATTAACCTAATTATCTATTTATTATTTTAATAAATACAATTATTCATATATTTTCAAAAGCCAATCACATCTGTTTTCAGCGACTTAGCTTATTATTATTATTATTTATTTTCTTATGAATCACTTGCGTAAAAAGTTTATATATAAATTATTATTATATAAAAGCCAGTTGCTGACATCGGCAACGGCTGGCTTTTTTTATTTTTTATTTTTTTAGTTTACCTATTCGCTGTGTCCGTCTGTCATTCCGTCTCAAGGTAATGCCACTTCAGAAATCCTCTAGCTTTGCTAGCCAGTATTAGGGGTGTAAACGAGTCGAGTCGAGTCGAGTTTTGACCCTTATCGAGCTCGGCTCGTTAGATAGAAAGCGAGCTCGAACTCGAGCTCGACAGTCGAACTCGAACTCGAGCTCGTGTCACTGTTAACGAGCTCGAGCCGGCTCGCGAGCCGTGGGCCGGAATTTTTAAATTTAGGCGGAATTTTTAAAATTTTTTAAAATTAGGCGGGATTTTTAAACTTTAAGCGGGATTTTTAAAACTTAAACAAAATTTTTATAAAAATATGAAATATTTCACTTTTAAATAAAATTTAGGTAATTATTATTATAATTTTTTAATATTTAAATTTAATAAATAAAATAAAATTATTTTTAAAAATATTAATATTTAATCGAACCGGATCGCGAACTCACGAGCCAAGCCGGCTCGAGCTCGAGCTCGTTTACTAAACAAGCTCGAACTCGAGCTCGAGCTCGACTCGCGAGCTCGATAAGCTCGGCTCGCGAGCCCATAAACGAGTCGAGCTCGAGCCGGCTCGCGAGCCGGCTCGGCTCACTTACACCCCTAGCCAGTATAGCTTGTTTATTATTATTATTATTATTATTATTATTATTCAGATTTATTTTAATAATAAAGTTTATTAATGTAATTATTTAAAAAATTTGTCCCCATTGTGCTCTATTATGATGTGAATCTTCATGTGGGAAGGGGTGTGCGCTATTAGGATAAAATTGAATCAAATTAGTCTTATTTAATTGGTTTGATTTAGTTGTTAAAACATGAGTTTGACTATTGATTGTAATTTTATTTTATTTTTTACTTTTGATTTTTATCATTTTTTTATTTTAAAAGATTCGATCTAAATCAAAATTAAAATGAATTAATTTATTCAATTATTAAATCAATAAAATTATGTAAATAATAAATGACATAAGGATCAACTTGGACTTTTTATTTCTAATAAAAATTATTTTGTTCTCTTCTTTAAATATATTATGTAAGCTAATGATAACTAAGTTCATAATTAAAACTATTTATATTTTGATTTATTCAAAACTAAATCAAATCGAACAAATTAAAATTCAATTTTAATTAGGTTTCACTTGAGATAACTTTCTTACTGCTTTCTAAAGCAATTTTTTTTGTACAATTTCATCATCAAAATCAATTGAATTAGCTAATTTGTATATAAAATCATCCGAACGATCAAAAGGATGCTTGTGGGGCCCATGAAGCGTTGATACTTTTTTCGATCGAGTGCCCAAAAATAAATTTGATATGAGACAAATTTGAACTCAAAATTTTAAATTGAAAATTAAAATATTAATCATTTAAATTAGGTAACACCTATAGTTTTGAGATTTTCACCCTAAGGTTAAGGAACAATTATTACGTCCTCTGACCGGACGTAGATCTACGTCCGATCAGAGGCTTGTTACTCAATTTTTGCTCGGTATTTGATCGGTATTGATAGGTATTGTTTGATAATATGGAGGAATACCGCTATGGGAAGACCAATACCAAGTTGTACCGAGTTATACCGAGCAATACCAAGTTTTTCTCGGTATTTTTTGGTATAACTCGGTATTGCTCGGTATTTGCTCGGTATTTCTCATTTTGTGCATGCAATCTTAGTGCCGACCGGACGTAGCTCTACGTATGTTCACCGGACCAAATAAAAGTTCAAGATTAAGGACCTCCACTATCCTTTTCTTGGTGGAATGACAATGATTTTTATCCATTCTTTGTACTACATACTGTACAAATCTCTAATGCATGCTAAATGGCCACTTCATTTTTTTTTGGGATTAAGTAATAACAAAGCATGCTTTATAGATAACTGAGACTATTAAAATGAAAGGTTTATCATATTTTACATGGTCATTGTAACTGATGTTTTTAAGTGAGTGATACACAATTAAAAAATGATAAAGTGATACATTTTTTAATTGAAATTGCTCTCCTCTTACTGCGTTTTTCTTCTGGTGATTGATAGAGGTTCTTGTCATTAGATAAATTTTCAGCTACCAATTATTTCTCAGTTTAGGGTACATAGGACTGCCACTAATATTTTTGCGATATTTTTTTAATGTTCTGTTACAGAACTAAACCAAATAGCCTCATTCAGCTTAGCAATATTCCCCTAAAAAGACTTCTTTTTAGAAAACGAGTCTGATCGGGTTAGAATTTCTGACCCGATTTTAAAATTAGGTCGAGTTTAGGTAGACCTAAAAGCTCAAAGTTGACTCGGATGACCCAAATCCTGCTTGCATCGCATCACTCCCGTGTCCCGCACTTGCGGCATGCCTTGCCTAAGCTCGACCTTGCGTCTCGCACCAGCTCCTTGTCTCATCCGAGCACGCGTTACCAACCCCGCACACGCGCCCTGCCTCACTGGTGCTTGACCTCACACACCCACAACCCTCGCTCAACCCCGTAGCTTGTGCTTGCTTGCTTGTTCTACGCCTGGGTCAACATGTCAGGTTTGGGTCGGATCAAATAATGATGGTCATTTTCGGTTCGGACCCGAAGCCGACCCAAAAACCCATTTTGACACCCCTATTGCAAACGACCTATGTTAATCGTCTCAAATCACCTTAGAAGACATAGGCGTGTAAGTTGTGTTGTTGGAATGGAGAAATCTAATTTGGATGGTCGTGGCAAGATGAACTGAGGCCCCTTGAGTAGCCACTTTCATGTAGTCGAGCTTGATGTGTATGAGTGAGAATATCCACTCTGGAGGAGAGCGAGAGATCATGGTGGTTATCTTCTTATGTGTCGTGTGACGAGTTGCTTGTTCTGTGAGGAGCCATGATTGATTGCCTTTTATGAGGGTCAAACTCCTTCGATAAGCTTGGGCGAGTAACAGATTTATCATTTGGGCAAGTTCTCCTGTGTATTCCAAATGAGTAGCTCCTGTTGGTTGTGAGCTGAGTTCACCTGTGGGTGAGTTCTTTCATCACAAACCGTCGACTACTTGTTAGATACCTATGAAAGTATATACAAACTAAACTCAAATATAGTTATAATACCCCTTCATGTATGATACAATCATTAAAAAAAAACATTCATTCAATCAAAAATAAATATTATTGGCATCAACTTATGTATAAATTAATTAAGATAAATCTCAATTTTGGGATTTTTTTTTTTCATTCTTTATGTAAGAAGCTAATTTTTCATTATCCTTAATGGAAAAATTAATTTGTTAGGTAAAAGTTTTGACCTAATATATATGTATATGACTAGCTAAGATATCAGTATTTGATTTGCAATTTTCTTATATCATAAATGTCTACTTTCAATAAAATAAAATAAAATAGTCTTTAAATTATTCTGATGTGATCAATTTAATCTCAGAGTATCACATTGCTCAATTTAGTATATAGATTATACAAAATCAATCTAAAATAATCTCTAGTACTGTAAGTGCGATATAAAACTAATTATATTTACTCCCTCGAATATATAAAATTGATCCCAATTTAATCAAATAAATGATTTTAGATCAATTTTATATAGTCAATGATCTAAATTGAGCCAATTTGATATTTTGGGACTAAGAGGAAGAGATTAGTTTAAATTAGAACGGACTATAAAGAACACATGGCTAAACTAAAACTTAATAAAAAGTTTAAGAAAACAACCCCAAAAGAAAAGAAGATTCCTTCTTTGCTTAAAAAATGTGGAGATAATTAGTCAACCTCTTATTTGCCTAAAAAAATATTGCAAAGAAAAAGTCAAGATTGTTCTATCTAAACTTAATAAGATGATTTGCATGTTCATTGAATTTGTTTTGATATTAGCATAATCCATAATTAATAAAAAATTATTTTGTGCAAATTAAAAAAATTCAAATCATTGGCTTAGAAAAAAAAACCAACACTCTTCCAAAGAGATAAGGTGTTGTAAATCTCAATGCTTTTAGGGAATCATTTGTCTACTTGCAAATAAAAGATAAATTTTAGAAAGTGATTGATTTTGCAATTTACTCATTTTGAATGAAAAATAAAATTAACATTTGTGAGAGGGGGGTTTGAGGAAAATTATGATGCTTTAAAATCACATTAAAGTTTAAATATTTCCAAATAAATGATAGACAACACAAATTTCACCATTATTCAAAATATAATTCATAATTTCATAAAACCCTTTTGATTTTGCCTTATTAACCTTCCGATGACCTGATTAGGAGAATAGATATATTAAATTTAGCCTATGCTAAAAAAGAAAGATATTGACCAAAAAAAAACTTCGTTCAAAAATATTAAAAATGACTTTTTTATTAAATTTAAATGAAAACTTAACTCTTAACAAAATTGATGTTCAGGATATTCACAAAAACCTCACAGTGAGATAAATGCTTGTTGTTGTTGTGACGATATTCATAAACATTTGAACTCGTAGTTGCTTGATTGTTTTTGCGGTTGAGGATTTCACTTTCTTTAAAAGAGTACAATTTTAAAGCCATATGAAAAAAAAATTTAAATAATTTATAAAATTAAAATAAAATCTCAACTCATATATTTCATTTCTATCAAAATCTCGACGATCTAATCGCGACATATGTAAATACACGTGTTAAAGATGTTAATTTTATAAAGAGCTAAAAAATGATATTTATTCAATTTCACCTATAAAATTTTGTTAAATATTTCAATAAACAAAAAATAGCTACAGGATTAAACCTGCAAAAAGAAATGGGAAAAAAAATATTCTGATACCTGTTTGCAGATGGAGAATGCATCTTCCACATGGCTTCCACCACCATACAAATCAATTTGTATGGAGTGTGTAAAAGATTCCACTAAGGTTTAACAGGTTGCTGTAACCCAATTGGCCAAAGTTGAAAAATTACAAAGAATACCCCTGAAGAATCTTGGATAATGAGCACTGCTTGCTTGTACAAAGTCAGCCAAAATTGAATTTGTGTAGACTGCAACTGATTAAAAAGCATGAAATATATCCATTTAGGCAATGAGCAATAAGCATAATATTCTAATCTTGGTGTGAATAGATGGCAACCACATAAAGCTGTTAGTTCAAATTCTGAAAGCACAAGTAGCAGTAGAAAGCTCCATCCTTCAATGAACTTGTTTACAAATTTCTGAAGTGTGGAAGAAAAATAGAACAATGCATGACTAAGGCTTCGTTTCTGACAACTTTCTTACTGTTTTAAGAAGTAATAAGAAAGCCGTCCCAACCAGCATGAAAGACTCATTCTGAAGGTAATGTTCATAGCAATCATTAGAGGATTAGAGATAAAACAATTATTTAAATGAGCTAGCTCGTGAACAGATTTGAATATCTTGAATAAGAATAATATTTTCTCTTTTAAAATAAATGAGCTGACTCTTAAGCTGACTAGAACTCATTGAATAAAGCTCGATTTCAAATTTGAGCTCAAATAATTAATCAAGTTCAAACTCAAGCCGAAGCTGACTCGAGTTTTACTCGACAGATTTGCACTGCTACACACAGGGCACTGAAGTGTTTTATGGGCACCAACACCTTTCAACCTTCATGCATGAAAATCATCAATGCCTAATTGAACTTCCAAAAAAAAAGTCTGAAACAATGCAAATTTTAATGGCCGTCAATTTAGTATATAAGAGTACATACATCTTTTGCTTCAGCTGAAATTCCAAGTTCAGAACACTATGGCTGCAATATCATGATAAAAAATATTTAGAAATAGCACTGGCCGAATCATTCCCCTCCTCATGGTTCTCATTTCATTATAAATTCCATATCATTTAACCCATAAATACTAAAGCAAGAACACCTCTAAGCTCTATATCAAACAGTCAAGCTTGGATTAGTTACAATTACATAATCTCCTAAAACCTTACAAGCGCAGGAAAGTGAACAAAGCTCCCATATGAAATCTTCGATCCAATGCAGGGTCTATCATATAAAGATCACAGTACAAATAGCTAATTTTTACTAATTATGCTTATAAGATGGAAGCATATACGTGAAAAGGTTAGAGTAGCTCCAAGGGAAGATAAGATTAGAGAGAGTCGTCTTAGATTGTTTGGTCACATTAAACGGAGGCCTTCCGATGACCCAGTTAGGAAAGTTGAGGTATTAGATTTGACTTATTTTAAGAAAGGTAGAGGTAGACCTAAAAAGACTTAGTTAGAAAATATTATGAATGATCTTTCTTTATTAGATTTAAATGAGAACTTGACTTTTAACAGGACACAATGACGAAAAAAAATTCATGTAGCCGACCCCACATAGTGGGACAAATGCTTGATATTGTTGTTGTTGTAATCTCATAAGATGGATCACAACGGATGTGAAATAGCAGAAGTTCAGATTATTCTTATTTTTCCCCTGAAATAGTGAATGGTTAATGTGGTCATCAGTCCTAATCATGAAGCAATATGTGCTGCATTATGATATAACTGCAGAGGCACTTTTCCCCCTATTTTAAAACCAAATAGTGTATAAATCACCTATAAAGCAAATGAGCTGCTGAAGATTTCTATCCCAATCAAAGTTGGAATAAAAAAATGGTCCTACCATACTTTTCATTTCACAAAACTTGCAATCTGACTCAGATGGGGTTAGAATATGTTAGGAGTGTGGAGAACTCAGGCTCAAATATAATCCAATATTTTAATGATTAGGGGCCACTATCAGTATATTAAAATCTCAGCTCTAGTTTCAATTCTAATGTAGGCATAGATGAATCTATTATGAGCATTGAGGGCATGGCCCCTCCAAATTGCCCGAAGTCACTCCCCTGAGTTTCTTGATCGATTGATCAGGTCCATGACTAAGATTTCATTTGGGAAAGCTTTCTTACTGCTTCGTAAAGCAGCTTTTTAGTATAAAAACTAAAATATTTACACTAGAAAGTTGATTTAAAAAGCAGTAAGAAAGTCATCCCAAATAAAGCCTAAATATGTACGGTGCAATTTCTTTTCAAGAAAAAAATAAACTCCACAACTTAGACTTTATAATCAAAAGTTTAACAAAAATTAAGACTAAAAGAACTAGAGTGTAGAGAGCAATCCACAATATTCATGTGCCAAATTTTAAAGACCATAAAATGAGTCACAAATAACTTAAAATCGGTATTGTGTCAACTATTTGGTGAGATCATTAACTTCTTTTCTCTCATCTTTTCTTTTTTTTTTCTTGGCAATAAATTCTAAATTCCAAACCCTAAATCACAACGATTGAATCCTCTTTCAAAATTTTTTCAAATGAGGGTTCTCACAAACCTCTCCTACTTTTCTTCTCTCCCATTTGGAGCTAATTATAAGAAAAGCTAAAAATCAATAAATTTAGTAAACCATATATAGCTCATATTAGATATTTATCTATAATGCTTTGAAGCTTAATTTAAATGTGTAAAAAAAAAATTAAGACGATCGGAACTATGATAATTATGTTAGTTTCCTTATGGTTCCCCCACCCCAAAATGTGGGACTATATATATATATATATATATATATATATATATATATATATATATATATATATATATATATATATATATATATATATATATATATATATATATATATATTACTAAATGTAATTCATAATAAACACACTCCTTCAGGGAAGCAGAAATTCTAGATGACTCGCTTACTATCATAGGTATAAATGATTTAAAGCTCTTCATAAACAGCCAATGAACCCTAATTTTTTGTGTAACACAAATAGTGACCTTCAGTTATAAAAATTTAAGTGACCCACCTTTGCTCTAAACAAAAATAGCTTGCTTAAGATAGCTATTAGTAGCACTATTAAGATAATAGGACAAAGATTCATAAATTATTTTTCATCAATGCGTTGCCAATTAAATAATCAGTTGATGAAGAAACAAGCTTAGATTCATTTACTAATCTATTTCATAGACAAGCTCTTGTACTTTTGCACCGACTCAAAGCATCATGTCACAGTTCTCGTTGAAAGAAAGATTTAATGGCTGATTTTTCTGAAGGGTTTTTTTTTAATAATACATTTTTAGATGGAACTTCCTAAGAGAAGGTCTTCAATTTAGTTTTCCTTCAGTAAGTTGTAGATAATAAAACAATGAATAGATCAGATAGTTGTGATATGGCCCAAATCTCTTTGAGATCGCCTAAGAGAACAAAGAATCAACACTATAAAACAGATCTACCACTGCAGAAATATGATTAAATTAACTACAAAGACATGAAAATAAAATATTTATGATTTGGTTAAAAACTGACCTACATCACACGACAATAAAGCACAGATTGTTGTATCCCGACCCGGACCGGACTGAACCGGTTCGGGATTTCTCATGAATGCAAGCAAGCCGCCCCGCCTCCTTTCACGCACACAATCAGCCGCAATCTTCGTCTCTCTCGCACTCGAACGACCTGAGCGACTCTCAACCGCGGTTACCTCTCTCCAATCGCGCTACTCACGTGATTCTTCTCACTCCTTTTGATTCTCCTGCTCTCTCTCTCTCTCTCTCTCTCTCTCTCTCTCTCTCTCTCTCTCTCTCTCTCTCTCTCTCTCCTCCATTCAGGGAGGCAAATAAATGCCTAGGACATTATGTTCTCCTCTTCTCCCTTGTTGGAGCCGCCGAAATCCTTTCTTCTCCTCCCTCTTCGCTCAATGCTTGCAACGACATCTTTGAGTGAGTCTCTCCTTCAATTTTGAATCCAAACTCTTCTCTTTTCTCCTCCTTCCTTCATTCCTCCATTTTATTCTCAAGATATAGAAGTAGATATCCTTTTTTGTAGTACTTTTACTAGATTTAATTTGATGTTGCCTTGATTCATTATTATGATGGATTTTAATTTGTTTTTAGAAAAGTCCTCATTATAGGTTTGACGTTTTTTACGGATTTGACCAAACCATAGTTTATTTACATATTTTTAGATTGTATTATTTCATAATTACTTTTGATGTTTATAACATGGCAAAGGTTGATTGGAATATTCTTCATTATGCCTCGATGACAATACTAAATGTTATTTTGGTTTTGCTACTTGAAGGATTGTCGCTTGATGGAGATGATAACAACTTTCAAGGTTGGAGGTAGTAGCGGTCACTGTAAGTGACTATTATTTATGTTGGGATAAACGTACCCTTCTTTATTAGGGGCTTTATAATCTTGTTGCTTATGATAGATTTTAGAATATTATATTGTCGGTTATATTCCCAATATTTATTATTGTGTTTTGTCAAAAAGCATATTTATGACTCATATTGAAATCATCATGGGATAGAAATAGTATTATTATTATTTGTTGATGCACGAGCTTTTAACATTTAAAATGGTTCATGCGATAAAAGGTTAAATTCATATACATTAGTTCTATTTAATGCATCATATGATTCACATGTTGTAAATCATATTTGTTATATTAAACATAATTTAAAAAATATATATATATTTGTTATATAAATTGTAATTATCATGTTGAATTTTATAATATCTGTTGATTATTTGTAACAGTACTTGCACTGTGTGATTATGTGTATATAGATATAACCCTATTGATTTTTGGCTAGCTAGGATCGACGGGCCCCAAGAGTGAAGACCATACATAAACTTACTAGATTTTCTTGGGTTGGTGTTTATCTTCTCGGTATGGGTATATGATAAACCGAAAATAGATATATCTATGTTTAAATGCATAAAAATAAAAGCAACATGAATTAAAAGTAATAAATGATTAATAGGTCATTTTGAGGTATAATAATATCTAGTGTGGTGCAGTTGTAAACTTTAAAGTGATTTGACATCAATAGCTAATTGGCATATATTCATACATATTAGAATAGGTTGTAGAAAACATAACATATCTCATCACAATTTTTGATAGATAGTAGTTACTTGCTGAGATTGATTTATCAAACTCGTCTGTTGTCTTTTTCAGCAAGTCCTGCAGGCGCATTTGATGGACCGCCACCTCAGGTGCAGAGTTACCAGAAGTAGACTGTTTTTGGTATTTATTATTTGGTAGTAGTTTGTTATGTATTTATGTTTATGTTTATAATTTATGTGAGTTAGAAAGTTTCTTTCTTATTTTTCATTATATTTACATTTCTGATGGCTTGTATCAGAATTCTTGTAATTTGGATGTTTTGGATATTTGACCTTCTATTAATGAATTGGCTCCTTATTTTACTTTCTATGTTACTTTGATGAATATATATATCATGTTGTATCTCTTGTATATGTATGATTCTCTTTGTGAATACAAAACAGGTCTTCTTATCCCTTCATCGCACTCCATGTTGCTGGGACGTACCGTCTTTCGAATCCGAGGTGTGGCACATATAGAGGAGTAATTATCCGTCAAGTTACCGAATGCATCCGGAAACCAATAACAAAATGCCACGTCACTAAAGTGCTCGGTACAGCGCGCTCGGTACACTCGGTTGCTCGGTATTTTCACCGGATGTAATAATTTTTCCATATAGAGTCTCATAAACCAGTCCAAGATTTTATATAATCTAACCAAAGTTCTTTCATAGATGAACCGGTCATATTCATGTCAATTTCAATCCAATTGATGAACTTAGCCTTCAAGCATCAATTTAAAGGTTCCTAAAAATTCATTCCGAAATGAAGCCAAGCAAATGCCATTACAATCTTTAGTCCTTTTGCTCGATCTTGTTAAATCTGAGCATAATCGAACTCACATAGATTGGCATACCCGAGACTAATTGTGCATTGTTGAAATCCAGCCGTTCCCTGTGCAAAGGATCCAACGGACACAAAGATCAATCCGTGGGATGCTCTCATGGATCACGTCATAATGAAGGAACAAATTTAGGAAAGATTTTTATGTATTAAATCTGTATTCTATTGTTTCCACATTAAGATATCTTGTATAGATCTATAAATAGGGAAGATTGTAATGAATAAAAACAAGCTTTTTTCCTCTCGTACCCCTCAAATTAACATGCATAAGTTGGTAGTGAACATGGCCGAATCTCTAAGATAAAGCTGTCCAGTACGCATCCAGTTTCAAACGGCTTGACTAATAAGACCAACTTAGCACACAAACCTTGACGAACTACTCAGTTCTTCCCACTCTTGTACAATTTTTCTCATACAGACATAAAAATCTGTTCATATCTTGATACAAGGGCAGCTTTAAGATGATCTAGGTAATACAAGGAAATTTCTCAAATTAACAACAATCCGCAAAACTAAAATCAGTAAAATTAAATGATCATGAATTTTCTTACAGTTAACCAATAATTCTGGACCTTCTGCCTGAGGAAGCTTTATGCTAACAGTTCGCAGGTAAACTTCATCCCATTCTTCAACGGCTCCAAAAAAAAAAACCTTCCTGTCCTCAAATATTCATTTGCCAATAGCTAAAATTCTGGACCTTCCTGTAACCTACTTCATGAAGCTCCTTCACAATGTAGTATACTTGAGAGTTTTGAGGATAACTATTTCCTTTTTATGGACCATACCATCCGCTTTAGTAAAAAAATGTATGAGAAGAGAAAATTATGAATCTCTCAATATGCTCAAGAAACTCTAGAGCATTATGTTTTTATCATCTGCCATTTGCAAGCCAACCAATTAAATACCAACGAACACAAAATCACAAGAACAATAATAGCAACCCACGAAAGAAGATTCTAATGATAAGGTTTTTGAATGAACCGGTAAACTCTAAATTGAGGTGTAAAATCCGTTCAAAACTAGATCAATTTCAAAGAAATAGAGCCTTTAAATGCAAGATTCCGAATTGCTAGGCTCATCTCCAAAATCTTCACTCCAAAAAACATTAACCATAATTCAAATTCTTGCTTTTTCTCCCCAGTGCATCAACGCCTCTCCCTCCATAGGTTTTTCTCCACTATGGTCTCAGTTCTCCAGATAAGTTCGTTCACCTCCTTATGCTCGATCTCTTTGAATCCCCAAACCAAATATCCCAAAAAAAACATAAAAAAAACAATGTCATCGAGTAATTGTCCCTACTTCCTAACCAGTAGAAGCTGTTGCTGCATCCCTTGAGACTCGCTATTAGAGTCAGCATTTATTGAAGTGACATTCCAATTTGGAAGTAAATCATGCACAGACTTGGTGGGCATCTGTTTTAAAAAGTAAGCTCTCTTCTGTGGTGCTTGGCAGCAAGAGACTTCTTACTGAATCTTGTAACTTATCAAAAGAATGCCTATGAATACTGACTAGTTATTTACTAAAAAAACATTGCTCTGCGCTTGTCAATTACAACTTACTACAGATATTTGTAGAATTGCAAAGCTTCTCCAAAATAGTGTTACTTATACTGGATCTGGATCCCAACAGAGGCAGAAACCATGTCAATGTAGGCTAAATCTACATCGTTGAAGTAATCTTCATGGGTTCAACTGACGGAGAGAAGGTCAGTAATAGATGCTTGGAAGAAGCTGAATTCATAACAGTAGATCATTTTTGGTTTCTGACGGGGCCTAATTATTCTGCTGATAGTAAGATAAGGTGATGCTAGTTTGACAGAGTTCAGTTGCCAATATAGAAAGGGTGAAAACAAGTTAGCTGTTTAGCAAATCAATCCATGTGTGAATCTCTGATGAACCTGTTGCAGGTCTCGATTAGTGAGTATATTTCCTCTGATAGAGGATGAGAGCAATCTCCAGCAATGAAAACATGAACTTTATTCTGCAATTCAATCCAACTATATCCTGGGTGCTTGAAAACCCCTTTCCTATCCATTGATTCCCTCACTTGTAATGCTTCCTCCCATCTCCCCTCATCTGCATGTATATTATACCTCAGCACATACGAAGCACATCCGTTGGGCTCAATTGCTGCTAGGGCCTCTGCTGCTATATCAGCCAAACCAGGTTTGTTATGAATCCTACAAGCACCAAGAAGCGCGCCCCAAACTGCCCGGTCAGGAGGAATCACCATGTCTTTAATCACCTCCAAAGCTTCATCAAGCTTCCCATGCCGCCCGATGAGGTCCACAAGCACAGAATAATGCTCCACATTAGGCAATAACTCAAATTCCTTAACCATTGAATCAAATTCCCTTTTCCCATCTTCCACCAGTCCTGCATGCCCGCAGGCATGCAGAACGGATACAAATGTTATCTGCGTTGGTCGAATTTTTGCAATCTTCATTTCCTTGAAGAGATGAAGTGCTTCCATAGCAAATCCATGGTGTGCAAATCCCCCTATCATAGAATTCCATGAGATTACATCCCTTTGCTCCATGTTTTCAAACACACACATTGCTTCAATCACACACCCGCACCTTGAGTACATGGTGATCAAAGAATTGTTAATTGGGGTATCTGGTACAAGTGCTTTAATGATGAGTTGGTGAATTTGAGTACCTTGCCTTAGAGATGCAAGTGCCGCACAGGCACTTAACAATGACGACATAGTATGTTTGTCAAACCTCTCACCAGCAGGCAACATTTCAGAGAAAAGCCCAATCGCCCCTTCAAAGTCTCCATTCTGCTCATAGCCAGCAATCATCGTGTTCCAAGTGACAATCTCTTTATGTGGTAAATCGTCAAAAAAGTTTCTTGCTTTCTCCACTTCGCCCTTCTGGGTGAAACCAAAAATCATAGTGTTCCATGATCGAGCATCAGGTTCATCCACTTGGCGGAAAAGAAATTCAGCCTCTTCCATTTCGAGAGCCTGTGAATAGCCAGTGATCATGGTGTTCCATGAGACCAAATCTCTCACAGGCATCTCATCAAAAAGTTTTCTTGCAGACAAAAGGTCACCGGCTTTTACATAACACATGATCATAGAATTCCATGAAACAACATTCCTCTGAAAGATTTTGGTCCTCCTACTCGGTGAGTTTTGATTTTGCTCGCAAGGAATCAAGTTGAACACACTCTGGGCTTCCTTTAACCTCCCAACTCTACCATACCCAACAATCAAGGTATTGAAAGCATCAACAGCTCCCTCGATTTCAGATACTTTAGTGCTCCTTAGCAGAATTTTTGTCGCCTCTTCCAAAAAGTTGTTTTGAATTAACCCCGAAACTAGTGCATTCAGTGATGCAGCGTCCTGAACGGGCATTATCTCAAACAACTCTACAGCGCTCTTTATGTCCCCAGCGCGAAGGAAACCTGTAATCACCGTATTCCAAGAAATAACATTTCTCTCATGCATTCCACCAAAAAGCTGCATCGCTTCAACCATCTTCCCATGCCTCGTGTACCCGCTAATCATGGTATTCCAAGAGACGACATCTCTTACAGGCATTTGATCAAACAGTCGACGAGCCTCCATAAGCTCGCTGCGGTCATATGAATTTGCGTAGCCATATATCATGCAGTTCCAGGATATGAGATCTCTACGAGGCATTTCGTCAAACAGTTTACGGGCACGGGCGACTTCTCCGTGACGAGCGTACCCAGAGATCATGGAATTCCAGATGAAGACATTGCGGTGGGGGAGGGAATCAAAGACCTGACGAGCTTCACGGAGGCGGCCTCGCCGGATAAGGTCAGAGAGAGCCTTGTTCTTCTGTCTGCATCCAGCGGCGGTCGTGTCGGTGGCGGTGGCAGCGGAGGCGGTGGAGAACGTTCGAATAGAAGATAAACGTACCAGGCTTCTCATGCCGGCGGCGGTAACATGATGAGCCTTCGAAGGGAGAAGGGACGATGGCACCTATGGCGTCGTCCTCGAGGAAAACGAACGCCACGGCCGGCGTCGTCGCCTCCGAGGAAGAGGAATTGCGTCGAACAGCAACGGCAAGCTGGTGTGCGGGGTGTGTCGTTAAGTATTGCTTCTTCATCAGTCTGTGTTGCCTCTTATGGGCTGATTGTTTGCAAAGCTAAAATGATTTTTTGAGTTTTAAAGTTAAATTTTTAATTTTGTATTAAATAATTCTGAAAAAAAAATAAATAAATAGGATAAAAAAAATTCATCACCTCCGCATCCTTCTATTTTATTTATATTCTAAATTTTGAAAATATATGTCAAACAATCTATTAGATTTTAATTAAATAGGCATTGATTGTGATTGTCATCAAATGATGGTGAGCATCAAGCAAATATAAGGCATTTGGTGTGTTGCGTCTTGGAATATTTGCGGCGGTAGAGCAATAAAAAATATAGCGTCTGAGCCTTATACGAAGATCCAGCACACAAAGATAAAATTGTAGAGTACAATATTCATAAACAACACCAAGATTTTTATATGAAAAATTCTAAAAATGAGAAAAATCATGGGAACTGCCCTAGTTTGAATGAATCCACTAGTATTGATAGTTTATTATAAATAAGACATCAACTCGGAGGAGGGTGTCGACTCAATGTGACAAATACATATTGTGTGCAGCTCGTTACATAAGAGTTGTTTTTAAAAGAGTGTTGACATGTATGTTTAGTTAGTAAGATCGTAGTCAGCATGTGATTGTGGTTGGAGTGTACTGTTGTCGACATGCAACAATGATCGGAGTGAACCATAGTCTGAGGGTGACGGTGGTCGGAGGGACAGTAGTTAGCAGGTAACAATGATTAGTGGGATTGTAGTTGACGGGAGACACTGGTCGGAAGGAGCGTAGTCAAACAACAGTGGTAGGAGAAAGGCTTAGTAGTAGTAGCTTTCATATGGAGGTTCAACGATCATTGTCTGCAAGAGGTTCATCAATGGTGGCACAGATTCATTGGCGTGATACCAGGGTGGAGCACAAGAAATTCAAGCTCCATAACTCTTCCCTTCTTCCTCTCTTCCTCCTTCCACTCGTGAATTTTTTAGGGGTTTATGTATAATTTTTGGGAGTGACATAGCTAGTAAATATGGAGAATATCAATGACAAGTTGGGAATGCTCCAACATATGACTCATATTGATCTACTTGATCGTGGAGCGTTTATCAAGTATATATGTGCTCAAATGATGTCAGAATTAGACGATCTTGAACTCGTTGGATTCGTCACATCGAACCGCTCGATTTGATTAAGCATGTTATATTCATATATCATTTGGTCATCCAATTTATGCTTTGAACTTAACAAATGTGCTTCGGATCCTCGATTTGGATCCATTTTGGGCTCGAATTGGTTCAATATTGGTGTTGTTGGGTTCATTTCTTCGGAATGTTCAATTTGACTATAAGTTTGCTTATTCGTTTCTTCGGAATGTTCTGTTTGACTATAAGTTTGCTGAAATTGGAGTTTGGATGATCCAAAATTTTCCATTCATATTTATATCGAGATTCATGCCTAATTAAGATAATTATTTGACAACATATCAAGGTGATAGATGTCAAGTGAAAGTGATTAAAATGATTCTTCTCCTTAAATTAGAGAAGATCGAGAAAAAGCCACGAAAAAGATCAAATTAGTAAAAAAAAAAATTACAAACAAGCTACTCTTGCATTTGGTGACAGCCAAAACTCTGAAATAATTTCTGATATAAGAACTATGTCGAAACTTTATCTATGTCGTATAAATATATGCATGAAGGAAGAAATTAACCATTCCAATTGAAATAAAAGCCATACCGAATGCGAAAAATCTCTAAGGCATAGCGCAATAAGTTTGTTGAATATGTTGAAGACTCCCCTCTATATTGAAATCAACTCCAATGCTTTGAGGGAAATGCTAATCAGAGAGAACATTATGAACTCTGATTTATTTGAAATTAGGAGAACTTATGTGGCTACACATTAATAAAGAGAGGTTGAAGGAGGGGGGCAGCAAATCAAACTGCTTTACAATCTCCAAAAAAAAAACTGCAGAATCTACCAATAATAATATAATGTATGTTAATTTATGGCCAGTTTTTCTTCTCACTGGTTATACACATCCAGTAACCATATCTACTTGCTCACAGAGCTGATCACAACTTGAGATGGCGTTGAGGAATGTTTAGTACAGCTGACAAAATTTTCTTTTGAAGCAAAATATTTTACTGGTTTTTTATCTCATCATCATTTCCACACAATCTCGCTCATGAATCTTAGAGCAGGAACACCTCTAATCTCTACATCTACCAGTGGTGCTTGGATTAGCTTCAAGTTCCTAAGCTCTGGATCGCTCTGAATCATCTCAAGTGCACGCATTTGATCCTGCAGTGAATAAGAAACATGGAGAGTTAATCATGGAGGAAAATATATCTTGAGATTATTACTGTATTTTGTTTTATGATGTTAGATATCAATAGTCCTTACATGTGGAATGGAAGTAGAGATAAGAGAATAAATAAGAAACAGAGAGAGAGAGAGAGAGAGAGAGAGAGAGAGAGAGAGAGAGAGAGAGAGAGAGAGAGAGAGAGAGAGAGAGAGAGAGAGAGAGAGAGACTTGACTTGATCTGTGTTGGTGCATCAAATTTATTTTCTCTAGTTTTCCATCTTATTTTTCTACTTAATAAATGAGAAAACCAAACATCCAACTAAGAAAAGAAATGGGCCAAGCCCAATTAAAAACAGCCCGAAGATAATAACCCAACCAGCCACAGAGGAGCAAGGAAGTAAAATCGACACAAGTGGAAGGACCATGGTGTGAACCAACCTGAGAGCACCGAACCCAGCACGATCATGGTTGTTTTCGATCATAGTGAAATACAAAATAAAATACATAGTGTTCAAAAAAGTAAAATTTATAAAATGTAAATTCTTGACTACATCAATTCTCCCTTGGTGGAAGAATCTCATCTCCTGATGAGAAAGTCTATATAATATGCTAGTAGATATCAGAACAACGAAGTTGCAACTCCTCAACTTTAATCCGAGTACAATTAGTCAGAGGATGTTCACTCCATCTAACCAAGAATCACAGGTGCACTCCATGTCTTGTTTGGGTAATACGAATATCTACAATATCATCGATAAAATTATCACTGGTCTGAACTGGAACTGTAAGGGGTAAAGTTTCTATGTCCACAGAATCAGTCGGCTCTCTCTCTCTTATATAGTAAGATCGGCAACACTAAACACAGGCGAAGTTCCAACAGAAGATGGGAGATCCAATAGATAAGCATTTGCTACCAATTTACGAAGGATTCGGAAAGAATCAAATTTCTTTGGCTTAATTTGCTAAATGTACCAATGAGAAAGTGTTATCGCCGAAAGTAAGCCAAAACTAAATCTCCTTTTTTAAAATAAAATTCTCTCCAATGCTTGTCAGCTACTGTCTTGTATTAGGCATTTGCCATGTGGAGTTTTTTTAGTATCTATTGTTGGATCGATTGAATGTGCTCAACAATTTCAGTAGCTTCAACACTGATTCGACCAGACATGGGTAATGAAGTGCGGTCCAAGATGTGGGGAATAGGTTGATCATAAATAATTTCAAATGGGATTTTTCCAGTGGATTGGTTAATGGAATTATTATAAGCAAATTCGGTTTGGGGTAAAAACAAATCCCATTAAGAATGTCTTTCTCCTACAAGACACCTAAGCAAATATCCCAAACGTCTGTTTACTACCTCAGTTTGTCTATTAGTTTGTGAATAATATGTACTATTGAATTGGAGAGTAATTCCTAATTTCGACCAAAGTGTTCTCCAAAAATGACTTAAGAACTTAATATCCTTATCAGATATAAAAGTTCAAATAATGCCATGCAGTCGCACAAGTTCTTTAAAAAATAAATCAACAATATGAGATGCATCAGAGGTTTTCTTACGAGGAACAAAATGTGCCATTTTATTAAATCGGTTAACGACAACGAACACAAAATTAAATTTTCGGGCTGTTATACGTAATCCTAAGATGAAGTCTATGGTGATATCTTTGCAAGGGTTTTTTGGAATTGAGAGAGGAGCATATAGACCAATGTTCTAACATGTTCCTTTGAATTGTTGACTAGTTTTACATTGTTTTACAAATTTGGATGTATGTGAGGCCAGTAATATCATTCTTTAACTAAGGTTATAGTCTTTCCTTGACCAAAATATCCTCCTAATCCTTCACCATGAAATTCTTGGATGAGTTTTTCGTGTAGAGAGTGTTAACCTCTGTTTAATTCCAAAAAGAAAAAATAAAACGAAAAATAATACCTGTAAGCCGTTGGTTCCATGAATCCTGCAGCGAATCCGGCTGAAATCGGCGCCGCTCCCGTCACTTCTCCGCAAATCCGGCGTAAATCCTGCGACCGTTGTTCAAAACGACGCTGCGCCTCGTCGTTAAATAGGAGAGGAAGACACCTCCATTCAGCTGCTTCTTCCATTCGCTCTCTCGCACGATCCCGATCTCCACTGCCCTCTACACGTCTGAACTCCTCTTCCTTCCCACACTCAAATCCCACTCTCTGCTTCCCGAATTCCTCCCGACTGCTCCTCTCAGCCGGCCGAACCCCACCAAGCCGACGCCTTCTCCCTTCCTCTCTGACCGACCCATCCCGACCTCCTTGCTTCTCCAGCTTCCTCTGGCCGAGAGAGAGAGAGAGAGAGAGAGAGAGAGAGAGAGAGAGAGAGAGAGAGAGAGCACCTACCCGACCATCTCCCTAGTCCCGACCGAGCTTCCTCCTGCGATCTCTGTCGAACCCAAAGCTCCGAACTCCCCATCCAGTCTTCTCCTCCGACCTCGCCACTGTGCCGATCCCGATCCAGGGATCCCGAGCCGCCCTTCGTGTCCGATCGGAAGCAGCACGGCTGGAGCTCGCTGGCCGTGAAGGTAACATCTCCCTTTGGCGCGCTTCTTCGGCCTATCTCTGGCCGAACCAAAGAGTAAGAGAGGGAGAGGGAGAGTCATGTTTTGTTTTTTTTATTTTTATTATTATGATTATTATTATTATTATTATTAGTTATAAATTAATGATAATTAATTAAAATTTAATTACATTTAATTAATAATTATAATTATTATTAATTAATCATTATATGGTTAATTAAATGGTAATTATAATTAATATAATTAATTGTATATTAATTTTAATTAATTAAATTTAATTATAATTAATTCTAATTAGTTAATAATAATAATAATTAATTGTAATTAATTATAATGCTCGCTTCTCTCGCCTCGATCCGTGTGCCAACCCCGACGACACCCGCCAAGGTATAACTCCTAAACCCTAAACTCCGAGAACCCGTTTCAACGCATGCGTCGAGACAAAACGACCACCCATGCATGCTTTTCTTAGCGTGGTGGGAGGGAGTGCGTCCCGACGCTTGCGACGAAGCGGGTAATCACCAAATTCCTCCTTTGAAGTTCGTATCGCCTTGGAAACCCCGCCTATGCACGCTTTTCTTAGCGTGGTGGGAAGGGATCCCTGTGCGATGCGCGCGACGAAGCGGGGATACCCTTAAGTACCCGCTTGCGGGGAAATAACTTCCTTTCTGCTTACAAAATATTTTCAAAAAAAATAAAAAAATACTTTTTTTTTACAAACAAAATACCCATGCACGCTTTTCTTAGCGTGGTGGGGGATCGAAAAATTACACGGCCGCGGTGTCCTCGAAAGAGGGCATCTACCATGCACGCTTTTCTTAGCGTGGTGGGAAAGGCTCAGTTTTCCGTAGTTTTCCCCTAAACGGGGGAGACGCCGGGAGGCTGCCGAAATTTGGATTGAAAATCCAAGGACTTGAACGATTTGGGACTCGAACTTGGTTGCACTCGAATGACATGCAAGAACGACGAATGGCTTGTACCTGGACTCATTCGAACTCAAATGTGACATGAACTACAAGAAACTTAATCAAAATGAGCTTAAATTCAAATCAAATGGTGAAACTTGTAAGCTTGAACTTGTGTTTTGAACACAATCTTGAACTCAAATGACTAAGCAAAGGAATTCAAGCATGAACAAAGTGAACTCAAACTTATGGATATGAAACTTGAGCTTATCATTTGAAATCAAACAAGAACTTGATTTGAACTTTAAGCCAATAAGGCTTGAACTCAAGTGAATTGCAGGGGACTATTTGGACTTACTTGAGTTGAACAAAGAACTTGGACTTGAACAAGACTACAGAGGACTTTTGACATTGAACTTCAAACATGACTTGGACTACAATGAACTGAACTTCAATATGATATGCAATCAAAGAAAAAGTGGTAAAATCAAATGATGATTACTCAAATGAATGTCATTAAACAAACATTGGGGCCTTGTTGAATAAATCTTCAATATCATATGGCAAGTTAAAGCAAACAAACATTGCAAATCACATAAAGATAAGGGTGATTAATTGCAAACAAATACCAACCATGCAAGCAAGTGCACAAGGATTTGTGATAAAAGCAAAATCATGCATACAAATTGTTTGCAAAACAATGATGCAAACCCTTCAAGCGAGTGATTTCATTCAAATGAATTTCATGCAAGCAATGCAACTCAAGTGAAGGCGACGAATGTCACAACACCTTTACAATCAATCACTGTCCAATATCGAGCAAATATGTTGATCAATTATAAGCAAAGATGGATGATACTACAATAAGTGCTAGCACCTACAAACTATATAACAAGAGCCAGTGGATATTGCAATGCTTTTGTAGTCAACCATCATTCAGCATTAAGAAAAATATATTGAATATCGACAAGCAAGGACAGAAGATCTGCAATCCATACAAACCCTCTACAAAAACAGATATGCATGTCACATGCCACCCCTGTGTAGATGTATAAAAACTACAGTAAATGCAGTATCCTGTAGTCAACTTCAGTCTAAAGATGAATATATCTACCTCCGGCAGTAGTGGGTGTTTGTAAAGACCAAGTCCACAACAAAAGGCATAAAGACTACAAGTTCCTACGAGTTTCTACAACACAAGGCAGGAGATTAGTTAGTGCACTATGATCCGCCTACAGAAATCAATAAGTAGTGCACGACAATCTACCTGTACGAAGCAGCGAGCAACTCTCTTCAGAAGCTGCTACAATGCCACCGGATCCGCGACGTTCTTGGAAGCGGACAGAAGGCATTTCATAAATATTCTAAAATACCCTGCACGTGCACCGTAGTTTGTATACACGTAGGTACACTAAAAGAGGGTAAAAGCAATCATGAAACCCGCATGGGCCCCGACGAGCGTGCTATAGAAATACACGTGACATCTAGGGATGCTGCGCGGGTTATCAAATTTGAACCCGATCCTCCTAAGAAGATAAAAGGAGTGGACAAGGTTCAATTATAAAATGCCCCCAAACACCCGCATGGGCCCCGGCGAGCGTGTTATTGGTACACACGTGACGTCTAGGGATGCTGCGCGGGTTGACAAGTGAATTCAGATTCGAACTCGATCCTCTTATGCTGATCAATAAGAGTCAACAAGTTTCGAACTTTCAAATAAATACACGGTTGTGTCAACTGGTGCATTTATTTTAATCTATTTAGATTAGGCCTTCAAGGCCTATAATCAAGAGAATTCACTGATAAAAGCACAAGGCCTACAAAACATGATCCTCTGTCAACAGCTCGACAGAGTCGACAAGGTTCATCTACAAAATTCAAAATATTTTCAAATGACTCCAAACACCCCGATGATAGCCGTGTTGAATGCAGATCTCAACCGGAGGGGTTCCCAAATATTTTCAAAAATCCCAAATATTTCAAATGCCTATCAAAATCCAAAGCTCCACCCAAAATCCAAAAAGATCCAAAAACCCAAAAACTCTACAAAAATCCCAAAAATATTTAAAATTGAAATAAACCCATTAATCACTTAAAAGCAAATTTCATCCACCCTCCGCAACAGTTTGTCGAGGTGGACAAATTAAAATCAACTTCAGCTCACAAAGAGCGAAATGCCTAGTCGAAAATATCACTAGGATCCATTCTCAAACAATCTCTTGCCAGTAAGGACGTGGTACGTGTCCTCTAACCGGCAGTTTCGCCGCCAAATGGCACTGCAGGTAAACGGTTATGACCCGGGGCCCTCTGAACCGAGTGGTTTTGCCGCCAAATGGCACCACAAATAGCGGTTATGGCCAGAGCCAATACGTTCCTTAATGGCGTTAAATCCTTGAGATATGAATCAATAGGATATGATCGATAGGGCACAAAGCCCTCTGTCAGCTAAGGTGGATTCAAATTTGTCCCCTTAGATAAACATCCAACCCCGGTCTACAAGGTCCCCTTGGACGAAGCAACCCATGGCTGCCGACAAGGATCCTTCTGTCAGGTTGGGTCGACTACCTCCTCTGACTAAGTAGACCAGGGACCACGATGGCCCGGGACGACGGAACCATGGGATCTTGATCGGGTCTATCATCCATTCCCCCACCATCCGCTTTAAGTGCATGATGGTAAAATTTCCTATTTTAAATATGAAGCTTTTTTCAAATCTTTCCAAATTCCAAAATCTAAACTCAATTTCCAGATTCAATTTCTACCAATATCCAATCCATTGCTGCTACTATATGCCAGATAACACGTATCTCTATACGTATCTGATTGACGACTAGCCTTAATCGAAAGTTCTCTCCCGTGATCGGGAGGGGTAATTAACTATAGGGGCTTGCGCCTATAGGAAACCAGAACTCAGATCATAAAGTCCTCTCAAAATGAGGGCGAAATCTCTGGGTAGTGTCTTATCTACAAACCCATCTGCCTTCCAAAATTTACCCCGGAACTTAGTCCGTTAAAACTCCCTCGCCGAATAAGAAAAGCGAGCGGAGGCCGGGGCCGAATTTTCGGAGCCCACAGAGAGCTTTGGGTGATACAAAGTCTAGCTCCCTTAAACAGAAATCCTTGTTGAATGATAAATTGAGCAATGCGATTAGGAATTCAATTATTGAAGTACAACATGATTCCCACATAGTTATCTTTCAAAGAATCAAGGGAGACCATAGTTGGGTGAAGAGTTACTAATAAGTGGGCTCATCGCTTTAAGGCATCAGCGACTTTATTTATAACTCTAGCTTTGCGTTTAAAATAAAATGTGTATTATTGTAAGAAAGATGCCACCTTAGTACGTCTTCGATTCAAAATTTTTTGAGATCCCAAAATATCGTAATGCTTTGTGATCGCCTGATCGGAGTTTAACATGAATTCCCGTTGAATAAGCTAATGTCTCCAGAATTTTAGGGCTTAGAAAATCGTATAGAACTCAACATCATACATTGAATATGGGAATCGGGTATCATTGAGGTTTTTACTAAAGAAAGCAATGGGTTGACCATCTTGACTAAGGACAACTCCTACGCCAATATGGGATGTATCACAGTCTATTTCAAAAATACTTTTAAAATTTAATAATATAAAAATAAGTACTTGGCTCATTTTTGTTTCAATAAGTTGAAATGTTTTTTTAGCTTCAGGGGTCCACCTAAATTTTTTCTTTTTAAGACAATCAGTGACGGGTGACATCAAAGTACTGAAAGTTTTCAGAAGCCTTCGATAACAAAAATGCTAATCCATAAAATCATGTAACTTCACTAATATTTTTTGGAGTCGACCAACTTCGGATTACTTCTATTTTAATGGGGTCGACTTGAGACAATGTATCCTAGGAAAGTCAAACTATGAGTCATGAAAGAGTACTTTTTAAAGTTGATGTACAAGCTTTGATCTCTTAAGGCTTGGAGGACTTGTTTCACATGCTCAAGATAGTCTTTGTGACAAGTACTATAAATCAAGATGTCATCAAAATAAACCACAACAAATTTTTCACTGAAGGAACGTAAGATGTGATTCATGGTTCGCATAAACATACTCGGTGTGTTTGATAGGCCAAAGGGCATGACTATCCATTCGTAGAGTCATTCCTTAATTTTAAAGGCATTTTTTCACTCATCAATGGATCGTATTCAAATTTGGTGATATCCACTTCGTAGGTCAATCTTAGAGAAAATTTTGGCACCGCCAAGCATGTCAAGTATATCATCAAGTCTAGGAATAGGAAACTTATATTTTATGGTTATTTCATTTATGGCTCGATTGTCAACACGTATTCCCCAAGTTCTATCTTTTTTGGGTGTAAATAGGGCTGGGACGGCACATGGACTCATGCTTTCTTGGATTAATCCCTTAATTAAGAGTTTAGTCACTTGTTTGCGAAGTTCATGTTCAGTAGGACTCATATAATAGTGAGGCAGGTGGGGTAAGTTTGCTCTGGGTACAAGGTCAATATGGTGTTGGATATCTCTCAGAGGAGGCAAGGAATCGGGTAAATCTGCAAGAGTTATGTCTTCATATTCATTTATTAGAGGTTGTATTGCTTTAGGGATTTTTTGGTTTTCATCAGTATCTTTTTCTACCAAAAGATAGATTATTTCAAAGTTTTTGAGTTCATTTGTATTGAGAAGCAATTTAGGAGTGGGTGAATTTGAGGTTGTTTGAACAACTTTAGTGGGAGGGTTATAGGGTAAATTCTTTGTTCCCTTGAGTCAGGGTGTAAGTATTTTTCTTACCATTGTGAATGATCTTATGATCATATTGCCAAGGTCAACCTAGTAAAATATGACATACTTTGAGTGGCATGATGTCACATAATACTTTCCTAAGAGGGTTAGAAAAATTCTTTTGGGGATATTGCCTATTGTTTCTATTTTGGTTTTCTGATGCTTCATCTTCAATTTTAATGTTTTGATTATTAGCATTGTTTAGATTTAGTGCATACAGGGTATTAGCCATTGTTTCCATTTGTTGTAATAGTTTTGTTAATTGTTGCCGATCTACTTCTTTATTATTTTGATTATTTATTTTTTTAAAGAGAAATGAAGACTTTCCCTACAACCTAAGGCTCTGATACCAAATTAATGCAACCTAAGTTCTTAAATCAAGAAGGAGAATACTAGACATGCAGAAAAACACTTCCTTTCAATATCACATGAACAAACACTAAATGATGGAAACTTAGTAGAAAATCAAATGTAGGAACATGGTTAGGCAGTCGCACAAGAAAACAAAAAAACAAAACACATAAATTATAATACCCTCAGAACAACCACGAGTGATCATCTCACATGCACATCACAAAATAGGGGAAGATGCTCAAAAGAAAGAATAAACCAGTGATCTCCACCACTGAAATTATGATCTAGCACAAGTCAATGCTCCTTTGGCAAATACCAACAGAACAGGGCACAAGACCTCCTTACAACTCTCAATTTTTTTAGAGAAGAAAGATACAAGTGGAAGAGAAACTGCATAGGGAAAATAAGACCGAGAGGAAGAAATAGGGGTTAAGAAAAGACGACAGCTCGCAAGGTTAAAAGAAACCCTCATATTTTTGTTTTCACTTTCAACAACTCCCTACCATAGAAACTCAACCACCATATATAGGAGGGAGCAAAAATAGGAGGGAGGAAAGAGCATTAATTTGCTCACATAAACAAGGCTCCAAATCAGCCAATAAGAACCACCCAAATCAGCCCTCACAAGGAAAAGCCAAAGCAGACTGCACAGGAATCAGCAAGATGAAATCGAATAGCCAATAGTAGGGAAACCAAACAACCACAATAAAAACTGACAGCCTACAGGGAAAACCAAACAACCAACCAACTAAGGAAAGAAATGAGCCGAGCCCAGTTAAAAACAACCCAAAGACAATCACCCAACAAGCCACAAAGGAGCAAGGAAGTAAAGTCGACACAAATGGAAGAACCATGGTGTGAACCAATATGAGAGCACCGAACCCAGCATGATCATGGGTTGCTTTTCATCATAGGGCAATATAAAATAAAATGCATAGCGTTCAAAAAAGTAAAATTCATAAAATGTAAATTCTTGACTACAACAAAAACCTTTAGAATCTAAGTTTGACCTCCATAATTCAAGTTTATCTTCAACTCCCTCTACAATCTTACCAACAAGAAGAATATCATAAGCAAAAAACATACACCAAGGTACATCCTCTTGCAAATGTCTAGTAAGAACATCCATGATTAAAGAAAAAAGATATGGGCTAAAGTTGATTCTTGATGTAATCCAACTAAAATAGGAAAATACTTGTCAAATAACCTTGTGTTTCAACACAAGTAACAACTCCAACATACATATCCTTAATGACTTGAATAAAAATATTATTAGCCCATTTCTTTTCTAGAACTCTTCGGAACACTTCTCTTGGAACTTTATCATATTCTTTCTTTAAATCAATAGATATCATAAGTAAATCCTCCTTATTTTCTCTATACTTCTCCATCAAACCACTTAATAAATGTATAGATTTCATAGTAGACCTAACCGACATGAATCCAAATTAATTTTGAGAAATATCAATATCATGTCATAACATATGCTTAATAACTATCTCCCAAAATTTTAAAGTATGACGCATTAATTTAATTCCTCTACAATTAGCACATTCTTATGCATCACATTTATTCTTAAAAATAGGAATTAACACACTCCTTTTTTACTCATCTGACAGCTTTTTAATCTTCAAAATAACATTGAAAAGTTTTGTAAGCCAAGAAATTCTTTATCTCCTAAGCATTTTCACATCTTTATTAGGATATCATCAGGTTCAACAATTTTTTCACGCCTCATTTTCTTTAAAGCCTCCTTAATTCTGGTTTTACTAATGCAACAATAAAAACAAAAATTTATATTTTTATTTAGGGTGCTAAGATTATTAAAGTCAATAGTATTCTCACAACCTTCATTGAAAAGCTTATCAAAATATCTCATTCACTTTTATTGAATATCCTCTTCTGTTAAAACACTTTTTTGATCTTCATTATTAATATATTTCACTTAAACTTTACTTTTTCTCTCTTTTTATTTGGCTAACTTATACATATATCTTTCGCCCCCTTTAGTATTTAATCTATTATATAACAATATAAATCATTAAAAGCTAAATTCTTTGCATCTCAAATTTCCTTTTTAGACTCCTGACGAACCTCTTTATATATTTCCCAATTTTTCGAGCTTTTACACTTAAATTAATTTTTTATAACAAAACTTCTAATTTTTTATATTTTCTTACACATTTTAAAAAAGCAAAAAAAAAAATTAAAATGGCCCTTTAACTTTCAGTGCCTTACCTTCCTTTTCATTGCACAAAACTTGCAATCTGATGCAGATGGTGGTAGAACCTGATTAACAATAAGCCTCTTCACTGGTACACTCTCTTTCTTCAAAGACGCAGAAAGTCTGGATGACTCATTAATTGCCATGACCTAAAGGAACAAAGGAAGAAGTAAAAATTCAATGCTGCAAAAATGGATATGTCCAGTTATAACGTTTCAATAGATTGCACCATGCTCAAATCAAATCGAGCTTGCTTGGGATAACTGCAGCTTTTGGGAAAAAAATAATAATAACTCAAATAATACAATTTGTAATAGAAATATTGGACAGTAAAATTCGAAATTAATTTTAAAAAAAGGATACATTAGAGGGAGTCGCATTAAAATTTTCTTTTTGGTTTTTGGTGAAAAGGAATTAACATTAATTGGGTGGAATGTGGAAGATTGTACTATACCGTTGGAATAGTCACAATAACAAATTCAGTGGACTCTGTATCACGAAAAAGCTCCCGCACTTTGATCATTCTCTCCCTTAATTGCTCCAGCTTATCAGACTATACAATACAAGAGCAAAACTTATTAGCTTTTTGGAAATCATATTCTGGTTTTTAAAGGACTCACACTTACAGCATCTTCTCGTGGTTCTTCCTGTCCAAAGACAGATTTAATGGCTGATGTTGCTGAAGTTATCTTCTTTTTTAGCTGAAACAAGCAAGAATTTTGTTGAGGTATCAAAAAATAATATGAAAATTAGCATATGTTGGGTGAATTCTGATGCTGTAATAAAAGGATTGATATTCATAGAAAGGATAACCAAGCTAAAACTTTATGGTTCAAAGGTAAGAGCTGAATCCCAAATAAATTCATCAATGGATTCTTCATGTAATCAAAACACTGAACAGCTGTTTTGTGCTAACAAAAAACCCAAAGGGGCCATATTAGTACCCAAGAATATAGTGAGACTATAAATAGCATCGACATGGAAAGAAGGTTATCAGATCGCAGGAGATTGCCCCAATATGATAATAACGTTACAGAGCATGAAGGCGAATATGATGAAGAAGAGAAAAAAACAACAGTCTACATTTGTAGTAACATAGTAGGAAAAGCTAGAGAAAGCACAATCAAGAGCTACCATCAAGCAACTTGAGAAGGAAAATTCGCTATTTCTAATTTAAAATTCAAGAGGAAATTTCCTTAATAGGGTGAGTCCTGATCCAAAAGGATCAAGATAAAGAACATTACAGAGAGTGAAAAAGTGTATATATATATTGTGTTACTACTCCAAAAAGATGCCAAGCCAGTCACATTATTTATTATATGATACCTAGAATGATAGAAAAATCCCTGATGTCAAATAGTAATTAACATAGATAATAAATAATTTGAACAAAATAAAGTCTGACTCATCGCAGAAATTAACTTCCAGGAGAGAAAATTTTGAGGAAGTACTACCTTCAGAATCTTACCAATGGATGCATCTAAAAAATCTGGTAAAGACAAAAGCCGAAGAGTGTGGCCCTAGTCAATTAAAATAAAAAGATATGTTAAAAATAGTTTATTAATGCAAGTAATGGAATTCGAGCACAAAGCTTACCGTGGGAGCAGTATCAAAAACTATGCGGCTAAACATGCTATATTCCTGTGATTCAAGAAATTGCATGACCTGGATGCGAGAGTTCCATCAGGAATGGAGAGGAACCACAAAGAAACATAACCATTGAAAACAATTTAAATAACTACTAATTTGTTTCGGGATTTCATACCTTCGATATTGCAATAGCTTCATCTAATCCCGGGGGAGGTGTGTCAAGTAGCTCTCCTAGTTTTAGCTCTCCAAGCTTTGATACAAGGATAAAAAGAAAAATGGACAAATAATTAAAAAGAATTTAGACAAGTTGTATTAAGAAACATCATTTTCCTAATATTACTCTTACTAATTAAAGCAATTACTGGAAAAAAAAAAAGATAGGATTTGCTACAATTATTAAGACCTATTGTACAGCCCTCAAAATCATATATTAAAGATGTTATGAAGTGTTGAACAAAATGGAATCAAAGTTGGATTTGATAGTTAACTCATTTTCAATTAAAAGCTTAAGGCTGTGGCCTATGAGTGAGCTTCAACCATTTGGTATTTTTACACCAAAATGTTTTTCACCTATCCAATGAGGGATTAAACAAAAACTCTCAAATGTATTGAAAATATCCCACTCAAGTGAGAGCTCTGCATATCGGCCATTAGTTCCCCTCAAATGGAAGTTTTTCAAAATCATTAAATATCTACAACAAGAACTCACTCGACCACATGAATCATGCTCAACGATGTTGAAGGCATCAAAGGCTGAGAGACATAAATTGCATGAATCACTTGATCCAAGTTAATTCATCATCTTTGATATCACCTATTAACAAGTGTGACACAAAGGGCAGAGAAAGTTGAGTCTAATAACATCAACAATCAAATAGGTTTTCAACCCAAAAATTTAAGTACATAAGTGAGAACAAAACACTTATACTTTCACACCAAAATATTGTTTACCTATCCGAAGAAAGCCTAAGCACAAATATGATGGACTGGTGGCTGAGCCGTTGGGCTCCACTATGGTGGGCAATGGGCAAGAAGAGAGGGGGATTTGTTTATGAAGGTTTTAATTACAATTTGGAGCGAATTAATTAGGGAAAGCAATCTAATTTGAATTCAATATGATAAGGAATTATTTAGAGAAAGCCCATAAGAGTTAATATTCATTATGTAAGGAGGAATCAAGGGGAACTGTATAGGAAAGTTTTAGTTATAATTGGAAGCGAATTAGTTAGGAAAAAGAAGCTGATTTGGGAGAGAATTAGGAAAGCCTGCTAAGGCTAACTATAGGATGATTTCAGATTATGCTTGATTTTGCTGGAATTAATTTTGCTTAGGTTGAGTGGGCTCTAGCTGACGGCTAGGGATTTGGGAGAGCCGGATCTTCCTCTCTAATTGAAGATCCACCTGTAGCTTGTATTTTTCTTCTTAGTTCTTTAAATAAAAAAAGAGTTTATGTGTGTTCTTCTTCATAGTTTACTTGTGTTTATTCTCTAGTCTAAAATTAATTTCAACCAGGGGTTTATTTTGTTTCTATAAGAATTTCTTATCAAATTGGTATCAGAGCATAAATACAGGTACATATGGCAGGAAGAAATGTAGAACTGTTAGTAGGAATGATTAGACAATTGAAATCTAATTTTGCAGAAAAGATTTCAGATTTAAAAAAAAAATCAGATATTCATGAGAAAATCGATAAGAAATTTGTCATCATAGAGGAGATGATAAGGAAGATGCTGGAGTTCCAAATCAAATGGAGTCTTTGGAGGTGAGAGGAGCCGCCGGAAACCAAGAGAATGGAGAAAATCCTAATCCAATAAGGAGAGGGGAAGATCAGGAGGTGGAAATGTTTGAGGAAGAAGAGGAGATGTCACCCTTGGAGCCACTTCCAATGAGGGGAAAGGGTGAAGAAGTGGGATTTTTGGGAAGCGGCAGAGTTTGGAAGGAGAAAAAGACATAGAGAAGATAGAAATACAAGACATGGTTCAACCACCTATACAATAGTATTGAGGGGTGTCTCAGCCAGTTCAGGAGTTGCCTACTCCATAAAAATGCGAGCATGTTATCATCTTGAAAGGAGTCTCACTAATCAGTGTTCTTCTGTACGGTCATCCCCAAATCCAGAACGAAGAGATTGAGAGATTGATCAGAGATGCTCAAGAAAGAGATCATTCGACCTAGTGTTAGTCTATTTTCTAATCTACTGCTATTAGTCAAGTGTTTATGCAACAATTTCCTTCGTTCTACCTTGAGGACAATGTGGCTCTTTGGGAGGGGAAGATTGATGTACCGATAAATGAGCTGGTGGGCCCCCATAGGGTGGGCGGCAGGCAAGAAGAGAGAGGGTAAATTGTTTAGGAAGAATTAAATTGCAATTGGGAGAGAATTAATTAGGAAAAAATTTTAATTTGAATTCAAATCTAAGAGGGAATTATTTAGGGAAAGTCCATGGGAATTAATATTCATTATGTAATGAGGAATCAAAGGAGAATTGTTTAGGAAAATTTTAGTCACAATTGGGAGGGAATTAATTAGGAAAAGATATCTAATTTGAACTCAATTCTGAGAGGGAATTATTTAAGGAAATGGGGCTGATTTGGGAGAGAATTAGGGGAGCCTATTAATGCTGACTATAGAGTGATTTCAGATTATGCTTGATTTTGCTAGAATTAATTTTGCTTAGGTTGAGTGGGCTCTAGCCGATGGCTAGGGATTTGAGAGAGCCAGATATTCCTCTCCAATTGAAGATCCAACTGTACTTGTGTCATTCTCTTGTTTTGCTGAAATTACATCCACTTCCTATCAAAATACTCTAACGTGTCTTAACAAAATACTCATGGAAATCAAAGATCCATTGTATAATGCAAATCCAATTGATGATTGATTGAAGAGCATCAATGATTTCATAATTGCTACAATTGCACATTTCAAAAAAAAAGAGCTTTCACTGCACTTGCTGAACAATGTACATCTCAATCATCAATTAATGCTAAACATGCAAGACATGCAGTTAGAAGAAGAGATGCAAGTAGGAGGTAAAGGACTAAAATGACACTCTATTAATCGATTTATAACAGGTCTAGTCACAGATAATTGACAGTTCTATGGATAATGCTCAGTCTTTAAATCCTTACGTTGTCAATGAAAATTAATTAAAGGAACATCAACCATTGTACAGAGAGGCAACATAGAAATATGTCATGTTTTATAGACAAATATGAATATGAAGATGTTTCTAGGTTTTACCTGATCAGCAAGCATACCAAGCCCCATACTATCCATAAAATCTTTGACTCCAGTACCTCCAGTTTTTTGACTAGTACTACGAAATTCCTCCCTAGATTTATCAGGATTTATCTGTGAAATAGACATTTTAATTGAACATGCCGCAAAGCACACCAAGATAAAGCCAAAAGCATAACTAGTAAACTGGCCAAACATAGTTGCCGTATAAATCAAATAATAGTTTCTGGAAGGTAAATTTCTCTGTTAATATGAAATATGGGCAATCAGATATCTGACCTCAAGTGCAAACAAGGGAGAATCAACTCCATTAACAGGTATCAACGTTCCACCAGTTAAGTCCTAGAAATATATTAACAAACGAAATCCAACATTAGTTTCACCCTCCTATTTCGACAAAGTAGCGAATAAATAATTAGCATTTTAAAGCTAATATCAAATCTCATCAGAGATTAACAATGAACCTGTGCAAAAGAATCACTTAAAGAATGTGCAGGGTCAGTTGAGACTACAAGAGTAGGATGACCATTATTTGCAAACTTAACAGCTAATGAAGCTGCACAGCTTGTCTTCCCAACACCACCTTTTCCTCCAAGCATGTAATATTTCCTCTTAGTACTCGTAAGCATCTCATCAAAATCTGCAACGGATCCTGCTGGGGTGGCAACTGACCTCACTGCAAAGTTCTTAACAATATGAGTTAAGTTGGGGGAAAATGAAAAAGCTTAAGGCATAATATAACCAAAAGCATATTATATTTGAAGTTTAATAGTAACCGAGATTGATTTCTCACATTGTTTAATCAGTTCAAGATGCAGGACCACACTACCCCCTTTCGGTGATACACTTATGTTATTATTTTTATACAACGAAATATATTTTCTGTTATTTCGAGAACAATTCGGTTTTAGAAAAGGTATTTTCCACCTTGTCTCGTAGTGCTCTGCTTTTCAGTTTTATTTTCTAGTTTGGATTATTAGCTGGCTTTGATAAAATGATAACTTGTTTGAGAATTAGAGAATATAAATTCCTCATTTAGGTCTTTGGGGTGTTACAATTCAGTCCCCTTTCCCACCAAAATCCATGAGCAAGTTACAAGAACAATTTGAAGATATTTGACCAAAATAGTTATTGTCCCAATTGCCACCTCTAAAATCTATTTAGCATTAGATTGACTTGACACTGGGTGCGTAGCCACCTAACATGCCACACTACGAGATGAGTTACAAGGAGCACAACATCTTACGAAATGGTCCTTGTAAGAGATTCTTTTGGGGGGTAGCAGCGGTCTCCCCTTTGCATCTAATCAAGTAATCATCAAAGGATGCGATGTAATCCTTGACTGGTTTGCCACCCTGGGTCAGCCTATTCCACTTGTCTAACAGTCTGGGGAAATAGGACGGAGGAACGTACTTGTGTTTCAATTCCCGCTTCATCGTGAGCCAATCAGTAATGGGATCTTCATTGCGGGCTTCCCTAAGGCTTTCTAAATTAGACCAAAATTGTCCCGCCATACCCGTGAGTTTCATCTCAGCAAAACAAACCTTCCTCGCGTCAGAAATGTTGTACCACTTGAAAAAACTATCCATACCTTTGACCCAGCCCAAGAAGGCCTGGGGATCTAGCGTGCCATCAAAGGTAGGAGCATCCACTTTGATATTTTTCATAAGTGGTAGGTCAGGGTCATGAGGATGGTTATGTCCGTATTGGGGAGCACGATGATGGGCACGAGGAGGTCCCTCATCGTGGTAGACGTCATCCCCATACATGGATGGTGGTCTCGAAGGGGTGTAAGAAATTGGGTTTTCTCTAGCTCGCTCCAACGTGTCAAACCTCTCATTGGTGTTCCTACGAAGCTCCGCTAGATCAGCGTGATTCTCCTTCAACTGCTGGCTCATGATGTTCATCTGACCTACCAAGAGGTCTAAAGTCCTCCCGATGTGTTCCGGGTCCATTCCTAAACACTATGGGTGACTTAGGAGGCGTTCTAGTCGGAAAACAGCAGCTAAACCCTAAGGAAACACACTTAATCTGAAGGAATAAGGTGCAGAAAACTCAAGGACAGCAATCTACACGTAAGGCTTAAGGTTCTCTAGGCAAATAATGAAGTAGGGAAGTGATGGACAGCACTTATGCACCTAAACGATGAACCTACAGCTCACTAAATGTTGCAGGAATTTCTGGACAGCAAATGTAAATGGAGATTAAAATGTTTTTCTAGATGTTATGCATGCCAAATGGAATATGCAAGCCTAAGTCATAGCCTAGGATGAATTCTAGCACATGTAACGCATGCTAGCCATGCTCTGATACCAAGATGATGTAGAACTACATGCTAATGTGGAAATTTGCACAAGATAGTTTAAGAGCAATTTCAGATTTTAGTTATTCGTGATTAAAACAAGGTAAAACTCAGAAATGATTAACTCCGTTAGGCTAAGCCACACAAAAGACTAAGCTAAATCAAAACACATAGGAAAACTAAAACATTGCATGTGGAGTAGTTTCCAACTTAACCAAGATTTAACAATGAGATCCAATAGCGAAGAAGTAACAAACTTATGATTGCTAATGGATGGCGATTAGTGGGCACAATCTCTTGCTTGAACAAATCTCATTAAAGTGAGTAGAATTTGAAAAGTAATTGAATCAAGGAAGAAGATCACCTTCGCGGAGAGACGTTGTGCAAAACCACGTACCGATTTTTTATCCTCTTCGACAAGCACTACGGGAAGAAGAAATCTCTAGGGATCCGCCAAGGGTTGAGATCAAGCCAACGACGGAAAGTGGAGAAGATTCACGATGCCTTGGCCGTTGGATGCGAGATCGGAATCATACTTTTGAGTCGACCATGAATCACCCTCGTGTATAGGGAGAATGCCGAGAGAAAGAGAGGGAGAAAGGTGGCAGTGGGGAAGGTGGAGGCTAGGGTTAGGCAATGGCTAGATGGGATGAAGAAATAACATTATATTTCCATAACAAAATTATTCTCAGATTTTAAGTGAAAGTGGAGGGAAAAAAAATCTGAGATTTGAAATTTTAAACCATGGAATTAAGAGCTTTAATGGCGCATTAAAGGAGGGGGAGCCATGTGGGTGGCCGGCGGTATGTTGAGAGGGAAGGGGAGTGGATTATGTGGAGAAAATAAAACTCTTTCCTATTTGGCTCCTTTAATTTAGGAAAAGAAAAAACTCCACCCAAATCAAATTTGAATTATGTCATGAAAGAGATTTAATACTTTCCTAAAATAGCTCTCCAATTTAAGAAACTTTTGAAATTCAAATTTTGAATTTCAAATGAAGAAAATAATTTCCCAAACAACTTGAACTCTTTAGGCGAGCATCAAGGTGACATCAATTCCTCATCCATGGAGGCAAGCATGGTGGCCGGCGGTGAGCATGGATTGGGATGTGGGTAGAAAACAAAATTAATGGAGAAGATGACTTGGATTGGTGGGTAGGTTGAAGTGAATTTTAGTGGTAGGGGTTATGGGATGGGAGGTGGTGGTGGAAGGGGCCGGCGGTGGAAATGGAGGATAAGGGAATAAGGAAGAAGGGAAATACCAAGAGCCACCGGCGGTGACTGTTGGGTACGACGGGTGGCCTCTCCTAGGCTCCACCTAGCTCTCAACCTCTCTCTCAAGCTCTCACCAAAAAGAAAGCTTCAAGAAGACCAATGCAAGAAAAATTTGTAATATCATTCATTAACCATCAAAAGTACAAGATGAAGGCTATAAATAACCTAATACAATGACATAAAATAAAAGACTAAAATACCCTCGAGGGGCTACAAGACTCAATCCCTCAAGCAAGGGTAAAAAGGGAAAAATGCAGAAATAGAAATTCATCAAAATAAAATGATCATACTAAAATCAGAAATACATCGGGCAGATCGTGGCCGTAGATCTACGGCCACGTCGACGGTAGACTTTCCAACTAATGTCCCCAATAAAGACGCTTTACAAAACATTGTTTGTATATGTCTGTACCGATACCTAATTCAATAAGGGAAAAACTAAATTTACATTTTGTCCAAATCTTACCGCAAACTAAATGAGGAGCCAACTTTAATTGTCATTATGAATCAATTCTCTGAGATCGCGTGCTTCATTTCCAATAAGACAATCTTTGAAGATGTCAATTTAGTTTGCCTAATCTTCCGCAAAATCATGACTCCATAGATTACCTGAAAGCCTCAAGTCGAGACATTCACTAAGTTCATTAGGAGTTTTGGCAAGAACTATGGAAATGATTGCTAACTGATTTGTGGTCAAGTTCAATTTACCACCATAGACTGACTAGCAAATGGAGGTTATGAATCACAAGCTTGGCAACATGCATCACCGTTTAATGGGTGATCTCCCAAAATAGGTGATGATGTTATAAGAATGGCTAAGTTTGCATTCAATTCAGTGGCCAATCAATCCATTGGATAATTTACACAACATTAAATCCAAACTCCCAAAATATAACAACAAATACAAACAATCCATAGATGCCCACCGACAAAATAAAACCTTCAATGTCAAAGATAATATCATGGTATATCTTCAAAAGGAATGCTTCCCTCTCAACACCTACTCTAAGCTAAACCCGCATAAGTTAGGGCCCATGCCTATTGAAAATAAATTCAATGATAATGCTTATGTCAGCACTCTCCTTTCATATTTACACATCTCCGCTACATTCAACACTCCAACATAAATGCTTATCATTCACCGAATGTGCTAACGTCGAACTTGACAAATTAGAGTCAAGTTCTTTTAAAGTGAAGGAGAGCTAATCTGCTAATGCAAGATCACACTACCCTCTTTCATTACAAAAACATTTAGTTTGTTTATTTTACACAGTCCAGCATCTTTTCTCTAAAGGGGATCATTTCAGTTTTAGCAAAGGTAATTCTCACCCTGGCTCATGGTGCTTTATTTTTCAGTTTTGGCAAATAAGTATAAATACATGTAACAGGTCTCTTAGAAAAGGTATGCATTAATAAACTTGTTTTTACCCTTTGATAATATACAAACACTCTATTTTTTGAAAGACTATGCTTCCTCTCGTGGTGGTAAGCGTCGTAGATGCAAGCCTATAAAATTTGTTGGCTAGTCTTTGTGGTTGTTCCAGGCCTCTCGGTGGGGCTTTTGAGGGTTCTCGGAAGCTAGTTGTGTTAACATGTAGTGTTGTTGGGGTATGGTATTGCCTTGGTGGCTTTTTTTTCTTCGGTTGGTTATTCTAGGCTGGTCTTAGGGTCTTGGCTTGTGATTGTTGTTGTTTGTTTATGTAGCTTTTGTTGGGTGTTGTTGTCGACCTTTATTGGTTGGTTTTTTGCTTGTCCATGTTTGTTTGTCTCTATTTTTGTGGCTTTGCAAGTGCATCTTTTGTTGGTGTGGCTCCTTTTGTTGCTGCCTTGTCGTGGCTCCTTATGGTTATGATGGTTGCAAGTGGCTTCCATCTTGTTGTTTCCATCCTTTGGGTTGGCTTTGATTGGATGCTTTTCTTTCCTTTTTATTGTTCAATTGTAATAGATTGACCGATAGCTCTTAGGTTTTATTTTAAATGTTATATTTTTAGCAAAGCTTATGGTTCTTTAAGGACATGTATGCCTCTGCCAATACCTAATTTGATATGGAAAAAACTCATTCAAATTTTGTCCAAATCTTACCGCAAACCAAATGAGGAGCCAACTTTAATTGTCGTTATGAATCAATTCTCTGAGATTTCATACTTCATTTCCTATAAGAAAATCTTTGAAGATGTCAATGTCGTTTGCCTAATCTTCTGCAAAATCATGACTCCATGGGTTACCTGAAAGCCTCAAGTCGAATCGTGACACTAAGTTCGTTAGGAGTTTTGACAAGAACTATGGAAATGATTGCTAACTGATTTGTGGTCAAGTTCAATTTATCGGTATAGACCAACTAGCAAATGGAGGTTGTGAATCACAAGCTTGCAACATGCATCACTGTTTAATGGGTGATCTCCCAAAATAGGTGATGATGTTATAAGAAAGGCTAAGTTTGCATACAATTATGTGGCCAATCAATCCATAGGACAATTTACACAACATTAAATCCAAACTCCCAAAATCTAACAACAAATACAAATAACCCATAGATGTCCACTGACAAAATAAAACCTTCAATGTCAAGGATTATATCATGTTATATCTTCAAAAGGAATGCTTCCCTCTCAACACCTACTCTAAGCTAAACCCGCATAAGTTAGGGCCCATACCTATTGAAAATAAATTCAATGATAATGCTTATGTCAACACTCTCCCTTCCGATTTACACATCTCCCCTACATTCAACATTCCAACATAAACGCTTATCATTCACCGGATGTGATTAACGTCCAACTTGACAAACTAGAGTCAAGTTCTTTTAAAGCGAAGGAGCGCTAATGCAAGACCACACTACCCTCTTTTCATTACACATATCTTTAGTTTGTTTATTTTATACAGCCCAATATCTTTTCTCTTATTAGGGGATCATTTCAATTTTAGCAAAGGTAATTCTCACCATGGCTCATGGTGCTTTATTTTTCAGTTTTGGCAAATGAGTATAAATACATGTAACATGTCTCTTAGAAAAGGTATGTATTAATAAACTTTGATTTTACCCTTTGATAATATACAAACACTCTATTTTCCTGCTGCTTCTTCTTGGTTGTGTTTCTCTATTTCTGCTACTATGTCAATTCCTCAATTGCGGACAATCTTCCTAAATTGAAACATGCCGAGCAAAATTTCAAAATAACACAAATCACTGCATCTCTTCAAAAGAAAAGTAGCATACATGATTTTCCTTTTTCGATTTCATCAGAGAATATAAAAGGAATCATTGAACTTTTTGGGCAATGTTAAATGGAATTCATTCCACATGAATTAATACTTCATAGAAATATGGTTCAATGAAATCCAGATGGTAGTTAGAGCTGCAAACGAACCGAGCCGAGTCGAGTATACGAGTGTTCATGTTTGTGCTCATTTAATATCAGGTTGTTCAAGTTTGGTTCATGTTTGTTCAAGCTTTATTGTTTGTGTTCATGTTTGGTTCATTTAAATTAATGAGTGTTCATGTTCGGTTTATGTTCAGTTCATATTCGTTCGTTTAGTGCTTATCGAGCTTTAAACAAACAAATATGAACAAGCTATAAATGACCCTACTTTTAGATGTTCATTAACTTAACAAACGAGTTTTATCGAGCTTCCTAACAAACGATTACATCAAGCATGTTCGCGAACTAAATGTCGAGCTCTATTATATTATTTATATTTATTAATTCTATAATCAAATATTAATTATTTTTATCAAGCTTATTCACGAGTTCAAAATCGAACACGAATCGAGCTTAATGTCGAGCTTGTTCACGAACTTCAAATGATGTTGTTCGCGAACATAAATGAGCTGAACACATTAGTGTTCAAGCTTGTTTATTTAAGAATCGAGTATTTAAAATATTGTTCAAGTTTGTTTGTTTAGTTAATTAAACGATCATGAACGAGCTTTAATCGAACCGAACAACGAGTAGCTCGTCGAACGTTTGGTTCGCTTGCATCCCTAATGGTAGTATTGTCTAGAATGCATTACATGGTGTTTGATTTATTGCCATCTCTCGTAGTTAATTTGTATGATAATAGCAATCCATATTGAGATAATCTAGAGATGTTTGTTGAATTTCATGTGATCTAACACGTTGCATTTTGAGGGTGCAAAGGGGCACCATACAATTTATTTCCCTATAGTGACTTGTAATACCATCCGAGTTTTACAATAGCACTATTAGGGAGTGTGAAACAAAGAGAATGAGAGTTAAGCTTGATACACCGATAATAAACTCTATTTTCAACCCAAAATCTTAAACTAAGAGCGAGGACCAACCACATGATATTTTTAGACTAACATGTTTTTCTACTATCTGATACATAACTAAACCCAATCTCTCATGCACATTAAAAAGCATAAGTGCATAACAACAACAAATGGGTCATAATGTGCGAGACAGACATAGACATCAAAACTGATACTAAAATCATTCACCGCACCAACTTGCTAAGATCAAATGACCAAGCCTCCAACATTGATCAGAGTGAGACCTCTAACAACCAACTCGCCAAGATATCCTGCTTTCTTTGTTCACCGAATAAGTCAAAGACAATGTCAAGCCTTTTTGCAAAAATTCCCACAGTAGTTCCATGTTACAAATGTAAGAAAAATCAACATCATAACAATCATATCTTTAGCTTTATCCTACCTCTTCGGTATCGGCTAAAGAACAAGCTACTTTATTAATTTAAAAAATGTCAAATGTATGTAAACAAAGAACAAGGACTACCAACTAAGGTTATCAGTTTTAGAACTCCGTCAAGAAAACTCGTTTTAATTCCCCCAATAAAACCTGCATCTGTACATTGAAGATCGAAACTTAAAGCCTAATTCGGAAGCTCATATCAAATCCCACCGCAACAAAACCCTAAAATTACAACAGGGGGAGAAAAATTATCAAGCTGACCTTGAAGTACGACAAAGCGGCGCTCGCTGGCGCATGACCGCATGGGATATACTGTCTGAGACGCGGGTCTCATAGAGAAGCCGCGGTGAGCTGCCGCGAGCGACAGGCGGCGCGCGAATTGAGGCGCTGGAGACAGCAACATCTCCAGTTTCAGCGGAGGGCGGCGACTGACCGTATGTGGCCGCCGTCACTCCATTCGATCTCATATAGAATGCTCAGTTTCCCCCGTTAGATCCTTGGAAACACGGCCACACTGTGGGCTAGTTGTTTGGACAGTCAAAATTATGTATTTTAGAAAGTTTTAAATTTTTATTTGCTAAACAAACACCAACTATGTATTTTCTAATAATAATAATAATAATAATAATAGTAAATTTCAAAAATCTCTGACTTGTTTATATCATTATTTTACTCGTAGAGTATAATGTTGTTTCAATATAGTCTCCTGATTATACAAAATTGATCTAAATGATCTTTTTGGGGCTAAATTAAGATCAATTTTGTAAACTGGAGTGGTCGAATTGGAATAGATTTTGTAAAGATTGTAATCAATTTTATATTACAATTATAATATGAGAGATTGTTTTTTTATCAATTTTGTATAGCTGAGGGATTAAATTGGAATAACATAATACTTTGAGACTAAAATTGGTCATACACGAATAGTTTGGGGACTGATATGTCATTAAAAAATCATCATGATCGAGCAAGAATCTTGATGCAAATATGAGTTGGAAACTTCTAAAATTAATTTTTGGAGCAGCCAAACTCCGATTTCAACAAACTTATAGCCGAACTGAACATCTCATGGAGATGAACCCAATGACACCAAATTCAGTCCATTCCGAGACCAAATCAAAGGGCCAAAACGTATTTGAAAGCTTCAAAGCACTAACTGGATAATCAAATGATATCCAAGTATGACATATGAGCGGCTCAACGAGACAAATCCAACGAGTATAAGATCGTTTAATTTGGATATCATTAATGTACTTAAGTGTTGAATAGAACTCTCAATAATCGAGGGAATTGATATCAGTCGTCCAATGAAACACGCCATGTTTATCCTAGATCTTTTTTATATTTACTAAGCAAGTCACTCTAAAAAAATTAGAAATATACCCTCATTCTTCACATGTGGAGGGGGAGAAGAAAGGAAAAAACTAAGGAGCTCTCTTGCATTCTCCAATCATCACTGTCACCGTCAGATCTCTTTCCAACCACCAACCATCGTTAAACTTCCACCTATTCGTTGGTCGTCATTGAATCTCTTACCAACCATTGATATTTGTCAGATTTATGTCTGTTCAATGGTCACTGCCGGATCTCTTCCAAACCACCAACCATCGTCGGACTTTCTCCTATTTGTTTGCCGTCGTCGAATCTCTTCACAACCACTGACCAGCGCTTGACTTCTGCCCATTTGTTAACTACCTCTATATCTCTCAGTGTCGTTGGATTTTTGCCTATCTGTTGACTACCGTCAAGTCTCTAATCAATGTCGGACTTCCTCATGTTCGTTGACTAATATCAAAACTCCAACCATTGCTAAACTTCCACCCTTCCATTGATTATCACCGAATCTCTTACCATCGTTAGACCTCTGTTGAACCTTCTCCTAACTATTGCCACCAGATTTCTAATATCTATCACTCAATCAAGATCGATAAAAATTCAGGAGCACCAGTGTGAAGTTTGGTCAATTCTCAGATATATTGTGTTCTTAATATTTTTGAGTTGAGGGACAAGTTGACCTATGTCATCTATTCAAACATAGTGGAATGTTTCGTCTATGCAAGACCTCGTGGTTTTTTCATCTTTGAGTTTTCTACGTAAAAAAATTATGATGTTCCTTTTTCATTTCAATTATCTATTTGTGTATTGAACTTTCGTGTAAAATATTTTCACTCAACTGCCATGAATCTCTCAACCCACAACTGGGACTATTTTGGAATTTTTTGATATTAGAAATATAAAAAAGTATATGGCTTGATATAAATTAAATTGATACGACATCGCAAAATTAGCTTGATCGAGCACGAATTTCGAGGCAAAAGCTAGTTGGAAACTTCAAAAATTAATTTCGGAAGCATATGAACTCTGATTTCAGCGAGTTTATAGTCAAACTGAGCGTCTCGGAAATACAAACCCAACGACACCAAGATCAACCCAATCCGAGCCCAAATGAGTCCGAATCAAGGGTTCAAAGCGCTGTTGGAAGGTTCAAACCGCAATTTGAGTTATCAAACGGTCTCTGATATTGACGAGCTTATAATCGAATCGAACGGCTCGACGAGACAAATCCAACGAGCCCAAGATCATCGAATTCCGATGTCATTAACGCCTTCAAATGACCAACGAACAGTGCATGATCAAAGGATTCGATATCGGCCGTCCATTCAAACCACTCCCAATTCGCCCATGATCTCACACCTATTTACGGGCTATGCCACTCCAGAAAAACTATAAATAGAGCCCTCATTCTACACCAAGGGGACTCAAGTGAAGAGAGAGAAGAAGAAGAGAAGGAGAATGAGAAAGGGGAATAGGAGATTCCTCACCTCCTCGACCACCGCCGCCGGAGTTTTTCCTACCGCCTGAAGACGCCGGAGCTCTGCCGGATTTTCAGGAAACGCAGGGAATTCGCAGGATTTTGTGAATTTCGTGGAAGAAACAAGTTGTATTTGGATTATCCCGACTTGTGGGACAAAATCCGCCATTTGTAATCTACGAAAACACTAGTGGAAATTTGCAACTGGGCGAGGCCCCGTGGTTTTTCCCATTTTTGGGTTTTCCACGTAAAAACTCTTGGTGTTCACTTTCTCTTTTCTGTCTGTGTGCAAAATACCTGTGCAACGCTAGGACGCGAATTTACAAACTCTACCGCCGCGTATATTCTCGCACGCAACAGTTTGGCGCCGTCTGTGGGAAACACAATCCCACTACTTCGAGTACTGCTACAATGGTGAATAGGCGCAGCAGTCGTTTAGTTGGAGCTTCTCGCTCCAATTCTCATCAGTCCAGAAATCCGTCTATTAATCATAGACAACCAATGTCGGCATCTTTTCATCCTGGGGGGCAGAATACTGCCGGAGAAGGGATCTCGGAACCTTCTTTAGAAGAAAGAATCCGGAAGATGGAAGAATCTCATAACGAGATCCTTCAACTCCTGTGAGATGATCGACAGCCGACGTTGGAGGATATCTTTCGCCCTCGGGATCCACCAAGGGTTGAAGATATTCAATTCGAGCATCGTCAAGAAGAAATTCATCTTCCTCCACCTAGGAGACATCCTCAATTACAACAGAAAAATGAACTTGCCGATACAGCGAGTTCAACACATCCTCGCATTTTTTTGGATCTCCCCGAAGGCTCTCCCCAACCACACCTTGCAGGACTCCCTCACAATGTCCTACGTCGCGAATTGCGAAAATTGGTACGGGAAGAGTTCCCCCGAGGAGATGTGAGGCATGCTCTCCGACAGAGGAATTTCCAGGAGTCGTCACCTCTAACTGAAGCCATTCTTCAGCACCCCATTCCGGTCGGATTCAAAGTGCCAAACGTTGAGTCCTACGACGGGACGACCGACCCGTATGAGCATATCAACTACTATATAACCATCATGCATATTCGACGAGCATCAGACGCGCTCCTCTGCCAGGTCTTTCCCGCTACCCTTAAAGGACAGGCCCGAACGTGGTTCTACTCGCTTCCACCTGGAACGATCCCCTTTTTTGTCAAATTGGCAAAAGTATTCGTCGAATAATTTGTGGCCAATCGAAGAATTGCTAAAGATTCTTCCCACCTCTCTGGGATTCGCCAAAATGAGGGAGAATCGTTGAAGGAGTATTTTCAACGATTTTCCACTGAAGCACGACAGATTCCAGGAGTAGACCCTGAATTACTCAGAGGGGTCTTTCTTGGAGGTCTTCGTCCTGGCCCCTTCTATTCGGCCCTTATGCGAGACACCGTCCATTCGTACGCTGACTTAATCCATCGCGTGGAGGCACAAATCTCTGCGGATGAAGCTATAAATGCTAACAGGAAATAGTTTGAGAAAATCAGTGGGAAGCGCAAAGGTGCACCTGGGATGGATAATTCTTTCTCACAGCAGAAAAAGCATGAGAAGAATAATCTACCTCATAGGTCTCCGTCACCACGACGAGGACCTCGCCAAGAAAAGGAGTACACACCACTTAATACATCCCAATCAAATGTATTAATGGCCATTCGGGATCAGGAGAATGTGAAATGGCCACACCCTTTGAAGCCCAATGTAGGAAACCAGGAGCAATATTACCACTTCCACCGTAGCCATGGGCACACTACTGAAGCATGTTGGCAGCTCAAGGAAGAAGTTGAGAGACTGATCCGACAAGGATATCTCTGATAATTCATCAAGAATACACCAACCCGAGATGAAGTTGGTCCGATTGGGGGGCAGAATCAACAACAAAGACAACCATTGAATAATGTTCAAATGGTTAGAGAGATTGAATGATCACGCACTTCGTGTATTTGTATTAGCAAATATTACTTGTCTTGTTCTCACTTTTATGTTGAGTTGAGTGTCACTTTGATATCTCTAATATCTTCTTTCAAGTTAAATGTTGTCGTATTGTCATCGTGCGAAGATCTTGTGTGTTGAGTACTTTGTAATTTGTAAGTCGTACCATGGAACTATTGTACTATGCTTACGTAATGCAGTAATAGAATGTTCATGTTGTTGTGATATGATTTTTTCTCTTATGAAAGATAAGAAAAAACTTCTCAAACTCTTTCTCCGTGATTCGAGGAATACACAATCCATATTGTATCTCAATCACCGGACGATCAATCCCAGGGGGATTTGATCCTGACCTCATCCACACAGGTTAACGTCGTCGAGCAGGGTTCCGACATACAACCTCGGATAGGTCTTACATCCTTGGTGGATTCTCTCGACCTCTTCCACACAGGTTAATATCGTCGAGCAGGGCTCCGACATACAACCTCGGATAGGTCTTACATTCTTGGTGGATTCTCTCGACCTCTTCCACACATGTTAATGTCATCAAACAAATGTTCTGACATACAACCTCGGATAGGTCTCACATTCTTGATGGATTCTCCTGACCTCATCCACACAGGTTAACGTCGTCGAGCAGGGCTCCGACATACAACCTCGGATAGGTCTTACATCCTTGGTGGATTCTCTCGATCTCTTCCATACAGGTTAATGTCATCGAACAAATGTTCTGACATACAACCTCGGATAGGACCTCTACTCGTTGTCGGACTTCTGCTCGTCGACGAATCTTCGTCGGTCTTCTACCCGACATTGGACTTCTGCTCGTCAGCGAACTCCTACTTCCTCGTTGGACTTCTGCTCGTCAGCGGACTTCTACTCGTCGTCAGACTTCTGCTCGTCAGAAGTCTCCTACGCATCGTCGGACTTCTGCTCGCTAGCGGACTCCTACCCGACGTCGTACTTCTCCCTGTCGTCGAATTTCTGCTCGTCAGTGGACTTCTACCAGACATCAGACTTCTGCTCGTCAGTCGACTTCTGCTTGTCGTCGGACTTCTGCTCGTCAGCGGACTTCTACTCATCGTCAGACTTCTGCTCGTCAGAAGATTCCTACGCATCGTCGGACTTCTGCTCGTTAGCGGACTCCTACCCGACGTCGTACTTCTTCCTATCGTCGGATTTCTGCTTGTCAGCGGACTTCTACCCGACATCGGACTTCTGCTTGTCAGCGGACTCCTCGTCGTCTTACTTCTGCTCTTCGATGAATCTTCGTCGGTCTTCTGCCCAAGGCCGTACTTTTACCCGATGTCGGACTTCTCCTTGTCGTCGGACTTCTCCTCGTCGACAGACTGCAACTCGCCATCGGCTTCTCGCTTGAATGCTATTTGCAACGAACCCTCTGAACGCGTAGTTGGACGATCTTCCACGACGGAAACATCTTTGGTAGAAGTGCGATCACCCATTTTTGCCTCGCGAGAATCCACCAGGAAGAAATCCCGTAGGCTTCTGCACGTGAGGAGGGCGCTATTCGAGTAGGAAAAAATTCCAACTCGCAAATAACGGAAGCCTCAACCGTCAGTAAACCGGAGGGGGAGGAAGAAATCCCGTAGGTTTCTGCACGCGAGGAGGAGCGCTATTCGAGTAGGAAAAAATTCCAACTCGCAAATAACGGAAGCCTCAACCGTCAGTAAACCGGAGGGGAAGAAATCCCGTAGGTTTCTTTACGCGAGGAGGGGCGCTATTCGAGTAGGAAAAAATTCTAACTCGCAAATAACGGAAGCCTCAACCGTCAGTAAACCGGAAGGGGAGAAAGAAATCCCGTAGGTTTCTGTACGCGAGGAAGGGCGCTATTCGAGTAGGAAAAAATTCCAACTTGCAAAAAGCGGAAGCCTCAGCCGTCAGAGAACCGGAGGGACAAAGAAATAGGAGTTGCAAGTTTCCTAAGGGCCTAGGAGGCCTATTTATAGGTTTTGGAGAGAAATGAGGGAAGTTATTGCCATTTTGGAATTTCCCTATTTTTCTAGATTTTTTTTGAATTTTTTGGACCAGAAATGACAAAAAACGCCAATTTTAACGTGCGCGGGGCCCGCTAGGTCGATGCAGCCAACCGGCCGCACGAAACGGCGCGGCCAGCACAGCGATCCGCGGCAGGCCCGTGCGGATCTCGGCCGGCCACTGCAGGCGCGCGCGAACAGGCGCCCAGCGGGCGCGGGCGCAACCCGAGCGCGGGCTCGCGGGAACAACGCGCGCGCGTGCGCGCGACCACAACCGGTTTTGCGCCGCCGGAGGCGTCGGCGGCGGCAGCCGGCCGGTTCGGTCACCTGGCTTATTTCGGCCCGGTTTTTCGTGCCAACAGGCCCGAATTCGACATTTTTGGAGTCCCCGGACACATTTTTCGACGTTTCGGACTCAATTTTAACATTTTCGAAGCCTTTCGGAGCTCCTACACACAAGAATAATTTTGGCTCGCTCGGAAAAATTCTCAAAAACTTGTAACGCATATTTTCGGACTTCTGAAGCTACGACGTCCAAAAATAGGGGGGCAACTGATACGACATCGCAAAATTAGCTTGATCGAGCACGAATCTCGAGGCAAAAGCTAGTTGGAAACTTCAAAAATTAATTTCGGAAGCATATGAACTCCGATTTCAGCGAGTTTATAGTCAAACTGAGCGTCTCGGAAATACAAACCCAACGACACCAAGATCAACCCAATCCGAGCCCAAATGAGTCCGAATCAAGGGTTCAAAGCGCTGTTGGAAGGTTCAAACCGCAATTTGAGTTACCAAACAGTCTCCGATTTTGATGAGCTTATACTCGAATCGAACGGCTCGACGAGACAAATCCAACGAGCTCAAGATCATTGAATTAATTCTGACGTCATGAAAGCCTTCAAATGACCAACGAACGGTGCATGATCAAAGGATTCGATATCGGCCGTCCATTCAAACCACTCCCAATTCGCCCTTGATCTCACACCTATTTACGGGCTATGCCACTCCAGAAAAACTATAAATAGAGCCCTCATTCTACACCAAGGGGACTCAAGTGAAGAGAGAGAAGAAGAAAAGAAGGAGAAGGAGAAGGAGAAAGGGGAATAGGAGATTCCTCACCTCCTCGACCACCGCCGTCGGAGTTTTTCCTGCCGCCTGAAGACGCCGGAGCTCTGCCGGATTTTCAGGAAACGCAGGGAATTCGCAGGATTTTGTGAATTTCGTGGAAGAAACAAGTTGTATTTGGATTATCTTGACTTGTGGGACGAAATCCGCCATTTGTAATCTACGAAAACACTAGTGAAAATTTGCAACTGGGCGAGGCCCCGTGGTTTTTCCCATTTTTGGGTTTTCCACGTAAAAACTCTTGGTGTTCACTTTCTCTTTTCTGTCTGTGTGTGAAATACCCGTGCAACGCTAGGACGCGAATTTACAAACTCTACCGCCGCGTATATTCTCGCACGCAACATAAATGAATTAAAATATTACTTATTTCTTACCATATATTTCAATTGCATTAAAATATGAATTAGCGTGATAGAGAAACATCGGCGAGTGCAAGCAACAATGATGACATAGAGGTGAGCAAAGGGCAATATGATGGACGATGAACAGTGGGACAGTGCAATAAGGGGTGGGTAGGCAATGGTAGTAGTCTGAAATAATGGCGAGTGACAAAGACTATGCAGGGTAAAATCAGCAGGAGGTTGTAGGGGATATAGATGTTAGGCCATCTCCAACCGAAAATCTCATTTTTCACTTCAAAATGCAGTGAAACCAAAAAGTGACATGATTCATCTCCAATCGAATGTCATTTTGCCCCTAATCGTCGCTCTCTTCTTTCGCGCCTTTCTTCAAAAGTTCTGTAGAGACAAAAAAAATGGCGCAGATGAACAGTGCAACGCCAATATTAGCATCGCACTGTTTATCTGCGATCAAATGGTGGAGGAAAATGCATTCGGTTGCGACGTTTGAGGGCCTCCATTCGGTTGTTTGCCGAACGGTTGGAGATGGTCTTAATAAATGACCTAAAATGGTAACTTGACACAGACCTAGCTAAAAAAAATCGGAGTTTGAGTTAACCCGATTAATGTCTAATAAGATTGGGATCTTAAATTTTGACTCAATAAAATTTGGGCCGAGTTCAACTTGACTCGAAATTGATCTGAATATTATTTAGGTTCAATTAAGTAGATATGATTTAGGTTAAATTTATCATTTTATTAGTTCAAAGGTTTGTGTTTGGTTCATATGAGTTGTGTTGATTCAAATAATACATGATCCATATAATAAATGTGTCCGGTCAGTTTGGGTTGAGTGGGTAAGGTCAAACATTATGACTTGTATAATAAATATGCATAATTTGGGTAAAGCATATTTGGGTTGTGTCAACTTCGGGTCCGACCCGAACTCAATCCTTTAACTAGAATCAAAACCCTTAGTTGGCGACAATGGTAAGCACCAATGGATGTTACAAGGAACAAGGTCGCGATGTGATTGATGAGCAGACACAACACAAGATTTAAAAATTGCCTAATTTGAAGGATTTTCAAGTCCATGAAAACATAAGCTTCGAGATATTTTAAATTCATCAAAATTTTACTTTCACTCCATGCAAAAAAAAAAATCATTAAAAAAAGTTTTTACATGCTAGAATTCTTTAGATATCTAAGCTCTCTCTAATTTTAGGTCTCAATCATATATAGAATGGGAATTTATTTATATTTTTTTTGATGTGGCATTTTGGTTATTGTAGTCAAATTTCTCGAGCATTAAATAGGGGAGCCTATCTTGATTATTTTGATCATATATAATTTCTTAGATTTTTAAGTTCATAGTTAAATGATGTTGTGATTGCTGGATTCTTTTAATCAAGACACTCATTTTAACTCTAAGCACACAAGATTCAAATATCGTTTGATTTATCAAACAATATCATGAAGTTTTCGCCAATGCTTTAAATGCTTAATTTTAAACCATATGGACCAAATCAAAACACTTATAGTTTTGTTGAATTCGTCTCATCGTAAAGTCTACTTAGAGTATAAATTTGTTCTATCAACGCTTTATCTCACTACGTGGGATTGGCTACATAAATCCTTTTTCTTCATTGTCCTATTAAGAGTCAAATTCTCATTTAAATCTAATACAGAAATGTCATTTCTAATATTTTTAACGAAGTCTTTTTACATCTACCTCTACATTTCTTAACATAAGTCAAATCTAATGCATCTACTCTCCTAACTGGGTCATCGGAATGCTATCATTACATTCTCTCTAATCTTATCTTGCACTAGAGCTACTCCAACCTTTTCGCATATATGCACGTTTCAATTATTAATTTGTTGAAATTGAAATTTAGATGGTCTTTATGTCAATTTTAAAAATTTCTAATTCACATGTTTGCATCAAGATTCATATACGATTAATACATTTTTTAGTGATATATCAATAATAAAATACAATTTAAAATCATACTAATTTAGCCAACCATATATCCCCATGCAGCCAACTAATAGCCCCTTATTTAGCAGTTTAATTAATGATGTACTGGAGTTTAAGCTCATAGGCTCTATTAGTACTTAATTAGTTGCCTTCTCTTTTTGTTTTCTCGCACTTCAGCTTAACAACTTTTATTTAAAAATTTAATCACAAAAAGACTAATAAACTTTGTAATAATGACCTTATTTACCTAACCAAACTGAATTATGATGAGAGGAGTTTCCATCAAAAGCACCATTAAATTAGTGATTAGTGACTAATGATAAATTTAGTTTAGCGCTAATGATGTCATTTAATGCCATCAATTAGATAAATTTCACCTAACCTATCTAATTAATTGGGTTTCACCGAAAGCTAATTGTATACATATGGTTTCGTTTGAGATAGCTTTATGTGTTTCTTAAAATTTTTATATTAAAAAGTTGTTTTAAGAAACAATAAGAAAGCCGTCCCAAATAAGGAACTTTTATTTTATCCAGTGAGCCTACGCTCCTCTACGTTCGGTTTTAGACCAAAACAGCGCAATACCGAGTTTTTTTAAAAAACTCGGAACAACTCGGTATTGCACTGTTTTGGTCTAAGACCGAACGTAGAGGAGCGTACGTTCACTGGATGTAATAAAAGTTCCCCAAATAAGACTTCATTTGGGATAATTTTCTTACTGTTTTCTAAAATGACTTTATAGTATACAATTTTCTAATTCAAAAAGTTTTTGCACAAAAAAAATCATTTTAGAAAGCAACATCATAAAAGAAGCCTAAATGTTAAAAAGCTCTTCACAAATATCACTCATTTCAACATCAATTAGGACCCTATAATATTAATATCTTATGGAGAGATTGTATAATTCAAATAATAAAGTAATAATAAGTGCATAACATCAATGTTCTATCTCATAGGGAGGTGTAATTATAGTATTTAGAAGAATTAGGCTTCGTTTGAGACAGCTTTCATACTGCTTTTTAAAATATTTTTTAGTACAAAAATTAAAATTTTTGTACTTAAAACCTACTTTAAGAAGCAGTAAAAAAGTCGACCCAAATGAAGGCTTTGTTTGGGACGGCTTTTTTATTGCTTTTTAAAACGAAGTTGTAGTACAAATTTTTTAATTTTTGTACTAAAACTCCGTTTTCAGAAGCAATAAAAAAGCCGTCCCAAATGAAGCCGAAGTCTTAATTGATATGTATATGACCTCAAGGTAGCCTACATCTATTTTTGGCTGATTAGAGTTCCCACTGCTCGATCTTATCTACATTTGAATAAAGTTTTAGCTTAATTTTTAAAATTGGTGGTTACCGCAAAGCTCTAATTTGAGGTTACTATAAAGCTCTAAATACAAGCTAATATAAAGAGTTAAAAGAACCAATAAGAAATTGTGAAAGTAAAAGTTGGGAATGGAATAGTGAAATTTTGAATTATTTAGGTTTTCTTTGGGGCTACTTCTTTGTGCTTTCTAAAATCATTTTTTAGTACAAAAAATTTTTGCACTAAAAAACTGTTTTACAAAGTATTAAAAAAGTTATCACAAATAAAACCTTACTTAAATTAGTTAGAAATGGCTCAGTTGACTTCTTACGCAAAGTAGGGTAAGTCAAATCGTACTTCAATATATATATATAACTGTTGCTAAAATCACTTCTATATCTTCCCTTTAGGGCTCCTGTCTGGGCTCCCTTCCCTCCTACTAGGGCTTTCGCCTTCGCGTTCCCGGCGACCTGCCGGCTGGGGCTTTCGCCCCCTGGTGCTTCAGGGAAGTCTTTTCTTCCCTCTTTTCTTTTCATGTGGTATTTTTAGTGTTTGTGTTGTTTTTGTTTCGGCTCTTTCGTTCTTCCTCTCTGGTATGGGGGGAAGTGGTTGAGTGATCCTGGATTTTTGGAGGGGTCTTTCAAATCTAGGTTTTTTCTTGAGGCTCTTGATGGTTCCTCCTCTGGTGGTCATTTTCCTGACCTCAAACCATCATTTTTTCATGGTTTACCTTCACTATGGATTTCGGAGGATGAAATCAAGGCACTTGTGTTACTTTTTCAATTTTATTTAATCGATTTTTTTCCTTCTAGGAGGTCTCCTCTCGAAACTATTCGTAGGTTCTTCTTCTCCCTGAAACTTTTGGGTGAGGTGTCTGTTACTTTGCTTGATCAGATGCGTGGCTTGATCAAATTGAGCAACGACCTTGATTATTGTAGAAATTTTTTGTCATCGATCCTACTTAGTTCAAAATTGTTATATGAAATTGACGAAGTGGTCTCCTTTGATGGAGGTTGGTGTTGAGTCGCCTGTGATCCCTATCTAGATCTCTTTCTCCAATATCTATCCTCACCTATTCTTCCCCCGTATATCCTCTTTGACTTGGGTTCAATTTTTGGTAGGCCGCTTAAGGTAGATTCGGCTATTTCTGTGGGTTCCAGACCTTCTGTCGCTCGTGTTCTTGTTGAGCTTGATATATATAGATTTTATTTTATTTTTATTTGAATGTTGAAATATAAATTTGAAATAAAAAATATATATTTTTTAATTTTTTCAGAAATAAAACTTGGCACCCACACAATAAGTGAGGCTGTTAGTTAATTCAGCTCTTTTCTCTCGGAAGTGCCGTTTGTTGGGCACCCAAAGCGAAGTTCATGAGCCTAATCTCAGGTCATTTTCTCGTGTGGGTGAGGATTGCCATGGGGCAATGTACAAGATGGTTTATGGGGTTGCCACTCATGCGAATGGTCTCTTCATGTAATGTGCTAGTTTGGGGACCTCGTTAACATGCAATGTTACCACTGTGGGGTATTAGATGTGTGTATATTCATCATAATGGAAATATTAATGGAAAAGCATTTAATAGAATAAGCTAGCTATATTAAAATTATATATATAATATAGATAATATGAAATTATTTAAAAATATTCAAAGCCGCCTTAATTAAAAAAAAAATTTAGGATTTATTTGGAATTAATTGCTATAACATTTTATAAAGTTAGTTGTGAAGTTATTGTAAACAAAAAAGTCATTATTACGATTGAACAAAAAATTATCATAAAAATATGTGAAAAATAAGGAGAAAATAACAAAAAATTAGCCAAATAAAATTATATATAATGTCTGAAAAGTAAAGCAAGCATAAAGCTATCCCAAACATATCCTTAGATTATTTTAAGCTTTTATATATATATGCAAGAGACTGTCCAGCCATTGCCATGTTGGAGTGAAGCCGTATATTCTAGGCATGTGATCTAAAGGGTTGAGTCTGTTGGCTCACATGTTGGGAATGACAGGACTGAAGTGTATATATATATATATATATACACTTCAGTCATGTCATTCCCAACATGCGAGCCAACAGGCTCAACACCCCTTAGATCATATATATATATATATTTGTGTGTGTGTATATACACACGAAATCATTGACTCATTATATAGGTATCATCCAAAGTAAATAATACAAATATAGGTAAAAGAGATGCGTATATAAATCCCCCATTTATAGTGAGTACTGAGTAGCCTAAGCAACTAGCTATTCTCTTGAAGATTATTAGTGGGAGTAGCCCAACAAGTTTGCCTGACTAAAAATCAGTAGTCAATTTAAGAAAATAGCTTTGAAGGCTCCTTAACAATTCAATTAAAATTTAACTAAATTATATAAATTTTATGATTCATTTGAGATGACTTTTTTACAAATTCTTAAAGCAATTTTTTAGTACAAAATTTTTTTGCGCTAAAAATTTATTTTAAAAACTAATAAAAAAGCCATCCCAAACGAAGCCTTAGATGAAATTCGTAACTTTTATCAAAGTTTGATAACATTCAATTGAAACTTTTAAATTATCATCAAATTTTAACTAATCATTTAAAAATATGAAAATTTATAATAAATTTAAAATCAATTATAATCTAAATCACCGAAATTTAAAATTATAGCTCAAATGCATTTAAAACATATAGATGCAAAATTATATAAAGTAGCGATCATATTAATTTATCATGATTCTAGTGCTATTAAACATAGGCTTCATTTAAAACAATTTTCTTACTGCTTTGATTTTTACATCATAATCATAATTTCTACTTGGTCGTTATTTTTTCATAACTTTCAAAATATTTTTTACTAAAATTTAATTTCTACCAAAATTTTAAAATTTACTTTCTCTACGACGGTTTTACAAAGCAGTAAAAAAATCATCCCAAATAAAACTTTTTTAAACCAGCTTTCTTATTACTTTCTAAAGCAGGTTTTTAGTAAAAAATTATCATACTAAAAAACTGCTAAAACAATAAAAAACCATCCCACATAAAACCTTAGACAATGGAACAATTATTAGGTCAGGTGACCTGACGTAGCTCTATGTTCATACACCAAAAGTATTTCGCCACGTCTTCTTACTTTTTACCGCGCGGCCCGACGACCCTGTTGACCTCTTTTTTGACTCAACCTCACTTCCTTGGACCCAAGGGACTAGGTTGACCAGGTCAACTGTTGACTTGGTCAACCCAAGTCTTAATGGGTCAATATTGACCCATTAAGCCCATTAGAGGCCCAAATCCAATTTAAACTCATTCGTGGCTCAAACCTCATACCCATTAGACCTATTTGATTGAGTTGACCAAGTCAACACATGACTTGATCAATCCAAGTCATAATGGGTCAAATCGACCCATTAAAACCCATTTAAATCCTTATTAAGAGCCATTTAATGCATTAACTCCTCCCCCTTGGATTTGAATCCAAAACCACGGCTCTCATGAGTTGATTTCCCTCCTAATTCACTCTAAATCGAATCCCAACCGTTAATCATAGGGTTAGGGAGCTTAAATAGGAGTTTTGGAGAGAAATTAAGGATCTTTTTCCTCTTGCTCTTGCCCTAAGCTCTCTCGGCCTGAGATATCTGGGAAAAAGAGCTCTCCCAACTTCCAGTCACCTTCCCTGATCCAAATCCCGCCAGCCAATCCTGCCGCCGGCGAGATCTCCGGCCATCCGAGACTAGCAAACTTCCAAGGCGATTCACCGTCGATCGAGGAGGTTTTGGAGCTCGGGACCAACTAAGGAATTGTACGAGGACAATCTAAAAGTGCAACCAAACAAAGATTTTGAAGATCCAACGGTTAGATCTTCTTAAAACCCTTATAATAGGTTAAACACCTAGATCTAAATAGTGTTTTTTAGGCTTCGAATTTTATAAAACCAATGATCCCCCATGATTTCTGTTCATACCTAGGACTCTCGTTTAAAATTTCGTGAAATTTCGTTGCGAATCGAGAGAGAACGAGCCCAAAAATGAATTAGGGTTTCGGGTCTCGCCGGCGATCAGCTAGGGCCGATCTCAGCCGTCCGTCTCGCGATAGACGGCCGTGATCAAGCCTCTCCGCGGTTTGGCCTTAACCGCGGATTTTCGCTTGCCGTTCTGCGGACTACGTGGCACGATCTGGACCGTCTGCCCGAACCGCGCGGGATCGACGGTCCTGATCCGTGCTGACTCATTCAAGTGACGCGCGGGTCCCGCCGCAATCATCCCGCAGTGATTGCGCCAATGATTGCTAGCGGCGCAATCATTGGCCCGAACCGCGGGTCCAATGAACGCGCACCACGTGGCGCCGCCGTCTGATATTATTAAATAAATATAAAAAATTATTTTAAAACCTATTTTAACTTCAAAAAATCACAGAAAATTCATTTTTGAGCCGTTTTTGACGTATAATATCTCGTTTTGTTCGTATTTTCATTCTCTACGCTAGGAATTTTTTTTTTATAAAAATAATATATACATTTTTAATTATCATTAAAACAGTAAAAATAACATTATTTTAAGTATATTATTTTAATTATTTTGTTAATATTATATTATATTGTTATTGTTTTAACTATAATACTAATGAATATATTATTTTAACTTATCTTTGCTACTCATTATTACTATTATTATTTCTATGTTATTATATTCATTTAAAAAAAATGTATATATTTTTTTCTAATAATTAAATATTACTTTAATTATTATAATTAGTTAAATACTATTACTAATTAAAATATTACTATTATTGCATATTTCTTAAATTACTTTAGATTTCAGAGTTATTAAGATATTTTTTTTTATGATATTTTAATTATTATTCTTAGATATTATTTATTTTAAATTATTTCAAAAATACCTTTTATAGCTTTAAACTTCCAAAATTGATATTTTTCTTGTTTTTAATCCGCTGTCGACGCACAGCACCTTGTTTTGATTGTAGTTTAAATTCTGCATGTCTTGGGATCATACTTGTTTTAAAATATTAGGTAAATATGTAGTTATTTTGAAAACAGTCAGTAGCACTATTTTAAAACTATTTAATTATTGTCTTTGAACTTCGAAATTACGTAACTTTCTCATTTTGAGTTGGATTTTTGTGCACAACACCTTGTTTTGGGTGTACTTTGAATTCTGCACAGTTTAAAACTATTTTTGTATAAAAATTATGCTTGTAGTTTCTGTTATGCCAAAAACAGTAAAACAACACTATTTAAAAATATTATTTTATTGTGTTTAAACTTCGGAAAATCATATCTTCGTCGTTTTAAGTCGGATTTCAATGTGCGACCCCTCGTTTTTTTCAGCAAGACGAGCTTTATGTTTCAAAATCATTTCCAGCATCTGATTTTGGCTGTCTTGACAGTTTTCTGTTTCACCCTATGATTTGATTATTTTAATATTATTTAAATTAACTATTACACCAATTATTTTTAAACTAAAAATTACTTTCAAATCGTTGCGAGTCTCGATTGGGTGATCAGCGGGTCTCCCATACACCTATTTATTATAATTTAACTTATTTTTAATTATCTTAATTTTCAAAATTTATATACATATATTTAAGTACTTTAAAACTATTTTTGAAACTATTTATATATTAAATCTCTTAATTCCGGGAGATCCGCTATCGCATGAAATTTTAAACATGGGTTCTATGAATGAAGAGCAATCATGGGGGAGAGGATTAGTGGGTGATTGAGTTCCAATCATCCATTAATTCCTTCAGTAGGTGTCTTTCCTTTTATTTTTCGTAGATTGCATGTGTAGGTCGCACTACCACCACTTAGTTTAGGCTCTCCTAGATCTAAGGACATGGCGTGTTTATTTTATTTATGTATTCTCCTGCATTTATTATCCCGAGGGTTAGTGTAAACATCACTTTAAACTCCTACAACGTAGTGATACCCTAAGGACAAAAATTAAGGACCTGTCTAGTAAATTTAGAAGTTTTCTAGGAGCTAGGATAGACCTATCAGAAAATTTCAACACTTAAACTTAGTGACATCATAAACCTATCAGAATTTTCTAGGAATTTTTAGGAGTCTTTAGACCCCTTAGTTAACTAACCCTAATTAACTGGTTAAATAAGGCCAAGAGACCTTCCGAAAATTACAATAAATACATATTTGGTTATAAAATTACCCATAATATCTCAAATTGACCAGAATCTGATCCTTGACTTTAGATAAATAGGGCTCCCTAGTTTGACTTCAGGTTGACCCTTAATTTGACCATAGGTGGAAATTACCATTTTGCCCCTAATAAATTATTAAAAATTCCAAATTTTCTCCAAACACTTGGGATTACTTTCTCTGGTCATCCCTGATCTTTGGGAGTGATTCCAATCAGTTTGGAGCCTGTTTGGAGCAAAACAGTAAAAAAGCCCCTTTGTTAGGAAATTTAGAAAATTCCCTAAATACCCCAATCTTAGAAAATCCATAACTAATTGTAGAAAATTCTAAATTAGGTAAACTCACTTGCATTAGACTCCAATTAGGATCTAGTATTTATTAAAAATCTTAGGTTTCCAGAAAATGGCCTAGATTAGAAAGTCAACGTTTTTGTCAACCGTAGTTCATTTATGACCCGAAACTTAGAAAATTTATAACTTTGCCTAGAGAACTACGATTTCAGCCTACTACCTGTCTAACTACTCGTGTTGAGGTCTAGTATTTTCCTAGAATGTTAGGAGACTCAGAATTAGCTTTTTTTTCTATAGTGACTTTTTGGACTTTTAGTCTAGTTCCTAGGAGGACCCGGAACTTTCCAAAATTGGCTAATATAACTTTAACTTCAAATATCATCACCCTAAGTTCCTAAAATTGATCAACAAACTATATTAACTAAAATGCACCCCAATTTACTGATATTTGAATTTCAACAAAAATTTCCTTTTCTTCCTTCAACAGACCTGAATTTTAGACAATTTTAACTAATTACCCCACTTATGACCTATCCAAACTACACAAGCCTTACACACACATAGAATGGTTTGCTAGGGCACCACTTCTAGATCTAGGTTAGGCCGCTGGGTTTTATTTTCCTGCTGTGTGCCGGAGCTTTCTGTGGTTTTCATTGCATGCTGTTTGAAAAATGATTGGTGTGTTTGCTTACTTTCTCTGCACTCTGGATGTGAACGCTAGATTTACCCCTAGGTTAGTAGCGCCATATATATACTGTTCTTCCGTGCAGGTGGCCATGCTCAAGCTAATAAAAAGGGGGGAGCATTATGATTATTCCTAATAATATTTTATGCAGGTGCTTGCTCAGTTCCCCCTAAATAAAAATGAGGGCTAAAATTAATAATTATAACTGTACAGATGGAGCTGCTTAGCCCTCATAATTAAGAGCATGGCTTGGCACAGGGTCAATGGTGTTAGCATTTTTATTTCCATATAAACTGCTTGGGATGATTTTTATTAGGATAACCTTGCAGGGATTCTTAGATTTACTGCTTTCAATTCATGTAATTCATCTGTAATAATTGTTAAGAGTTGTGAAAACAACTTTTGAGTTGGGATATTCTTATCCAGCTCGAATTCTAAAAGAAGAAGGCATCCCCAAGGGGAGAGTCTTCTTCCATTTGGAAGATCGAGCTGGATGGCTTTAGATATCCAAAGAGAAAATGCAATACACCCCCACTAAGAGGAATTGTCTCTTCGTTTGGATATTCAAGCCACGACGGATCCAAGGAGTCCAAGGAGGAGTGATCCAAGGAGTCCAAGGAGAGGATACCCAGGAGACTGAAGATATTGAAGATTGAAGACCCAATATCCCACTCAAAGTTGTTGGCGTCTGTCATAGGCTTAGAAATCCGGGTTGTTGGCAATGGTGCCCGGCCACTTTACTTTTCTGCATACCCTGGGTTGTAATTAAAGGGCAGTTGACCTATGGACATTTATTTGATTAGTTTGTGGATTTATATTGATGTGCTTACCTGATTGCGCTTATAAATATCTGTTTTTTCTAGGTTTCTTTTTTGCATGCCGTTTTTGTTTTCGCCTGGATCGTTTTAGGCTCTTTAAGGACTGCAAAATCTTTTATACTCATAACCAAAATTTAATATTTAAGTTTTAAATAACATAGAAACTTAACGCACCTAGGAAACTGCCGGAATCGTCCGGGGTCGCATGCATATTATTGCATTTCTTCTTTCCTTGTTATAAGACATCTCCCTGCCTGCGGGTAAAGTCCGGATAATCTGGCATATGAGGATGAAGTGTCGGACCTGGGGAGACTCAGTCTTTTCTAAAAATTTATTTTCTATAAACCTGTTTTTAAAATTCTATAGCATTCATGAGCTGACATTTCAACTAGCATGCATTGCATTAGAAATCAATTTAATTAAAATTTAATTGCATTAGTTAGGGGCATTCACCCAACATAAGTCCATGACCACTTAGGAAATCCTCTAGATGTCGGTCATATTTCCAATAAACTGTACCTCCCACCTATCTTTCATAATTGACCTGATAGCATGGTTTTTGAAGCGACTAGGTGGTTAGCTGGCTCCCCCAATCCAGGCCGGGATAAGTCCAGGTTTTGCACTGCATTAGCTAGGACACGGGCCTTAGTGTTTCGTAGAGCACTAAGTCCAACCTAGATTTAGGATTCGAGGCTACTACATTCGGTCTCGTAGTATGCCTTAAATAGTAGGTAGGTCCCTTCTTCTCAGGGACCCTAAATCCTATTTATCCGCGTCACAGGATGACGCCACCTCCATCCTTCTCTCACGCATGTGATTGGATGTCTTGACTTTTATTTTCCCCAGTTTCTCTTTAGTACCCTAGAGCCTTCGAATGCTGGTATGAGCCACGCATGTCGATTAACCCCTTCGGACCTTTCTTCCCTTTGAGTAGGATTTCCTAGTTTATACCCATGTGTCAATCCCACTTTAGGAGAGGATAATGTATGATCCTTAATCGAGAGTTTTCTCAGGCTCCGGCCTGGGATGTAATTAACCACGGGGGCTTGCGCCCGTGGGAAACTCGGTCCCACATCTACTAAACCCCATTCGAACTCTTGCATCGGGTGGGGGAAACCCGTGACTAGGTCGTGTATATTACTACCCATCGGGGTGTGTTGGTGAAAGCCTCTATCCTCAATGGTTAGTCGTATGCACGATCCAATCTGTCCCTTCCAATCGACCCGTTCGCGCGGTGCTCTTTCGGAGGTCCACAGACCCGACCCGGACTGGAACCCAAAATTGCTATGTTCGCGTATTGCTCGGTATTGCTTGACAAAAATGAGAAATATCGCTTTGTGAAGATCAATACCGAGCAATACCGAACAATACCGAGTTATACTGAGAAATACTCGGTATTGCTCGGTATTGTTAGATATTGGTCTTCATAGAATGATATTTCTCGTTATTGCAGAGCAAAATCGACCAATACCGAGCAATACCGAGCAATCCCGGGTCCGTTCCGGTTCGGGTTGTCTGGCCGCACAATAAAGAGTAAGAACATGTGGCACTATTTTACTGGCGTCCGAACGTAAATCCACGTTAGGTGACCGGACCAAATAAAAGTTCCAAACAATGACATGACTTGCTCATGCATTTTGAACTTGCCAAAGTTGCTTCTCTCCATTCAGTCCAAAACCCAACTAAATTAAAAGCTCAGCAATAAATGGGAGCACTAAGCCAAACTCATCATAATTAACCGCACAATATCTCACAACTGACGACACTTTTCATTTATTATTGAATCGATTTCAAGCCAATGTTTTCAGTTTTTTTCTGCTTGGGATTATCCTTTTGATTTAATCTTTGTCAGATAAATTAACGACTTTACACAATTTATTAATTATTGTTAAAGCGATGTGATTAATTAAAAGCTTAATTAAATTTTGGCCTTTGTTGAGCTATCTTAATAACATATATTGGGACCTTTTTGTCTGCTGATTTGATTTGGCTTTTTAAAACTGCAATTTTTCAAATGTATTAATATCTATCAATTAGTTAGAATGATGCCTAAGATTATTATTATTATTATTATTATTATTATTATTTTGGTAGGATGAGTGCTCAAATCCGACGAATTAATAAAGTTTGTTTGGGACAATTTTCTAATTACTTTTTAAAATAATTAACTTTCTAGTAAAAAACTTTTAATTAAAAAAATTTTATATTAAAAACGTGCTTTAAATTTCGTTTGGGACTGCTTGCTTACTACTTCTTAAAGCAATTTTTTAGTACAAAAAATTAAAATTTTTGTACTAAAAAATTGCTTTAAGAAGTAGCAAGAAAGCCGTCCCAAATGAAATTTAAAACACCTTTTTTATATAATTTTTTTAATTAAAACTTTAAATTTTTTACGTTTCAAATTTAAAATTTTAATTAAAAATTTGTTTTAAGAAGCAACAACAAATCTGCCCCAAATAAAGCCTTAGAAAACAATAAAAAAGCTGTCCCAAAATAAGGCAAAATTTCTTCAACTTATCTTCATTATGAAAATCATAGAGGATGCAATTCTTGCTTATGACAAATCATATTGAAATATTTTTTTTAATTAATGTTATTTAGTTTTAAATCTGAATTTCTAAAGTGTCACTATAAAAAGTGATTTTAAGGGAAGTATGGAAAGAAAGAAATCATTTACATATTTTTATTTAGTTGGCATGATCAAGATTTCATATTAGTATTAATAATATAACAAAAATAGTAAAAAAAAAATATTAAGCAAACTTGTGGATTGGATGCCCTTTGATAGAACTTTTATTTGGTTCGGTTGACTGGATGCAGAGGAACATCCGGTTGTAGGCAAAATCCCGCCTGAACCGAGGTGTACCGAGTTTTTCCAAAAAAACTCGGTACACCTCGGTATAGGCGGTATTTTGTCTATGACTGGATGTTCCTCTGCATCCGGTCGGAGGACGTAATAACGGCTCCCCTTTGATATTATCATATTAATAGAGATAAACTTCGAATTTATCCCTCAATTATTCGTGTATGATTTATTTACTTTTAAAGTATCACATTGCTCTAATTTAGGCTTCATTTAGGACATTTTTAGACCATTATTTTTTTTTTTCTATTTTAAAAAAATTTTCCAAAAAAGTTAATTTATAAAATAATAAGAATGTCATTCCAAACAAAGACTTTTTTACTGTTTCTTAAAAAGGTTAGTACAAAAAATTAATTTTTTTTACTCAAAAGGTGATTTAGATTTCATTTGGGGCAACTTTTTTATTGCTTTCTATTCAGCTTTCTATTATAAAAAATTTTTTAATTAAAAAAAATTTTCCGAAAAAGTTGTTTTAGTAAATGATAAGAAAATTGTCTCAAACGAAGTCTCAGGCTTCGTTTGAGACGGCTTTTTATTGCTTTCTAAAACGGAATTTTAGTACAAATTTTTGTATTTTTGTATTAAAACTCCGTTTTAGAAAGCAGTAAAAATGCCGTCCCAAACAAAGCCTTAGTCCCTTGACTATCAAAATTGATCCAAAAGTATCTCATTGGGATTAAATTAATTGGGATTAGTTTTATATAATCTAAAAGTTAAGTTTAAATTAATTATGTATAATCAAATGATCAAATTAGATCAAAGTGATATTTTTAGATTAAATTGATACACGTACACATAAATAATCTAAGGACTATTTGAGATTATATATTATAAAACTCGGCGCTAAATGAAATTTATAAAAAATAAAGCAAAAGTCCATTTTACTAGAATGATCAAATTATATAGTTCTCAAATAAAAATACATTACACTGTTTCTTAATTTATCTTCATCCCCTCCATACAAACTCTTTTTCCTATTAAAATAGAGCCGACATCCAATTCAAAAACCAACTCAAACAGTCAATTAATTTTCCAACTTCCATTAATTTCCCAATACTTAAATCTCTATAGTGGGAGAAGTTAAAAAGTCTAAACCCTTTTACTAATAAGACCCATCCATAATTACGTATTTCTGAATCATCAGAATGATACACAAGCTTAAAAAAAAAATTTATCTCTCAAATTAATCCCACTTAGTGGCTAACAGAAAGCCAAATAACCATTAAAAAGGCTTCTAATACTCACTGCCTATCTATCTATAAATACCCAAGTTCTGCAAATTTCTCTCATCACAGCACAAATGGTTAGAGATTGAGAAGTTGGAGAGAGAGAGAATTAAACAAAGAAGATGGCAGAGCTGATGACATACCCACCAAGAAATAGCTTTTCTTCTAATGAAATTCATGACATTGAAACAGTTCAGAACAGCATAGCCATGGATTCTGATAACCATTCATATCATCTTCCCAAGACATTTACTCTAACTTTCCCTCCTTTCCTTCTCAGAAAGGTAAGATACAGATCAAGATTTAATTTCCATGAGTTTTATCAGTTATTATCGATATAAATATTACTATTTATGGATATATGTAGATTGTTTCAGAGATGATAGCCACATTTCTGCTTGTATTTGTGACTTGTGGTGCGGCTGCATTGAGTGGGAGCGACGATGCTAGAGTGTCGCAGTTGGGTGCCTCCATGGCCGGCGGGCTGATTGTGACGGTGATGATATATTCTGTGGGGCACATTTCTGGAGCTCACATGAATCCGGCGGTCACGCTGGCCTTTGCGGTCTCAAAGCATGGCCAGTTTCCTTGGATTCAGGTGGTGGGGATCAATAGCTAATCTTTAATGAGAATATATTTCAGAAATCTTAGTTCTTCCATATAGCTCATGGAAAATCGCAAATTACCGGCGGTCAAAGAGTCGTCAGAATTATTGGTGGTTGAACCGGTTGTGTGACCGCCGGTTTCAACCGACGGTTTAACAGGCAATTTATTTTTAATAATAAACCGTTGGAAATGCTGATGAAAAAATAACCACCCCATAGGCCCCCGGTTTTTTGTTTGGGCATCGGAATTTACCGGCTGTTTTGATCGCCGGAAAGCCGCCAGAACGTTTAGCCACCGAAAATGACCGCCGCAATTTGTTTCCTATGCGGTTTATATCGGCGATTAACAGACCGCCGGTATATTTGCTAACCAGCGAAAAAGTGATATTAACCGTCCCAAAATACCACCCGTGATTGACAATTTTCTGTAGTGACTTACTAGAGTGACTTACTAGTACTACAAATCTCTCAGGTCCCCTTCTACTGGCTAGCACAAATAAGCGGTGCGACAGTATCCTCGTTCGTCCTCAAGGCTATGCTGAATCCTATAACAAATCTTGGGACTACAACGCCTTCCGGCACGTCGCTGCAAGCACTCATCATGGAGGTTGTAGTCACCTTCTGCATGATGTTTGTAGCTTCTGCAGTTGCCACTGACACTAGAGCAGTGAGTTCCTTCATCAGTATTGTCTATTTTTTCCTTCTCAAACTCTTCTTCCCCGGATTTATTATTCTGTGCGGAGTTCGGAGGCTATTCGGAGACTAATAAAAATGCGTCACGTCACCCCAAAAATGTACCGCGCTCAGTACCGTGTTCAATACCCTGCCCTTGGTACCGAACGGTACCGACCGAATTTGGTACCCGCCCTCGGTACCGTTCGGTACCGAGAGCTTAACCGGACAGGAGAACTGTCTGGAATCCGCACAGAATAAAAGCTCCAAATAGTAGAGCTTACAACATTCATTGATTATGTTTCTTCTGTTGGAAAACATGCAGGTAGGAGAGTTAGCAGGTTTAGCAGTTGGCTCCTCAGTCTGCATCACCTCTATTTTGGCAGGGTAATTAATCAATTAGAAAAGATACACAGCACAACATAGCTACTAACAAATGAAAATGAAATTAAGGCTTCGTTTGGGATGATTTTTTTACTGCTTCTTAAAACAACTTTTTAATATAAAAGTTAAAATTTTTATACTCAAAAGCTGTTTTGAGAAGCAGTAAGAAAACCGTCCCAAACGAAGCCTAAATTTACATCTCCAAGAATAATTAGCTAAGATGTTGAGTTCTCATATTGCTTGATGGAAATTTGAATTTGTTCAGGCCAGTATCAGGAGGATCAATGAACCCTGCAAGGACACTAGGACCAGCACTTGCTAGCAAGCGGTTCAACTCACTCTGGGTCTACTTTTTGGGTCCAGTTATTGGCACATTATCTGGAGCATTTTCTTATAACTTTATAAGACTTGACAAATCGCTCATATCGGAGTCACAGAGGATGTCATCTTTCCAGCTTCGTCGATTGAAAAATAAAGAAGTAGCAAACCTTAATGCTTCAGATATTTCTTAGTTTGATGAGCCACACAGGCTTTTTATATAAGTTGAACTGTTCTAAGATTGATGTAAAATAAACTTTTATTTGTCTAATAAAGTCGAAAATTATCAATATAATGGACGTTGAATCAATTTTACAATCAGATCATATAATGATAATATACTTTATGTTGGGACTACAACACCTTCCGCCTACTGCTGTTGGACCTCTGCCCGGCCGTCGTCCTCCATTGCTAGCCGACTACGATCCCTTTGACCACCGTCGCCCGCCAACTACGATCCCTCCGACCTCTGTCACCCGTCAACTATGGTCCTACCGACCAAATGAATCGGCTGACAAACTCTTGAGAAAAACTCTCATATCACTAAATTCTTCCATTTCCCATCATATAATGTGCTTTATATGATGTATATTTTATACATTGAGACAATACCTTCCCCCAAGGAACTAAGGAAGAGCCACGTGTAGTCAACTATAAACACTAGTGGATTCTTTTCAACTAGGCTAGATCCCATGATTTTTTCGCTTGTTAGGGTTTTCCACGTCAAAATTTGTGTCTCTTATGACTGTTGCACCTCTATCTCTTATTTGTCTCTGTACTAGATTTTCATATAAAGATTGGACAATTAACTTTATATCTCTTTACCGCCACAAATGTTTTAGGACCCAACAAGTTTTTTTAAAACATTGTAATAAAAAACTACTTTACATGGTGGGAGTTACAATATAGATGTGTATGTTTGGTCTACACGACCATAGTCGATAGGATGGAGGCCGGAAATACCATTGTCTGGTGTGGAGGTCTGAGTCTGAAGGACCGTAGTCGGCAGGAGATCATGGTAAGAAAGACCATTGTCTAATGATGGAGGTCGGATGGACCATAGTAGGTGACGGAGGTCAGAAGGACCGTAGTCGGCAGGAGACCAGGGGTTTGAAAGATCGTAGTTGGCAGGAGACCATGGTCAGAAAGACCGTTGTCTAGTGAAAGAGGTTGGATGTACCATAGTATATGATGTAGGTCAGAAGGACCGTAGTCGGCAGGAGACCAGGGTTAGAAAGACCGTTGTCTGGTGATGGAGGTCGGCAATATTCTGGGAGAACTATGAGCATCAAGTAGAGGCCTGGTGGAGCTCAAGGCCTCAAGTAGTGGTCCGTCGGAAGTTCGGGCCTCAGGTGATGTTCTGGTGGAGCATAGGGCCTCAAGTGGTGGTCCGACAAAAGTCTGGGCCTCAGGTGGTGGTCCGGCAGAAGTCTAGACCTTAGGTTGTGTCCCGATGGAGCACAAGGCCTCAAGTGACGGTTCAGTTGAATTCTGAGCCTTAGGTGGTGGCCTGGTGACGGAGCAACGGCGTTAGACGGTGGTCCGACGGAGGTGCGGGTCTCAAGTGGTGGTCCGGCGGAGCAACGACATCAAGCGGTGGTCCGACGGAGCACAAGACGTCAGGTGGTGGTCTGGCGGAGCACAGGACATCAGGTGGTGGTCCAACGAAGCACAAGGCGTCAGGTGGTGGACCAGTGGTGGTTCGACGGAACTCCGACGGTGGTCGATGAGGCAAAGAAGCAAGAGCGATCTCCGATCTCTCTTTATTTTTCCTTAGGCTTAGGGGTCCCCTTTTCATGAGGAGAGGGAGCTCTATTTATAGATTTTTGGAATGACATGGCCCATAAATAGGTGGAGAATCAAGGGTTAGTTGGGAGTGGTTGTGGATGAATGGCCGATGTTGAATCCTTTGATCATGAACTGTTTGATGGACATTTGAATGTCTTAGTGATGTCGGAATTCAGTGATCTTGGGCTCGTTGGATTTGTCTCGTCGATCCGCTCCATTCCAGTATAAGCTTGTTATGTTTGGAAATCGTTTGGTAATCCAAATTTTGGTTCAAACACAAAGCTTCGGGTCCTTGATTTGGACCGATTCGGGCTCAGATTGAGTCAAATTTGGTGTCTTTGGGTTCGTATTTCCGAGACGCTCAGTTTGACTGTAAGTTTGCTGAAATTGGAGTTCAGATGGTTCCAATTTTAATTTTGGAAGTTTCCAACTTGATTTTCCCTTGAGATTCGTGCCCGATCAAGATAATTTTTTGTATCAATTATTACAATTATGTTAGACTTTATAGTTTTTCACTTTTTGAGTTTCCATGTAAAAACTGTATTGCAACTTGCTGGATTCTTGGGAGAACTTGAGCTCCTTCGAAGAGAGAGAGAGAGAGAGAGAGAGAGAGAGAGAGAGAGAGAGAGAGGAGTGAAAATTTATATGTATAATTTTATGGCAAGCCAAGTAGTTGATCCTGCTGTGTCAACTGCTGCTGGAAAACGATCTAAAAGGAAATCTAAGAAAAAAAATGTGATTCGTGTTGTGCTTGGTTGACTTTTCTGTTGATTTCTGGACTATGATAAGACAATTCTGCTTAACCCTTGGTTGGCCTTTAGTTGGCAGCCTTGGTGGTTGGTGTGGTTCAGTGCATGCTCAGATCTTCAACTGGTTGTTGTGTGGCTTACAACTGCCAATGGATGGCCATTTCTTCGCTATTCGGTGGGCGCAGGATTGCCATACTTAGTCCTTTTGGATGGTAGCATTGATTTTGAGTCGTGTTTTTGCCGTCTCAGCTGTTGCTTGAACCATTGGGTCTCTTCTGGTGGTGCTTTGGGTGGCTCGTGTGGCTCTGGGATTTGGATTTTTCTTGGTTCTCTGGTAGTTTTGTTTCGTTGCTTTAATTTCTTTTGTTAATTAATCTTATAATAGGTAGAACGTCGGCTCGTAGATTTTCTTTAATGTATGTTCTTTTAGTGAGGTAATTTTCTTATAGTTATCGCGTAGCCCCTCTGCAGGTTTTATCAAAAAAAAAAAAAAAAGTCTCATTCGATTGGTTTTGGCTAAGTGTAAGTTTGAAGCATCCCCTCTAATTGAAGGCCTCATGTGATCTATAGCTTTTTATTTATATTTTATTTTTTTGATATATGATATACTTGAAGACTCTTGTTCTTGGTGTAAACACCCACTTCGATGATGGCGTTAAATGCGAAGACTTCAACATCGAAGATTCAAATCAATGGCTTTATAAATAATTAAAATGGTGTAGACTTTGTAATCAAACATTATGCAAGTTTACTCCATTTAATACATAAAATACTTTAATAAAAAAAATATTAAATTAGTTATTTTCGTATCAAAATAAGGTTGGCGGGTTAACCCGAGCTCTATTCGTTAATAAACATGTCAAAAAGCATGAGCAAAGCCTAACCAGTTTATTAAAAGGGTCAACTCAAACCTAAATTGTTTTGGCCGGATTGGCTGACTAGGTATTTTTGACACCCCTAGGATAAAATAAGATTTTTTTACTTATTATTACATAAAAAGTTGTGCATACATAAATATCATAAATTATCAAAACCATCAAATTTTTTATGTTAAAATTTTGATAAGAGAAAATTTATCAGGCTTAATCTAAAAGTTATCTTTTACTTCAACTCAACAACAATGAGTTTAAAAAAAAAAAAATGAGTTATACCTTTTTTTTCCGTTCATGAACGCAAAATGCAATGAAGGGGACAGTAGTAGACTGCCGAGCAGTGATAGTCATAAGAAAATAATCCAATGATAGCAGTCAGATGATGTTTGTTCAATGATGATGATGCTTGAGCGATGTTTGGTCAGGCGCATAATATTTGATTATAGGCACACTCCATTTGACTATGGGCACGCAATATTTGGACAGTATTTGATCATTCAATTAATATTCAAAAGTTATTCAATCATGTTTTTCAAGCCATTTGGGATGTCTATTGATTGGCCTTGTAAAGACATCAAGATCGGTTATAAGTTTGTTCAAATCAAAGTTTTAATTAAAAAAAAAAATATTTTAAATACTATATAAAATTCATGCTCATCAAAAAAAATTTCTAAAGAAATATCATACATAAAAAACTATTAAATGTATTTTGTACTTAGTGATATGTATAAGAAGCTTATATTACACTAATTAAAAAATAAATTTAATAATTTTTAATTTAGCTTGACATAAATTATATTAAAATATTCATAAAATTTTGAATAAAACACATATTTCACATCCAACTAATAATAATTTAATCCAAAAGATTGAATTTTAGTTATGTACATTGGAAGGAAGGGGTTTGTGGTGGGTGGTGGACCAAATAGGAGGGTGACATAATTGAATCACTAAAAACTCGTTTTAAATTGAAGGATATGACCCATTTTTTATACCCTTTGAAAATTAAACAAAACGAAAACCCATTTTTCTAACTTAAACAACACTCATTAATTAAAAAAAGACAAAAAATTCAAAGACTAAAAGTTTGAACAAAGAAATATATCATATATATATATATATATATGTGTGTGTGTGTGTGTGTGAGTGAAATTATTACGTGTGATCACCAAACACTATTTCGAGACAAATCATGATGCACCACGTTACCAATACACTATGTATCAACACTATATATTGTTGTATATCGGGTGACATGGCGCATCCAAATTGACCTCTAGATGGTCTGATGACTGCACATAATAGTTTCTCTATAAAAATAATGGATCTGTTGCGGGCTAGAATATATGCGGCGATAGAGTTTTAATTGTTTGTCTTAGCGTTGCACGGATATCCAGCTTACACACAGAGAACAAAAGATTTTTTACGTGGAAAATCCTTAAAAGGGGAAAAACCACGGGGCATAGCCCAGTTGAAAAGATTTCACTAGAACTTGAGTTGTTTACGATGGGCTGACTCGCCTCTGAGGACTATCAGATTACAAGTAGCAATTGTACAATAGAAATCCGGGTGACAGGTGATATATATATATATATATATATATATATCTGTGTGGGTGTGAGTGAAATTATAACGTGTGGTCAACGAATATTTTTTCGAGGCAAATCGGATGCACCACGTCACCAATACACTATGTATTGACATTATATACTGTTGTGTATCGTGTGACATGGCGCATCCTGATTAACCTATGGATGATTCGATGACTACACATAATAATTTCTCTATAAGTTTACATGGTTCAATAAGACTATAAGTTTACATGGTTCAATTAGATACACATACGTCCACAATGACATATAAATCAAATATTTCACTAAGCTTCAAAAAAGGTAGATATATTGAGAGAAACTAAACTTCATAAGATAAAAGAACACCACTTTTTTCGTGTTAAATACTAAGAAATAAGACAAACACTTGGATTTAAGATGAGGAGGTTGAATGTGGAGAGAAAAATATCGATTATGTTTTCCTTCTCTTCTCTACTACATGCAAGAACTACTTCATGTTCTTCCTTTTCTTGTTCTCCTCTTCTTAATTTGAACTCCTACAATGGAGCTAGGGAAAAAAAGAGTAACTATTGTGTATGGAAGAAATAAATTCAACCACCCAACATTTCTAAACTTTCAGTTTGATAGTAGTTTCAAAGACTTGTTTGTAATTGAGCTTTTAGAAATTTTAATCCCAAAGAAACATTTCAAATAACACTTGTAAAGAAAATGAAACAACAAGAACACAAATAATTTACGTGATTTGAGTTCTTACAAACTCTACATCCATAGGGCAACCTCATTCATTATTGTTTATTTAAATATGTGTGGAGAAAATATGATACAAAACTTCTATATACAGAAAATTGTTTCTAGCTTTTCTAAACAACAAAAAAATAATAGCCTACAATCGGCTGAACCAAAATTAATGAATGTTTATAAAAGTAAATAACCCAACTACCGAAACATAATAACAAATTTTCACCGATAGCCTCAAGAAATAAAATAGTCGCAAGAAATTGATACTAATGGCCTCAAATAACTCCACGAACAAGATCTAAAATAGATATTTAAATTAAGAACAACAAGAACAAAAAATAGACAAGCTAAATCGGATGAATTAGGGAACAAAGCCCAAAAACCGAGAGCAGCAAAGCAAGGCTCCAATCTTCCTAATCTAAATAGGAGAAATATACCTGCATTTCAGCATATAGTATAATATTGCAAAGGAAAAAGCTCATACGGCATAAATCCGACTTCCAACCGACAATCACGTATGATTGTCTTTCTCATAAAAGAAGAACACACATGAGAGAAACAAGAAGGGTTCACCTTCTCCACACACTCAGAAATCCACCGATTTCAACTCTTTATTCATTCTCTTTCACACAAGAAACCCAACACCACAAGCCCTAGTCTCCGTCCTTGCAAACCCTTTCTCTCACACACCCGAACACCAAAGAATAGAAAACCCCAGCCCTTTTCACTCCCGCTCCACTTAGGGAGTAAAATAGAAAGAATTGGTTTTGAGTTAGGATGTCAACATTAGTATAAATAATAATCAAGAACCTAAAGCCAAAATAAAATTTGGTAATAAATAAATATATGATAAAACATAAAGAGTAAATTCATTAAGTAAATTACTTAACTAAATAATTAATTTAATTAAAGCTATTTTATTTTAAATCACATATATCAGTAGCAACAATCTACTTATCTTCATAGCATGTGGCCATATTTTCTCTTAGTTATAGCAATCTACTTCTAAACCTCAACTTCATAGCATCTAGCCAAGCTCTCTTACTTCATAAGTCCTGACATACACACAGTTACCTCCCTATTCGTATATCTAATTTTCTATAAAGTTTAATATCTAAATATACCCCTTTTAAAACTGAATGGATAATTCAGTTTATATGTGGGCATAAATATTGATGGATCTCACTAAATTAAATATGTTTATTTATGTTTAAGATTAATTACTTTTTGTTCGTTTGATTTTATGCTTTGATGTTTTTTATTGTTCATTGTTATTTTTCTCCTCATTAGTATTAGAGCTTGGACTAAAAAGGTGTCAAATCCAAATATGAAGGATGGGAAGATCAAAATTAAAATGTTTGATGACCAAATCATCATACTATTTAAGATGAAAAAATGGAGAAATATATATGCCAAAGAAAATTTAATCAACCACTAAAGAGAATAAATTCATTACAAGTCAATCATAAAGAGTGCAAGTTGATGCTCAAACAAGATTTGGGGGAAATTTGTCCATCTTTTAGTTTGAAAACATCCTCAATGAATCATTATAGTTGGCTTCATGAGGACACTCCCAAACTGACGCCGCAGCACTGCAAGACGGATCAGACGTTTTTTTTTTTGTTGAAGGGTTGCGTCCCTTATTGTTACTTACTTATCTTTCTCTTGTATTTATGAATTATTAAACATAGAGAACAGGGCATCTGTGAAGAGAAGCAAGAAGAGAGCCAGAGAGAAGAGCAACATGCACTTATTTCTACCCATGTTCATAGTGAATTTCTTGGTGTGGTGTGGCTCCATGATTTTTTCCCTATTTTGGGATTTTCTATCTTAAATCCTAGTGTTTTTTTTTTTTTTTTCGTTGCTTTTATTTTCTTGCTTGTTTCATCATTATGTTGTTTTTTTTTTTTTTTGGACATTTAGGCCATTTAAGGCAAACTCACACACACAACGCATACACAAAGACTCAAACCCAAGACTTCTTAGTTGAAAGCATAAGCTCTCAACCAACAGGCTAAGGTGAGTTGTGTATCATTATGTTGTTTACTCACTCACCCCAACAACAACAACAACAACAACAACAACAACAATAATAATAATAATAATAATAATAATAATAATAATAATAATAATAATAATAATAATAAAATATTTAGCATGCATGTTTTTCATCTTTGCAACCATGGGCGGATCCCCCTTGATGTCAAGGTGGGCATTTCAAATACCCCGCCCTCAAAAAATGCCCACCCTCAAAAAAATAAATATTGGATTAGCGATAGAAATTTTGATATTTTGCATGCACCCCCCTCCCCTTCAAAAGTATCTTTTTGCCCTAATATTATATCCTAAGCATCGTTGCTTATCACGTAAGTTCACACTTCGCAACCGCTTTTGACATTCAAGACGTCGCCGTCTCGCAGCCATCTTCTTCCCATTTGCATTCGACGTTTAAGAGGTTGCTTGCAGTTCGCTCTTCGCCCTGCGGACCTGGCGTGGTCTTTGACCATCAATCTAATTTGAAGATAAATATGTACTTTGTATACAAATTTGAAGATAAATAAGTAAATGGAAGATAAGTGATAAAAAATTTCTCTTATAAATTTAATAGTATTATGTTGATTAATTTTTTTTTATTGTTATTAGTATTTGATTTTATTATTTTATTATTATTATTTGTTATTTTATTATTTTATTATTATTGTTATTATTATTTTCTAATTAATTAAAGCTTTGCAAAAAAAAAAAGTTGGTTCTTCCACTGTTTGCAACAAATTTTTGTTGCGTGTGAATAAGCTGGATCCGCCATTTTTGACGAATTCATTTAAAAACAAGTTACAATGGCTGACTTATTTGTTTGTAATGTATGTCTTTTTTCATTTGATCTTTTATGTGGCGTCGATGATTCTAAGATATAGTCCAAAACTAAATGTTGACAATTAAAGGGCATAAATCTGAAAGGTAACGAATAGAATTCTTTGGATCAGGAGAGCTTAGAAGGAATAAAGGTATAAAAGTAAATCCATAGCAAAGGCTCGTCAGGTATTGATCCTTCACACCGTACTAATAGGGAGTCCGGCTTCTGTGCATATTTAGAACTATAGCTCCAAGTCATGAAATATTATTTTGTGCGAAGATTAAACGGAGAGAATCGTTTGAATTTGTTGCACTTTAATTGCTTCTTTTTCATGATTTTTCAAATACTCAGTAGAAAGACAGCAAATATGCATTCATAATTGCACTTTTACTGAGTATCTAGCGCTTTAATTGCTTCTTTTCCACTTTTTTTCAAATACTCAGCAGAAAGTCAGCAAATATGCATTCATAATTTCACTTTTACTGAGTATTTGCTAAAACACAGCAAAAGGACAGCAAAAGTGCAATTATTAGTATATTTGCTACGCTTTAGCTGCTTTTTTTGGTGCGCTTTAGCAAGTACTCATTAAAAGTGCAATTATGAATGCATATTTGCACTTTTGCTGCCCTTTGCTGAGTATTTGCAAAGCACAGCAAAATGACAACTAAAACACAGCAAATCCGGTCGGTTTCTCAATTCGGTCTCCGCACAAAATAATTTCTCCCAAGTCATACAATTTTTTAAGTATGAATTAAAAAAATTCGTTCAAAACTCCATGACTTGAATATTATGGGTGTGAAAAGAAAATGGGTTTGATAATCCCCATATGAAGCTAAATTTGAAGTCTTTTTGAGATCACCCTTTTGGACTCTAAAAAAGTCTTGATGGCAAGGGTTTAAGGGTTTATAAATATATGGCCATGGTCTTAAGCAGCTTAAACATGCTTAGAAGTGCATTAAGCAGGAGAAGTTCCTTAAGAGGGGCAAAATAGAAACCAGTTCTACAGTCAATCTGTTAAGAGTTTCCTCATTCCAGTCTTTTCTAGTTAATTAGCTCATTAAGCTTGTTTGCTTATTTTCTTGGGAGAACAACCTAAGCGAAGAAGTCATGGAGGAGAAGCATGACATGGATGAGGAAGAAGAGATAATGCTGCCTGGTTTTCGTTTTCATCCAACAGATGAAGAGTTGGTGGAGTTTTACCTGAGGAGAAAGATACAGCAGAAGCCACTTTCTATTGAGCTAATCAGGCAACTGAATATATACAAATATGATCCATGGGACCTTCCAAGTAAGCATCGATCGTTCATTCTTAGATTATTTTTTAAAAAGCAATGATTTTTTATTTTTTTTAAATTTTAGAATATAAACTAATATCTACTTTTTGCCAGGTTTTTGGGCTAGTTAAAGGCTTTGTTTGAGATATCTTTCTTATTGTTCTTAAAGCAGCTCTTTAGTATAAAAATTAAAAATTTTGTACTTAAAATTTGCTTTAAGAAACAGTAAGAAAGCCATTCCAAACAAAACCTAAGTTGTTAAGTTGTTTACTTTCAACTTTCAAAGTAAAAAAAAAAAAAGACCCCAAAATAAGGCCACCAAAAGAACAAAAAGATTTACCACCAATAATCGCCAACAAGCCACAGAAGCCCAGGTGATAAATAAAAAGCCAAATCATAGCCCACCAAAAAAAATTGCTACAACTGCAACGCTAACCCCCAACATCACAATCAACCATAAGAGAAACAGCCGCATCCATAAATAAAAATAAAAAACCGAACAATTATGCTCATCTCAATTTCCATAATAAAAATGTGAAAAAGCTTTAAAAACTATACAATTGAAGGAAAAAACAAACTTGGAAAAGCCACCATTAAAGTTAAAATCATAAATAACCAGAGTGTAATTAGTATGTGTTTCAATGAAGATAAATTATCACTATCATAATCACATAAATGATGCTATTTCTGTTCTTATCTTCCAAATAGAGCTAGCAGCAACAGGGGAGAATCAATGGTACTTCTACTGCCCAAGAGATCGTAAATATAGAAACAGTAGCAGGCCAAATAGAGTCACCAGGGTCGGATTCTGGAAAGCCACTGGTACAGACAGACCCATCTACTCTTCTGAAGGTATAAAATGTATTGGTTTGAAGAAATCTCTTGTCTTCTATAAGGGAAGGGCTGCAAAAGGAATTAAAACTGATTGGATGATGCATGAGTTCAGACTTCCTTCTCCAAATGTCCCAAGACCTTTTGATAAGAACATTCTAACCAATGTAAAGTCCCCTATAAATACCATCTTACACAACTAGTAGTTTTCATTGATTAGATTTTCTTCCAAGTGCAGGACTCGTGGGCCATCTGCAGGATATTCAAGAAGAATATTAACGTAGTAGCCAATAGAGCAGCCTCACAGTCCTGGGCGTCTCCATTAACAGACTCTGCAGATTCAGAATTCTCTCTTCTGAATGCAATGAACAGTTCACATTTTGCATCAGAGAACATCAGATGTACTGTCAATAGCATGGAGAAGCACAGGAGTGCTGAATCTCATTCTCCTTTAGATGTTTATGGCTTCAGGTCCTTCAATTTGATCAACAACAAAGCTGAAATGCCCACAAGTTCTGTGTTTTCATCACTTGGAACATTAATACCATCATGTTGTAGTATAGACTTTGGACAACAACAGCCTTATAATGGTTATGCAGACAATTATCCATTAGAGATGAGAGGCAACTTGGGAACAGAAGAAGAAGATATGATGGTGAAGAAATCTCTGAATAATATCCTGCTTGGTAATAATCAGTGGGGTAATGTGAGGAACACGGGGGTTCCCTTTAATCTTCCACCTAATATTTCAGATGAGCAGAAGCTGAATTTACCATGGGGATTAAATTTACTTTAGAGTATTTTTAGGGAGGTGGCTTGGGGTTTGGAATCCCCAAGATTTTGTTCAAAGTTTTTCATTGAAAACTTTAGTGGCTTTTGAAGTTTAATAAGAGTTTATGAGCTATTTTCATGGATGCTAAACATTGTGATAAGGTCCAATCTTCTATTACTCCCATAAAAGCTAATGCTACTTGGGTTTGGAAGAAGCTTTGTGGTATCAGAGCACTTGCTAACTTATTAGTATAAAAATTATTTAAAAATTTTTGTGCTAGAAAACTGTTTTAGAAAACAATAAGAAAGATGTCACAAACGAAGTCTTAAGACAGCTTTTAGTTACTATTTTCATGATTTTTTTTTTTGTTTTTTATACTTAGCGGTAAGAAAATTATTCCAAATGAAGCTTAAATCTTTATAATTGTAGATTTGGTTCTGATTTCATGGGAGTTATTCAATATGTTTTTTATGGCTCTTCTCTAAGCTAAAGTTCTTCATTATTCATTTTCCATTTAATTGTTTCATGTGCAATCAAAATTATTTCTCTTTGTTCAGCTATGTATCAGTGGATGTCTAGAAGATTCCAAAATCCAGCCCATTAATGTATACGAATCAAGGAAAATTTTTGAATCATATATGATGAATTTTGCTATTATGATAATTATTTTAAAAGTAATAAATTTAGCAATAATAAAATTATGAAAATATCCTGATGTAATTTTGTCTTATGAATCCTTAGATAAGAACCAAATTTTAGTGGATTGAATATGTAAGCACTGATAAGGATCATCCCATATGATAAAATATCTCTTTCCTAAGTATAATTTAATATGTTTTTGCCCAACTTATTCATTTAATATAGGATTGTAATACCACCAAATAAAATTGTTGACTCTCATAAATAAGAGAGATTTTACGTGCAATTTTCGGATGTAGTTTTTCATTCGGACATAGTTTTTCGTCCGTACTCCAATCACGTGAAGACATGTGGATTTTCTCTCTAGTGTACAAGAGATAAAAAAAATCCATGTGTCTTCACGTGATTGGCATCCAAAAAGTGTTCGGACTCTGCATATAATAATTTTTTCATAAATAAATGGGCACATGTGCCCAATCAATGATTGATGATTGACAAAAAAATTGTCAAGATTATATGATAATAGTTGTCTCATGTTGGCTCATGATAATAGTTGTGTCTCATGTTGGCTCACGATGAATCAGGGGTTGGGTCTGCTTCCAATGATGTTGAAATATATATATATATATATATATATATATATATATATATATATATATATATATATATATATATATATATATATATATATATATATATATATATATATATATATATATATATATATATATATATAAGTCGGGTTTATGCCTCATCTATGGACTTGTTCAAATTGAACATAAAGAATTAAAATCCTCCTTCGAGCTTCATTAAGTACGAACTCACATATTTCATTGTCTGTCACTTAAATTGATGTATATCCTCTGTTATTAGGAAGACGACATACAAGGTCCACCCTACATGTTTCACTATTATGGCGTAATGCTTGAATGATTCTATCTTGTAATTCTTGAAGTGTAACATTCTCATTTATTTCAATCGGACGATTCCTTCCACCAATATATGAAGGGATAAAATCCTCCGTAATGTTTAGATAACCATCATAATACATAATGAAACGTGACATTATTGAGATTGACGTTGGAAGGGATAGGCTATATACAATACATCAAACGATTCAATAGGTTTTCGTCATGACTATTTTTTTAAATCACCGTGTCAAAATTATATTTGTAATCAAAGAAAAAGTACTAGAATACAATTATATGCAAGAAGATTCAAATTGAAAAGCTATTCATAGTAACAAATTTTATAATTTATCGTTCATCATTCTCAAAATAAATATTGATAGCATGGATAAGATTTCACATCTTTCTATCATTTAATTACCTTCAGACATTCATTAGGTTAAGAGACATGCGACAACAAGTTTCAATAACTATCAAATATCAACAAGAACAGTTGATAAAACTCAGAAGGTGAGGAATCACAGAGAATATCAAACAGTGTAATTATCATTCAACAACAACATAAGTTTTGTGATATATCTATTTTAATTTAATTTTGAAATCTTTTAGAATCAAATTTAACATTTATTATTAATTAAATATCATAATGAAACTAATTCTTTATACTGTACATACTATACTTATATTTAGTCTTCTTTATTAGTTTTTCATACTATTATAATATAAATTTCTTTCTATATTTTATTATTAAGTATATTTTATGAATATATAGTTTTGGGCAAATATAATATATAATGAAATGATATACATTATATTATTTGTTCATATAATTATTTTTATTCATATTATAATAATAATTTCTATTTTATTTATATAACACACTTATTCAATTGTATCTAATATATTTAATTAATATATACTTTCTTTAATATTTCTTATTAAATATCATTGATCTCTTTTTAACTAATTAATTAACATCTATACAAAATAAGTTTAATGGGATTCTCTTTATGATTTCTTAAATTTATATAAAATTAAAATCATCACTGCTTTTTTTTTTGGATAGGAATAATTTTCTTAGTTTATGGTTTAATTTTTTTAATAATATATGAATTTAAATCTAAAATTCTACTTTTATTATTTTACATTATGAAAAATATACTAAAACATTATGTCTTTATAAATTTACATTCTATAAAATGTTAAAATAACATAATTTTTTTATTATCTTTCACAATAACTTTTTCTTCCACTAATCCAATAGCATTAATTGTTCTCTAAAGAAATTAATACTAAAATGATTTGATCACTAAAATTAAAGGTTAATTAGATATAAGACTTTTTTGTCACAACTGTTAACTAAATCATGAACAAATATTTCTAAAAAATTCAAATCAAACACTATATTAACAGATGTCATATATATCGTAAACATCTACAAATTTTTTAAGAAAAACAAACTAACCTTACAAACTTTGATATGCTTCTTCAAAATAATGTCTGAATTTTTCTAGCACCCAAAACCTTCTAATTCTTCCAAATTTATAGAGGCCGGAGTGGCAAAAGTTATAAGAATGACGAGCGAATTTCACGGGAGCAGAATTTAGTGGATCACTGGCACGCCAACAATGATTCCAGCTTGGAAATGGAGGAGATAATGGCGAGCTCCGTGTGGAATTTGAGGAGAAAAATCCAAGCATAATTGACATAATTGACGGGCAGAGAAGCTAATTTTACAGGATGGAGGCAAGAAATAATTTAATATAGAAACCGGAATGCAAAAAATCCGGTTTCATATAGAGACCGAAATGCAAAGATTCGGTTTCTTCATCTTTAATCAATGGAATATAAGGAAACCGGATTTCCAGCCTTCGTTTTCGCTCCTTAATTGACGCTTTTTATGCATATTTAGACATTAAACGCGCTCCTTATAATTTAGTCATTTTTAAAGCATTTTGTCCAAACTTGCATGCTCCCAATGTCACCATTATTCACTTTCTGAAATTCTTTAATAGAAGATATGCGTCTCTCTAACGTATTCTTCAGCTTAAAGTTTATGTACCTTGTTGTATAGTTGGATACGCAACCTTGTTTACACATACACATACAAGATGGTTACAATATCTAGAGTTGGACTGTTAAATTTATTACTTGAATAATCAAATCATGTCTAGCTAAATACTTCGGTTTCATTGGAACATCTTTTGATTATTATTTTTTCATTATTTTCAAGATATTATTGTATTAAAAATTTATTATAGAAAACAGTAAAAAAGTTATCTCAAATGAAACCCTAAAATACTTATGATTGAATTATTGATATTGAATAATTTGTTTACATCTCCAAAACGGGAGATAGATGTGATCGTAGTTTTTTTTTTTTTCTATTTGATTTTGTGCTTGAACATTAAGTGAAAATTTTTGTGATTAAATAAGTAATTAATGTTGCGTCCAAAATAAATTTTGGGGATAGAGAAAGAGTTTATTTGTCTTAGCTTTTAATGAATCTCAATATAGAATCAATAAATGCAGAAAGAACATACAAAATATTTACTTGCAAAATATTGTGTTATAAGGGATCGAGTGCCTCTCTAGAAAGCCAAAGAATGTGTTTATATAATATAATGACTTAATCTAGGGGTTCTATTTGAGGTTTATGATAGAATAGAGAATGTTGGTGTTGATTGCGACAGAGAGGGATAGACGTTGACACCCAACAACGAGATTTGATTTTTCCAATATGAATTATAGAAAGCCGATGTTCATAGGTGGACAGATATATCCAATAGCAGAGTTAAATCTTATCAATATTATGGAGATGATGTTGGTTTATGATGCCGGTCGTTAGTGACAATGGTGGTTGTCAGCAACAATAGTTGGTGGTCATCGTCGGCGGTAATGACTAGAGAATGCAATGCAATGACACTGACCCCTCGTCCAATGTGTGTCATTTACAAGAATAAAAGATGAGGAAAGGAGGAGGAAGAAGAGCCATAGGGTCGCACTGCGGTAATTAATTTACTTCGGTTAGCTTGTAATTATAAATACTTTCAGCTTCATAATCAGTAGTCACATTCTTGAAAATGCCACCATAAATAATAAATTTCAAAATCTAACTGAAATATTTTTACTTATATTTTTTAAAAAATATGATTTCTACTCATTTTATTTTATAAAGAATAACAATAGCTCAAAATTCTTGTAATGATGACAGGTACTTAAATAAAAGCTTTTTGAGTTTTGACATCTTCATAAATCGACTACTTCATGTTCCTAAATGCGACGCATTCTTCTTCCTCTCTCAATTTCCAAATAACTTCATAAAATGTTATTAAAAAATATCGAAAAAAAAATTAGCATCTTATTATTCAGATTTAATTTATGATTAGTTGCAGCTAAGTATTATAGTTAGCAATATTGTATAGTTAATCAACGAATAAGCACCAATAGTTAGCTATACTTAACCAACCTGTAACAATAGCTTATTAGCAACTAACAGGTTGCTATAGAAATAATATGAAATTTATTCATGAAAATCTCCATGCTCTAACAGATCACTGTAGAATTTATTTCTATCATATATACAAGCAAAGATGATAAATTTAAGAAGAAGAAGAAAAAAAAATACTAGGCCTTTGCAGGCTCTATTCCTGCTTCTGGTCTAACAAGGAAATAACAAAAATGAAGGTTCCCTGTGCACTTTTCTTTCAAGAAAGGTAATCTTGCTTAGCTTTTTATGGCACCAAATTAGCTGATCACCTGTTATTCTTGGCATTTTCAGAACTCTTGACACCAAATTTAAATCTACCTGAGAGAAGAAGAGGTCTTGGTTCGATCTGTCTTCCTGTGGTTTCTTGAATTTCTTAACTAAGCAATTACCAGTCCTCAGAAGGTCCTTCAGCTTCTTCTCTTTCTGTATTTCAAGCAAAAAAAAAAAAAACTTTAATTAGATAAGAACTGAAAATCAATATGACCATTTCTAACAGTTGATTCATGTAATGATAATAGTAATATTAGAATATAATCACACAATTTACCTTCTGCAAATTCGATTGAATTTCTTCCATGAACTCATAATCAGATGGATCTTGGACCTCCACATTACTCTCAGCTAGAACCCTGATTAATATAGGTGTTTCATGTTTTTCAGCCTTTACAAACTCCCAAAAAATTCTGATTGTTTCTTCCATAATATCCTCCAACATTTCACTGGTGACAACATAATCAAATTCCTTCTTCTCAACATTATCCTTGAAGGAATCCTCTGCAACATAAAAATTTAAAATATTTAACTTTATGATATGCAAATGCATTTATCAAAGAGGAATACAGATTTTACAGTAAAAGAACTCACCTTTCATGACTGGTACTTGAAGAAGATTGCGAAGAACACATCGCTGTTTGACATAATTTGGAAGTCTTGGTCCTTGAAATGGCTCATTTTCTGTAAATCGTTGGACTAAAACTTGAAATTGTTGGAATTCATCTGCAACTTGACTGTATTGGTGTCTTCTGAGTGGATCAGATTCCGGTAGCTCACGAGATTTTTCGTATTGCCATCTCAGGAATTCCCATGAGAGACAAGTCTGGCCAACATAAACTGTTTCTAATTCACATTGCAGATCCTTAAATAACTTTTCTGATGGATCATCTTCAGATTTCTTTTGGCAGAAAGTAAAGATGTTTTGAGATAGATGAGACATGATTGTTGAGAATGAATGCCTTTGGGTCCCCAATGAATGAAGAGGATTCTTCAATTGGAGAAAGCCTGCAACAGTTGAATGAAAGAGCTGAAAATTAAAAATCCTTTTTTTTTAGGTGAATGTGATTTTAGAAAAAGAAAAAACGTGAGAAGATTCAATTACCTTTTTTTTTTTTTTGTGATTATCATCTATTTCAGACAAGCTAGTTGGATAAATGTATTTTGGTGCTTTATTATTATTTTAATAATTGGATCTTGCTAGAGGACCCAGCACCTGGTCCTTGCAATGATCAAGATGGATAAGGAATCTTTTCATTTTTTTTTTCCATCTAACCAAATTTTATAATGTAGAAATTTTTTATAAATTTCAGAACAAGTTTTTAGGCTTAGAAAGTAGAAACAATCTCAGTGAGTCCTAAAATGAAAATAAAACTAGTTTGCAATGCTGTATAAGAGAGAGTACTTACCCATTGCATACATCTTCTGATAATTCAAAATATCAAATTTTCTCATTCTCTCTCGGTAACTTTTATAGAATTTCTGGAGCTCATCCAGTGGATCCTCACGCAAGAACTTCTCGTCAATCCGAAATGATCTCAAATCTTCGATTGTTCTTGGACTTTCGGATTCCTCCAAGATTGTAGGAAGCCCAACAGCTCTAACTTTCTTAAGTTCCATCTTAAGTTGTTCGATAAGATCTTGGTGTTCCCAGAGCTCATCCAACTCTTCAGAATCGAAATTAAAAGGTTTAGATTTTTCTGTTTTCTTTTTCGCTACATTTAATTCCTTGCTATTCTGCTCTGTCTCTGCTGAAACTTTTGCAGAATTTATCAAATCAAAATTTGATGTATCATCTCCAATCTTGCCCGCCGCTTCTTTGTCAAAAGACTGAGCTTTTGGTTCTGAGTCAACTAAATCTTTAACAAAGTGAACTTCTCCGAAGCTATCTAACCTTGCGCTACCATTCTTTACAGAAGAAAGCTCCTCATCGCTGGAATCTTCAATGAATTCTATTTGCAAAGAATTTGCAGCGAGCGATGAAGCATCACTTGATTTTGCAATTTCAATCAAAAGATTTTCACCCCCATTCAATTCTAATTTGGTTTCTGTTTTTCCAGTTAATTTATTTTCTGCATGAGTTTTGGATGAATTGATTTCTTCTTTAACAAGAAGAGGAAGCTTCTCTGCAATGATGTCTTCATCGACCTCTTCTTCGTCACTCAGATGATCATGATCATAATTATGATCATGAAGGTGATCGTGATCATCATCATCGTCCTCATCACTTCTTTCCAAAAAGAAAGATTCATGCTGCAATTGTTCAAGCTTATCGATAGAATTCACTGAAATTTCTCTATTTTCTGAATCATGCTCTTTCTCATCAAAATCCTTCTCTGATAATAATCCAACTATATCTGAATCGTATATAAGCTCCTTCACAGAGTAGCCATCACTTGATGACTCAGTATCAGAATCAAAATCAAAGCCAGGGAAATCCTCGGAGATTAATCTGATCTCTCTGCCCCCCATTGAATTGGTTTCGGAACTGAAGGAATTGGATTTCTCCTCATCCAAAATCATATTTTTATAGTCAATAAAATCTTCTGTTTTCTCTTGCTTATGTACTGAACCCAAAATTTTGTTATCGTCAAAATTTCTATCTTCTTCAAAGGTAGACACCATAGGGGGGCTCAGAAAATCTTCTACAGATAAGAATCTCATATCCGTGTCCACTCCTTCAAAATTTTCTTCTTCGAAGCCGATGAAGGATTCATGAACACGAAGAGTCATGGTCTCTGGCTCTTCCACGAAGCCGCTGAAATTATCCTCCGATAAGAATCGATAATTGTGAATATCGGCAGCATTCAAATATGGTTGATCTTCCTTCTCTGAAATTGCAATAGTTCCTACTTCATCAACCTGTTCTTCCTCTTCAAATTTTCCAATTTTGTCCTCAAAATTCTGACTTTGGTACTTGAAACTGAAGGCTGGCATCCTTTTCTCATCCTTCTCATCCACAAAGAATTCACCTTTCTGATCAAACTGCTTGACTTGCTTCAATTCTCTTGATTCCAAGAATTTAAAATCATCTCTGTGAGAGGCATCACTGTTCTTGATTCTGTAACATAGAAAAAGAAAAGCAAAACAGAATTAGAATAAAAGTTAATAGTAGATGTCTGAAACTGTCTGACAAACAGACCTACCTGAAAAGATGCCCAGCCATGAATCTAAAAAAGAGCAACACCGAATTCACAAGAAAAAGCAAACAAGAACTGATAAAAAACCCAATCTTTCTGTATATATTTCCATCAACTGCCTTTTTATCAAGAAAGTTTAGATGGGCATCAAAAGAAGATGTTTTTCCAGTACCCATCTCTTTTCCAGCGATGAATTCACCTCCTCTTAATCTACCCCAAGGCCTCTTAATAAGAAACTGCTCTCTTTCCTTTCTCCATGAAAATCCTCGGAGTAAGAAAGGAAGTAGACTTTCCACCTGAGAAAGTAATGAAGCAAAAGCGAGCATGATTCAATTGGAAGTAAACTGAAGGTGAGAGGGAAAGATATGGTTATGAGAGATTGAAATCTTACCTAATTAGTGAGACTCAGAGGAAGAAGAAAGGGGGATTATGTGCTGTGTAAGAAACCACAATGGCGGCTTAAAACTCCCTAAAGGTTTTTATTTTGGAAACAAATGGGAGATCTGTCCTTCGCGGGGAGCCTAATATTTTCCTGCCAATTGTCCTAACGGGAGTGATTTCACAGGTGAACGCTGACTCCACCTAACAGTTCCCGTATTCTTAGTCGGAAAGATTGGAATCTAACCTTCCTTCTACATTTTCGTATAAATTTATCTGTAATTTTTTTTTTTTCAATAACTCAAAAGTAATTTACATGTAAAAATAAAGGAATATTAAATTATATGAAACATTAAAATGATGGGGCAATTGCATTTACTAAACTTAAAAATTAACATCAAGACTAAGAATTTAGGTAATGAGATAAACAAATTTTTTTATTTATATTATGAAAGAATTTAGAAAAAAAATTGCATTATGACATATTTTTCATTATGATGGACTTGATTTCATTTCGATTTATGTAATGTTAATGTAGCCCATAGACAACAAATGTGACATTAATTTTAGTGAAAATTAAATGGCAACTAGGCTCATGGTGACCTAATATTTTTCGAGAATTTTTTCCAATATGTTTAGTATGACATTTAAATGGTTTTAATGGTTTTCCTTTTATAAGAGTTATAAAAAGGTAATATATTTAGTGAGGGTCATCATAAATTCAATTTTGACTTTATATCCATATTTAGACTAATATTTGTATTTTTTTTATTTGTACAAATATCATGAAAGGACTAAAATACTTCGAATGAGGGGTATTCATTAAAATTTAAGATAAATATTCTCTTTTTTTAATCTTTGTGAGACCTTTTAATGTTAAATTTGTACATTTTGCATATTAAGATTTGTGTAATCACAATCGATGAACCATTTAATTTATCCAAAAGTTTAAAAAGGGGTCAGGATCTCTTTACCAATCTTTAGCCTTCATGCTACCTTTGCTCAAGCATGTTCAAAGCGCCAACTATTTCTACAAAAAGTGCCTTAAAATAAAATAATTACAATTGTCCCTAAAAGTTCACCTAATAAAAAATTTGAGATTTATGTTAAATTCAATCCACCTATCCTAATTGAGTTTCCTTGTTAGTTGGTAGAAATTATTCTGTGCGGAGACCGGACGTAGCTTTGTGTCCGGAGACGAATCAGAGCACGCAGCATCACCCGGTACATAACAGGGTACACAACAAGGGGGTGAAGTGGCGTGTTCTGATTTACCTTCGGACAGTGTCCGGAGTCTGCATAGAATAATTAATCGTTAGTAGTTAAATAGTTATTTAGAATGGTATTTTTTTAATTAATTTTCTAAATCTATTCCAATATGCTTCATGGATCAGTCACAACGAAAGCTCCCTCTTCATGATAATGGATAAAATATACATAGATCAAAACAAAAAGGATTCAAACTACAAAAAAATAGTAAAACACATGCCCCATGTATTATCCCATATATAACTATCAAATAAATGCTTATAAAATCTCCACCTTATCAATTCCCCTAATATTCAAGATTGAGGTCTATTTCAACCAATTCTCTATCACATTAGAAATCTAGAAAATGAATAATGATATTCTAGCCAACCAAGTGAAGAGGTAGATGGATTATACACTCATAATTTAGTGATCAAGAAGGCAAAAATATCATCTATAGTAAGCTAAAAAATGTAAATAAGTTGCTTATATCCATCTCTTCTAGTGAAACAAAATATAACCACACATGAGATGCCTTTTCAAAAGTTTATTGTTGAAGGTGGGGTACTACAACATTTTTTTCTATGAGGAAGCTCTAATATTATCGACAAAAAAAGTTCTCCACGGTTAGAAAACTTATGATTGAGTTAAAAAAAAAAAAAAAAAAAAAAATTCCAAAACAAAACTAAAGGCCCTTAATCTTAGTATATGCTCCACTCAAATAAACCACAATCTACATTATTCTTGTTATAAATAAAATGTTCCATATAAATGCTCTATTCAACTTTCCAAATGATGGTGGTGTTGCCATTATATCTTAATTTGACATTAATTCTCAAATATAATGAATTAAAACTCAATTGATCCTTAAGTTAATATCATAAGATTGACCCTTATATATTAAGTTACAAAAAAGATCACCCCTTATCCACAGCTATCGTCTATAATTACTAACTAAGCTTGCCTAAAGTAAGTAGTGAGCCGTTAAGTTGAACTCATCCAAGAGATTAAACAAGTCACTTGCTCGCTGACTAAGCTCATCTAAAGTCCTCAGTGACCCATTGAGAGTACTTAAGGAACATTGAGTTTTTTTTAGTGGAATTTACATACATAACTCTCAAAACCTTCTTATTTATGTATTTAACACATAAATCTTACTATTTATATTTACCACTTTGTTAACCCCTATAACATACGTGATGAAAGAGAAACTCGTGTGCAATCTCACATTGAGATCTTGCCAAAGGCTATTGACTAGACAACTGCATGTGGTGGCATGTGTGTGCAAAGTGCAAGTCATAGTAAGATCAAATGGTGGAATGCCATCAACATGACTTGCAACTTCTATTGTCTCGAAATCCTTAACAAAAAATAAGACAAGGGAAGTTACAATGAGATCTCTCTGGAAGGCTATTAACAAGATTGATGGCGAAGCATGTGAACCCTCACCAACAAAGAAGATGAGAGGTAATCGTTACGCGATAAGACATCATTAATGGAATGCTTACAATAAAATTTAGAAAAGTGATATTTTAACATTACGTAAAAGAATTGAGTGAAACGTAAGTAGATACAAATTTAGGTGTTAGTATGGAAAATAGGTAATTTTAAATGTTTTGCATATACATTTCTTTTTTTAAAATTTACTTAAAAGACAAACAATTAAATCAATCCTAGTACACAATGAAATAAAAATTTAGAAATATAATTTCATGATGTCATGCTATTATTTGATTCCTTAAATTAGTGAATGGAAAAAAAAAATTAAATTTCGATAACCCACTAATGAGATCATCAATTGTGATATTATCTTTGACATCTAAAGTGGTGATGTAAGGATTGAATTATTATAAAACAATTTATCATAGTATTTTTATTTAAATTTAATTAAGATAATCTTTATCATAAATTTTAAATAATTATTTAACTATTGCATTCATTTTAAATTTACTTAATAGTTCTTAAATCAATCAAATTTAAATTTAAATCAATATGTCCTCACTACATAAAATCCTTTTTTATTAAAAAAAAAAAAAAAGATGTTGCTTTATATTTTCCAAATTAAAAAACAATTAAACAAATATAAAATTAAATTAAATTTTCTAGACCTCATAATTGAGAAATTATTCTGTGAGGATATCGGACAATCCGGAGACTAATCAGAATGTGTCACGTGTTAACGCAACAATACCTTTGCTTAACCTGTACCGCAACTTATTACTTCTTGACCAGCAAGTCTCTTTAAATACTGTAACTATTCTCATTTTAAGATAGAAGCTTTATTTTTACTTTTTCATTCTCTCCGCTCTCTCTCTAGTTCGCTTGCTGCCTTTCCTGTCTCACGGCTTCTCTCTCATCACGTCACCCAATACATAACGGTATCGAATAAAAAAAGAACTTAATACATTCTTATTAATCTCTGGATGATCCGATGAACGCGCATAATAATTTTTTCTTCATTCATATTGTCAGTTTTTTCTTTCTTTGATTAATATTGGAATTGAAAAAAAAAATAGAGCTATTGACCTCAGCATTTGAATCAAACTAAACTTTCACCTGAACACCTGCGACATCCCGCACCATAATATTTATAAACAAGAAAAGAATAATTTATGCGTACGCGCCGTGAATAAAAAAATAAATAATAAATTATGTCATTCATTTTTTATTTTTCATTATCTTTGCACGCGCTGAGGTATCCGCTCGCATCACGGACGGTGATGGAAGGTGTGGAAGTCGCTCTCCATCGCACGTCGCTTATTGGAAGCCACATTCGAAGCACAACGAGTTGAAAGAGCCACAACAGACAAGAAGACAAAGTGTCGCGATTATATTTAATTATATTATTAAAATAGCTTATAATCATGATTATTTTTTCTTAATGATTTTCTTAATCCATTATCAGCTTAAATCACGGAAATTACGTTCACAAGGTTGGTGAAATTGACCCCAAAAAAAAAAATCGGGAGAAAATCGGACTGAAACTTACATATCAACAAACTTTTATGTATAAGTATGTATGGTGGATTTTTTTTTTTAGGGGGAGAATCATTATTTTCACTTAATTTAAAATTTGTTATTATGTTACTTAGAATCATTCTTTTTTTTTTTAATGTTATTAAAATTATTATTGTAATTTGTATGATGATATTAAGTGGTCGATTGAAAAAAATTATTATGATTAGAATCAACACTAGTCAAGTGTTGGTTCCTTCATCCTACTGCTATGTAACATGTAGTCTTTGTATGTCGGTTCTCATGTTCCTATTTTATTTCTAAACTTTTTTTATCGGTACATTGATGGGATTCGTGTTCTCCATACGGGCAACTGAAATGTAAGGTGCTCTGTTCTATCCCAAAAAGATATACAATACAGGAAAATCGTCAATTACCGGCGACCTTTTCTAGCGGTTAAAGTAAGTTTTCCGGCGGTTTTGAAAAATTTTGACAGTCAGCCAGCATTTCAAAAACCGTCAGAATAAACATCATAGGAAAGGAATTCCGATGACCTTTTTTTGACGGTCAAACTTTTCGGCGGCTTAACAATCGATAAATTCCGGCGGAAAAATCGTCGGCTGCCGCCGGTTAATTAACAGCGGTGTACCGGTCGTTGAAAACGATGCAATAATCGGCTGCAAAATAGGCTGTCTGGTATCGAAGTTTCCAATGATTAAACTATTAATTAGCTGCTGGAAACCTGTAGCATTAGTAAAAAAAAGATAACCCCCACCCACCCCCCCCCCCCCCCCCCCCCCCCCCCCCCCCATTTACACCAATTTTCACAATACCTTCACAAAAATAGAATATTTCTATTTATTTTGTATAAAACAGCAATAGAGTCAAAAAATTAAACAGAATCCACAGACAAATATATAAAACAGGAACTTTAAGGGCATAACCACAATATACAAGCCACAGAAAAAGAATCCAAAATCAACATAACATTTCATATGAAATAACAAAACACAATCAATATGTTTCACAATCAACATAATAAATGAAATCCACACTAATCATAATATATGGAATCCACACAATCAACAATGCAGATGTTCTAAATACACCAAAAAGTTCTTCAAACAAATAACAACAATAATCATCCTCCGTGTCCTAACTGTCCTGTGATTCAGGTGTCGGCTCTTGCTCTTTCTTCTTCTGATTTTTATCTTGATATAATCGCTATAAAACCCCTCCAAAGCTATTTTTTTTAGTGCTGTTAGTCCCGCACGAACTGGCCTTAGTATGGGACGAACTGAAGAAATTGTGAAGAAATCTGTATGATTCGTCTGTACGAACCTGGAAGGGTCGGGACGAACCGTCGGGAAGAACCAAATAGAGAGTTTCATCCAGGGATGAAGAAATTGGAATTTATTTTCCTCTGGACGATTTGAATCCAGAGAAGATCGTCTCGGGACGAATCGGGATATCGTCCGGGACGATCCTGCTTAATAAATATTTGAATAGTGTCGTTTTTGAAGAGAGAGAATGTCTAGGAGAGAGAAAACCGTGGAAAGAGGAAGAAAAGAGGATTTTTGGGCAACTCCGATTCGTTTTCGTCCGTTGTTGTAGTTGGGAAAGTTGATCGACTCGAAGTAAGGCACATTCCGCCTTTCTCAATTTTCAGAAATGAAAATTTTGACGATTTTTCTGTTCCAAATTTTGTTTCCGTTAGCGAATTTTTGGTATTATTTTCTTCTTACAAAGGTTTTACAGCGTAAATTTTGGTATATTTTTGAGATGATAATTATGCACATTTTGAGTATATTCTGGAAGATTTTTACCGGATATTTTGAATTCTACTGAGTTTTATTCGAATAACATTTTATCTGGATGTCTGATATTATTACTTCAGTACAATAAAAGTCTTATAATATTGTTGTGGATATTCTATGGTAATTTGGTAAATTTTTTAATCTATGAATTTTGTGTAAATTTCGTATACTGCCGTTATGCCGCCGATTTTTCGTACGAATTCTGATTTTTCTGAATTGATACATTGAATGAATTGAAGTGTTTGTATGCTATCAGAAGGGAGTTATAAGGGGCCAGAATCCTTTGAAATTTTGTCTATGTCAGGAAAAACTGAAATGAGCTCTGAAATCTGAAAATAAGTTATGTTCTGGAAATTCCGTATATCTGTTTTGTTCTGGTGCTATAAGCACAAAGGGAGACATAAGGGGCCAGAATCCGTCGAGATTCTGTAAGTGTCAGGGAAGGGAGGCATAAGGGGACAGAATCCGTAGAGATTCTATAAGGGTCTGGGAATCTGAAATCTGATATGTTATATGTTATCTGAAATCTGATGTTTGATATCTGATAATCTGTGCTGTGACTTATATGATTTATTTTATGAATTATCTTATTAGAATTATTTGATATGAATGTGATTTTATCTGATTTCTGTACGATTCTGGTTATTCCGTACGATTATGTCTGCTCTGTGACTTGAAAGCTTTATGATATTGTTTTGATTAAAAAAAAAAATATCTATTTAAGTATATATATATAGTTTTGAAAATACATTAATTTTCTTTGAGAGAAATCAATTTTGAAATTTTTGTTTTGAAATCGAACGCAATATTAGGAACAACATATATCATCTCAAAAAGACGAGACTGTCGTTCATTAATAGGTTCAGATTACAAAGCTTTAAAGGATCATTAATTTTATAATCAAAATCAGGATAATAAAATGATATATCTCTCCAAGGAAAGAGGATATCATTTATTATCAATCCTTTGAATATAATGATAATGATCGTTTAATTGAAATTTTCCAAAGATAATTAATTAGAGGTTTTGAAAATTTCAATTTTGAAAATTAGATCTGGGTTTCTAAATCTCCTACGAGCGCAAGCCCTCGTAGTTTATTATATCGTAGGAAATCAAAAATTTCCTACGAAAACTCTCGATTAAAATAGCGGTGTAAATTTTATTTAGATTTTCAAAGATTGATATCAAAGGAAGAAAATGGTAGGAATTTCAAATGGGATTGGTTCAAAATTGAAGACTTATTTTCGGGGTCAAAGGAAGAGGAGTAGGGAGTGTTTTTAAGATTCTGAATTACTTCAGAAAACACTCCAATCTATCTTAAGTGTTGGGCTTAAATTTGATTGAAAGAGATTTAATATTTAAGTGATCAATTTTATTAGAAAGTTGGGATTCAATTCCCGGAGGTTGAGGTCTTATAGCCCGAGCCAGCCTCAGAACCTAAGTCTAAACTGGGCACTAACAATTAGCACCCCGAACCTAGCTAGTACAATGCGAATCTGGTCTTACCCCGGCCTGGATTGGGGAGCCAGCTAAACCACCTAAACGATTTAAAATCATGTATCCGGTCTTTTCATGTTGAGTGGTAGGGACGTTGTTTAAGAAAAGTTTTTGAGAGCGGGGCCGACATCTAGAGCGGATCCTAATTGGCCCCTTAAACTTATGTTGGGTTTGATGTCTAAGCAAATGCAATTAAGGGTTTAAAGGTTTTTTAAATTAGTTGCTAATATGATGCATGCTGATCGACTCAATTAAAAGTTTGAATTTGAATGAATGCTATGAAATGAGGACTCCCGGCGGTCCCGGGGTTATTTCTTAAAACGTTAGAGTTTCTATGTGAGCTTAAAGTTTTTAATTTGATTTAAGTAGAAAAATTTTTATTAAGTCCTTAAGAGCCTACGATCAAATTCCAGGTCAAATCAAAATCGACATGCAGGTAAGAAGACTAGAAAAAACAGGTATCTCTAATGCACAATCAATTTAAATAAATCAATCAAATTAAATATATCAAATTGAATGTCCATATGGCAAGTGCCACTCATTATTACATCTCAAAAATTACAATAAATTAAAATGGCCGGGCACCACTGACTACAACCCGGATTTCTAATCCTAAATCAAATGGTTTTGAGACTTGGGATTCTTCTCGTTGTCCAATCCTTCATCTTCTCACGAACACCTTGATTCGTCGGTTCAGGATATCCAAATGGAAAGAAACTCCCCCTTGATCGAGGTGTTATCTTTCCTCTTTGGATATTTGCAAAGTATCCTAATTTGAATTCCAAATGGAAGAAGACTCTCCCCTTTAGGGATGTCTTCACCTCTTTGGAATTCAAATTGGATATCTATATCCCAATCTCAAACCATTTTAAATAAATACAACCTTAATCAAATTTACATCTCAAATTTAAAACAAAAATCTAGACTCGATCCTGCAAGGTTATCCTAATAATCAACAATTATATCTATAGTCCCAAGCAATTAATATTCAATCTCAAGCAGTTAATATTCAATCTCAAGCAGTTAATATTCAATCTCAAGCAGTTAATATTCAAAATCTAAATGCTCAATCAATTACAACGTAAAATGCAATAAATAAATAAACAATCACATCAATCCTAGGCTAGCAAACAGCATGCAGTGAAAACTCAAAAAATCCGGCACACAGCTGCAAAAAGTAAAACACCGGCCTATCCTAAAACTAGAGTCGGTGATCCTAGCAAACCATCTAAAGTGTGTGAGGTAGGTCATATAGTTTTGATGTGTCCTAATTAGGATTATTATTTAAAGTTATCTAAAATTCGATTAGTTGGAAGGTTTAAAGGATTTAAGTTTGAATTCAAATATTAATGGCTTAAGATTAATTTTAAGTTTTATTTAATTATTTGTTGGATATCACCTTTGTTTCACACCGAGGCCGTGAAGTTTATTTCACCTTCCTTGGGGCTAAGTTAATAGCCTCGTAGGCCTGGGTTACCCAGTGGTACCCGGTATAATTAAATATTTTAGGTTGATTAAGGCTTAAGAATTAATGAATTTTATAAGAAATGTTTGGTTGCTGATTTTTAAAAAATTATTAATTTAAGTTTGCCATTAATCGATTCGTGGCGTTGTGCCACCAGGCTCGAGGAACCAGCCTCCTTAGGACACTTAGCCCCGCAGCCCGGAGTAGTCCAGCCGATAAACCAAATTAATGTAGTTTAATTATATGTTTTAAAATGTTAAATAATTAATGATTAATCTATTTTTAAGGTTTAACACCCCTTGGAATCCATTCGTGGCATTGTGCCACCAGGCTCGAGGAACCAGCCTCCTCAGGACACTTAGCCCCGCAGCCCGGAGTAGTCCAGCCAATAAACTTCATCTTTAGGATGGTTGTTGTGTTTTAAAAGGTTTGTTGAATGTTTTAAACATTAAGTTAACATTTTCTGGAGTTTTAGAACTATTTTGAGTTTTATGAATTTTTTGAATATTTTAATCATTTAATTAAGGGGTTGAAAATTGACTTTTTAATTAAGGTTAAATTCTGGACAGCTAGCATTTTATTAAAATACTAGACCTTACTACGATCAGTTAGAAGGTAAGTACGTTGAAATCGGATTTTTCTACATTTTATTACGAAGGTTTGAAGTTTTGAACTAGATTTGAACTAGAGTTGACCGATTTGTTGACTTTTTGAATTTGATGTTTTTCTGAACTTTTAACATTTTTAATAAATCTTAGGCATTAATAGGAGTTGAATGCAAGTGAGTTTGTTCAATTTGGATTTTTCTAGAATTAGTTATGAAGGTTTGAAATTTGGGTATTTATTGAATTATTGAAAATCCTTAATTAAAGGCCCTTTTTGTGGTTTTGCTCCAAATGAGCTCCTAACTCCTTGAAATCAGCTCCAAAGGTCAGGAATGACCTAAGGAGAGATTTCCAAGTGTTTAGGATATTTTTGGAATTTTTAATATTTTTTAATTAATTATATTAATTAAATATTCAATTTCACTTAAAATTAAATTAAGGTTTAATTTGCTGTCAAATTAAGTTGATTTCAATTTTCAATGATTAAGGGTTCAATTATGATCAGTTAGAGGGGTTGGTCATAATTTTTGGATTTAAAATGGATTTATTACATTTTCCGGAAGGTTTAATGGCTTAATTAAGGTTTAAACTTAAGAAAATTGTTTAAGGGACTTAATGACCTCAGAAATCAATGAAATTTTCTCTAATGGCTGAGAGTGTCACTATGTTTAAAATGTTCAAGTTTCAAATTCAAATGAGGTGTATCCTAATCACAATGCATTTTCTAAGTTGTCTAATCAAAGTCCTTAATTATTGTCCTTAATGACACTAAGTTGTGTAGGTTTGAATCAAAGTTTGGACTAACCCTTGACAACATGTAAGAAAACATAAGCATCACATTCAAGTCCTTAAATCTAGGAGAACCTAGGCTAGGTGGTGTGTGTACAACCTAAACATGCAAATCAACCTAAAGCTTAATTAAGTAAAGGATTAATCGATGAATAATTAGCCAAATAATTATTCATTGATTAATTAACATTCCCCAAAAATTTCTATTCAAACATTCAATCCATGCTTAAAATTCCAAAGGATCTCTCAAATTCTCACAAAATTTAGCATATATAGTTTTAAAATTAATTTTTAATATTTAGAAGATAGATAAATTTTGGATGTTCTAGAAAATTTAAATAATTCAAAATAATTTTGAATAAATCTCAAAATTAGTTGTAAAATAGTTTTAAAACAAATTTGAAAGTATTTTAATAATTTAATATGATTTAAAATAGAGATTCTTTGAGTTTTTTTTTAAAAAAATATTATAATTAAACATTACTTAAATATTCAAAATTTATATAATCAAAATTATTTAAAATATATAAAATATATCAAATTAATTTTTAATTTAGATTAAATATTTTAAATGTATTCTCTGAATATTTAAGACAGTAACTTAAAAAAAAAAAAATTTTGAATATTCAAAATATTTCAATAAATTTGTAATTAATAATAAATATTTAATAATTCAAATAATTTAAAATATATATAATATTTTAAATCAATTTTAATTTTAAATTAAAGATCTTAATTTTCTGAGAAGTTTGATATATTATATTGAATTTTTGGATTTATATTTAATTTTATATAATTTTTTAAAGTTTTCTACATTTAAAATGATTTAAAATGAATTTTAAATCATTTTAAATGAAAAGGCGGCGCCGGTGACCACGTGGCGCTCTCGGATTCATCCAGCAAAACGCGGCGGCGGCGGTCAAATGGGCCCACGCGTTTTCCACTTAACCACGTCAGCCTCATCCCGCAACCGTTGGATCTCCGCCAGTTCCATCCAACGGCGAAGATCGAACTCCGCTGTTCGATCTCGATCAAACGGGATCAGACGGCAGGTAGTTCATCCCGCGTTCTGGGATGGATGGCCCAGATACCGCCGGACCAAAGAATGGATCCCGAATCGGATACACGGTCGGAACAGACCGTGAAAAAGCTCGATCTGGACCGTTGATCTCGTGATCAACGGTCCATACGACGCGCACCTGAAGCAGGCTATGAAAACGTCCTAGGATCGGTTTTTTGGCTCGTTCTCTTAAACCCGACGATCAAATTAAACGAAATTTAAAACATGGATTAAAATAGTGAACAGAAATTTTGGGGAAACAATTTTATAGCCTAACATGCATTGTATCGAAAGTTATTTAAACTAGGTGTCTTAAACTAGGTTTAGAGATTTACAGCGATTCAATGGACGGATTGAACCGTTTAAGGGATGGTTGCATTTGTAGGCTGTCCACGCTCCTTTTTGTAGAAGAAACCTTGGCTCGAAAACGCACGGATCGATCCCTAGGAGCCCTTGAACGGAAATCACCTCGGTTTGCCGGGAAGCCTGCCGCCGGCGAACTTCTAACGGTGGGATTCGACTATAGCCGTGTGAAGAAGGCCATAGGGATTTGAAATGGACTGGAGATTGGAGTTCAAAAGCTTTGGTTGGAGAGAGAGAGTTAGGATGAGAATGATCATTCAAAATAGGGTATTGCCCTATTCAAACTCAACCTAATCAAATGGAGGGTCCTGATTGCTTTAGAGGGACTCTAGGATGCTTCCACCTGTCCATGGAGTAGTTGGGAGCAGCAGGCAAGGACGGGTGCAAGGACAATGAGGTGGAAAGCCTCTTTTGTTCTTACTTGAGCACATGAGTTTGATTCAAGCCATTGGATCTTAATCTAAGGGTTAAGAACAGCTGTAGGAAGGTTCTAGAGAGTCTTCAAACAGCTGGAGATGAATTAAATGGGTTGGATTAGCTTAAGGAATTTGCTTAATTACCCTTATCCCATTTAAAACCTCATGTTGACTGTTTGACTGGTCAAACAGTCAAACATGAGTGAGGTGGCAGTCAAGGGGAGAGCTTAAGTGTTGGTTAGAATGAACCAAAGCCAAGGCCAAGTAAAGGGCTTGAGATTAGAATTTGATATGGGGCTTGGAATGGATTTGACCCAACCATAGAGTTGACTTGGTCAACCCTAATTTAATTTGATTGGCCAACATCCTAAAGCATGGTTAGGTCATGTTAGGAGTTGATTTGAAGCTTAAAAATGAATTCAATGGATTAAATGGGTTAAAATAACCCATTAAGGCTTTAAGGGCATTTTGAGTCAATCCTGGTTGACTTGGTCAACCAGGTGGGTCCAGAGTCTGAAAATAGGTTCGATCAATTTGAATTGATATTTGGAGACCATTGGAGGTGGTCCCAAGGTCTGGGGAGGTCAATTCAGTCAAAATGGCCGTTTTGACCCTTAAGGGCCCGTTTGGTCAACCTAGGTTGACTTGGTCAACTAGGTTGACCCAGGGTCTGGGTTTGGGTCGAACAGGTTTCAAATGGCATTTGAAACTTGCTGCAAGTGATTGCATTCAATTCGGAGTTCATTTGGTTTAAAATCACCGTTTGAGCCCCATTGAGGTATTTTGGTCATTTTGACCCCTGGTCAACTGGGGGTCAAAGTGGGTCTACCAAAATGCAGTTTAAAGTTCAACATATCAAGATTAAAGGTCTGGAAGTGACTAGAGGCTTTGGTGAAGGCTCTAAGGTCAGAATCTTCAAAGTGATAGGTCCAGTGGCATAGGCTGTAAATATTTAAAGGTTTTACAGCATGTGGATTTTGATTAAGTTTCTGAGGTTAGAGATCTTAGAATGGGCTCAAATTTGGAGGGTTGCCTCCAGAGACATGTCCTATCAGTATGCAACTGACAGACTTTGAATCAGAGGTCAATTGACTAGGTTTCAAAGTGTTTGAAAATTCAACGGAAAAGGCCTTTAGGACAAAACCTTTAGACCTTGGATTTGGCTTAATTGACCTAAGATCTAGGTAGATCCTAAGGTTTAAATGGAACTTAAAATTAGGAATCTAGAAGAATCCTATAGGCTAAGAAATTCCTAGAACTTGGAATCTAGAAGAAGTTTAGGATCTAGGGTAGCTCCTAGGGTCTAAGCTCTAGAAGAATCCTAGCATAGATCCTAGGGTCAGGATTCTAGGAGGATCCTAAAATTTAACTTAATTTAAAAATTAAATTAATTTAGGATCAAGAGTAGTCCAAGTGACCTCATACAAAAATGAGGTCAACAGATATCTGTTATGAACTCTGATTCGACATGACTTCAGTTTTATGTATCAGTTGTTTGACTTCTCTTGATCAGGTATATGTTCTATGATTTACGTACAACTATTTTCTGATGTGAATTTCTGATGATTTTGATTGATGAGTGATGTCTTGCTAAGTTGTTAGCTCATCCTTGTTTTCTGCTTGGTTTTCAGGTTCTGGGAAAGGGAAGGAGGTCTTGGACTAGAAGTTCTATGTCTGATCTGAGACTAGGTATTTTGCACTTTTGATTTTTGGTACAGTCATGACTTTTCTGTTATGTTCTGTTATTTCTGTCTGAAGCCATGGATTGTATTGTTTATGATTGTTTTGATGAAAGAAAAGATAGATGAACTGTTCTGCATTTGGATGTTTATAGTAGCTCTGTATTTTTCTGTCTATTTAATATTTGGAAGAAAGTCTGAAGCAAATTCCAAAACTAGATCCTGGATTTTCAACGGTTGTGTCGCGACCCGATGCGAGCGGGATCCGTCCCGGTCGGGTTGGGTCGTGACAATCGCAGCTCTACATGTATCTCATTTTGAATCTTTTTCACCTCCTCTATCTCTCTTGTCAGGGCAGCAACTCTCCGACTTACAATTTCTTCAACTCCACTAACATCATAAAATGCTGACGTAGATGAGCTGCCCTCATAAAAATATCTATATAGAATTTTCCCTTAAGTTTGAGGGGGACTTTTCTATCACACGACAACTCTAATACATTACTCCACTTCAACCATCCAACTTGATTTCTGCTCATAATGTTCCCATATATTTCACCTTCATGTTTGGTAAGTAAATGTGTGTAACGCCCCAGATATCAATAGTGAAAGGATTCGTCTGACATTCTGATCGAACTCCATTCCAGTTGCCTTGCTCGAACCTGAAAATTTTAACCACATATAATGAGCTTACAAAGCCCAGCAGGTCACCAAAGCCTACAACTGAAATCAAAGCACGGCGATGCTATCAATATGCATGTCAGTCTATCAAATCCGTATCAGTCAATGGTCAATGAGTCAATGCAATCCGAAAATCAATAGTCAATAAAACCAGTCAATGCAGCGGCAGGCAAATCGATAAATCAACACAATCAATCAATATCCGTCAATCAAATCGATGCTGTCAAATCAATACGATCTGATCAATGAAATCAATTGAGAAAAGCAATACGAAACAATGAATCTACGAAGTAGTCAATACAGTGCAGAAACAGTAGCGATAGCGAATCTATAAAATCTATAGGCAGTAGTACAATGAATCTATACGATGTCCATATACATGCTATCAATACAATATCTATATCTATCCATGTCCATAATCAATAATCAATAGGGTTAATGCTCAATGATCAATCAATGAAATCATTGAATCCGTACGATAGTAAATCAATTCGATAAATCCATCAATATCAATAAATTAGTCGGAAATCGATAAATCAATGCATATCAGGAAATCCATACAATGGTCTTACTCGACAAGCACAAACACTAGTCATTATCAATGATGCTGTTGTAGAAATCCATATTGCTGTTGTAGATATCCGTATTGCTGTTGTAGAAATCCGCACGTTGGTTTCGATCAAGAAGAGTCGTCACTCTTTTCGCCCGTCGGCATATAAAACTCCTTATAACTCCCAATCGTTATATCAATGATCTGTGGTCTATGATTTAAAGGAAAGCCCGTCGGCCCACCATCCTGTACAGGTATCATCTCCAACCAATGTTCAACCAGGTTCCCACTTGTCTTTCAGTAACAATCAATTCAATGCAATAATCGATGCAATAAGAACAATCATATCAATAGTCATGCACATAACAAGTCAATCTATCAATTTCGGGAAAATCAGAAATCATACGAAAATCGGGCAGAGTAACGGTTGTCGGTCAAATTTACACAAAAATCCTGCAAAAAGATATAAATTCCGAATCTCTCCAAATTACAACAGAATATCCACAGCATCAATACAAGACTATCAATGTAAAGAATCCAAATCAAATCAAGTCTTGATAATTTTCTATTCAAGTAAAATCGCGTAGAATCAATTCCGACCGATAAAATCTTCGTAGAATACAATCAAATCGTGTACAATAGTCATATCTATAACATACTAGAAGTTGTGCGGTGAAAGTTGTGTCAAATCAAAATCATGTCCAAAAGTAGACTACGAAAACACAAAACAGTGCACAACTCGATCAAAACACAATATTTCTGAAAACAGAAATAGGGTTCGGAGTCCTTACCACGAGATCTACACTTTTCCCAACAGCGGCGTCGGACGAAAAGCGCTCCGCGTCCTCCAAAACCAAGCTTTTCCTCTTTTTCCCTTTCTCTTTCTCTCTCCTCAAAATATCTGATTTTATAAAATGAATTTCTCTCTCCTCAAAACGAGCTCATTTCCTTATATCATACACAGATCGGCCTGGCCGATTGCCCGATCGTCCCGGGACGATCAGACCAATCAACATCATCCTGGCCGATGCTCCAGGGCGATGATCCGGCCGATATTGTGAACAGTGCCGATCATCCTAGACGATCTCAATATCGTCCTGGACGATCCTGTCCAGAAATAGCTCCAAAAATCAGCTGTTTGAATGCACTGATCGGCCTGGACGATCTCAACTTCGTCCTGGCCGATTCTGGGAGGAAAATCCAATTCAGAGAGGAACAGTAAGGGAACGAGATCTCACAATGTGACACTTAATATCCCCATCATATTTTAAATCAACTCAAGCAAGAACATTTACAATCTAACTAAGGTAGACATCCATAATTCAAGTTTACCTTCAACTCCTCCTCTAGTCTTATCAACAAGAATAATAATATCATAAGCAAAAAAAAAAAAAAAATCAAAGTATAACCTCTCTAATCTTATCAACCAGAATATCCATGACTAAAATAAAATGATATGGGCTTGAGGCTTGTTCAAAATCAACCTACCATCCATGACTAAAGCAAAATGATATGGGCAAATATTACTGATAACATCCATGACTAAAGAAAACAAAAAAGTAAATGCACGGAGATCACCTTCAGGCATCGACGGTCAGACTGAGGGCATCGAAGGGCAGCCTGAATGCGTAGGTGGGAAAACTGAGGGTGTCGGCAGCCGGAGTTAGGACATCGGCGGCTAGATTGCTACTGATGCAGGTCGGAGCCTAGAGAGAGAGAACTCTGGAAGAAAATACGAAACACGAAGAAATGAGGAGGTAGGGGCGGAGCGGCCAATTTTAGGGCAATTATCGGCGATTTTCTGGAGGTTTGGACCGCTAGAAAAAAAAAAGTCACTTAAAACTGGCGGCCAAACCGCTGGTAATTGTTGACGCCTGAAGAAATACGGGTAGTATGTCCGGTGGTCAGTTTGCCAGCGTTGTTTCTGACAATAATTTCGATGGTCAAATGTCTGCCTGTATTACTACTGGTAAATAGTGAATTTTCTGTCGTGATATATCATTTTCTTAGGATTAATCCAGTTTTAGATTAGGTTGCTTTGCAAGACACCACACTAGTATTCAATACGTATATATAAATGGTATAAGTTGATGTAAAGGTTAGGGAATATTGAATAAAGCTGAGTTTAATTTTCTTCCGAAGGATCGAAGTCATTCTCTCCTCTCTCTCTCTCTTCCAAAAAAGATCAAGAAGAGCTCTCTTCCACCTCAAGATCGCAACACATTTTGTACCTTTAGGAATTGGAGAGCATGTTGGGAATGGGGACATTGTTTGGACAAGGAGAAAAAGGTGGCCAGCAGAAAGCTCTTGTCTTTGTGGTAAGATATGTGTTATCTCCCTTGTCACATCACTCTTGTGACATATTTTGGTGTGTATTTAGTTGGTTTATTGTTTTTTTTTTTTTTTTTTTTTTGGGAAATTAGTTGGTTTATTGTTGAAGATCCTCACCAAGCCTACCTCCCATACGTCAGCATTTTTGTGCATTGACATCTTAGTCATCTGCCACCTATGCGTAAGGATCTCTTTAGATCATGTGAGAATCATGCTCCTAATATCATCATTTACCATTCTCCCAAAATATTTTGTTATGACATTGTGAGCCAAGTTCCTTCTAATTCCGTATGCAATAATATCGATGTCAAGACTCTTATTCAATATAGATTACAGTTCAAATTACAGTTCGTTCATGATCGTTTGTTTAAGTAATCAAATAAGTTTAAATAATTATTTAAATACTAGACTGTTAAATAAACAAAGATGAACAGCTATCGGCTTGTTTTTTGTTCATGAACAATATCAATTAAAGCTCGTGAACAAGCTTGTTAAAAAGCTTGATTAAATTGATATTCGCATATTTTCACATAATTTTTAGCTTTATTATAATAAATTATTCTTATTATATAAAAAATTAATTACAATTTTTATGTTATACTATTTCATTATAATGAATTTGATCATAAATAAGAGATATTTACTTATATTTGCACTATTTTTTGTTTGAACTGTTCATGAACAAATTTGTTTATAAGCAGAATCATTTTATGGGCTTGTTTTTTTTTTTTTTTTAAATAGACTTATTTGATAAATTGAAATCACTCCCTATATATGTTCTTGAATGGCTCTAGGTGATTGTATATTAGTAGGCTCGATAAATCTCATTTGTTTAAAGCTCAATAAGTATAAACAAACCAAACATGAACCAAATATAACCAAACATGAGCATCTACTCTTTTAAACAAACCAAACTTTAATACAAACAAAAAAGCTCAAATCAAGCATGAACAATTTAATAATAAACAGGCTCAAATATGAACAAGCACCTACTCAGCTCGACTCGATTCATTTGCAACCCTAATTTTGAGTGGCATTCAACTTTAACTATAGGATATTGTAAAGTTCTTTGTTGGATGATTCATCAAAATCCTTGACAAATCTAGCTCCCCAGTGGCTTCTCTGCTAGCTAATGTTAATTTTCCTTGCCGCTCCATTAGTTTTCTGGCTACTAACTCCTCTCTTTGACTTGGTTCAACCCAATACATGATGCAATGTCTACACATCTCCTCTCTAAATCGAAAGCCCTGGCAAATCATCAATCACCATTGAGCCTCTCTTTCACCTAACCCTAAGTCTTTCATCTAATTTCAAGTCTATCTATATTCTCAAAAATTTGACCAATAAGCATATTCATAAAGTCTAAGACTTTGTTTGGGATGGCTTTCTTACTGATTCTTAAAATAGTTTTTTAGTACAAAAATTAAAATTTTGTACTAAAAAAATTACTTTAAAACACAGTAAGAAAGCTATCCCAAACAAAACCTAAATGAGATTAACAATTGCTTGCGCTAGTTTAGTCAGGGTCCAAACATGCATGCTGAACATTAATGGCGATCATCATTCTTCAAAATTGCAGTAGGAATCAGAATAATATAAAAAATATAAATTATGGTATAAGTCCTCTATAATAATGGTGAGAAACGAATCTAAAGATATATATGTAGATGATGTTTCTCAATGATTCTTAGCATCTTGTATTCAAATAAAATTATTCCAGAAATATTTATAGATCGACTTTAAGATTGGTGAAAAAATATTGAAAATATTAGATAGTTACTTTTTATATATTGAAATTATTTCACAGCAAAGACTATTTTCTTAAAATATAAACTTCATAGCCAAGAGGACAGATACATCAGGATATGAAAAAAAAGTAAATGACTAAAAATACAAACGATTAAAAATTTATAAAGAACAAATTCATTATTTTTTTTTTTTTGGCTCCATTCTTGTATGAAATACTACCACCAAAGTTTTAATTTACAACACCGTAAGATCAGGAAAATGGTAAATAAACAATAGGATATTTAAGTTGTGTATGAAGTTACAACAACAATAACAATAATAACAATACTTTGTCAAACTATATAGGGTCAGCTATATGAATCTTTTTTCTGTTTCGAATGTCAAAATTATTTTTTGGTTGTTGTTTGTATGTAATACTTCTGTAAAATTGATTTTTTTACGGTACTTCATTTTTCGACTGTTTTCAGACGTTTTTTTATATTTGTTTCTCGGTTAGAAACATTCATTCTCTCAACCAACATTTTTTAAACTACCTTTTACAAAATAGTACCGGATAATCAAACGAAGCCTTAATGTATTCTGACATTCCAGATAAGACAGCAAACAAAACTATTTTAATTTAGGCCACTCTAAATAAAATTTCTGTCTCCACCGCTACTTTTTATGTAAAATTTTTTGTCTCCTCAAGAGTATCTTAATGAAATATTTGTTTATTTTCAAATTGGTATATGTTACTTATAATATATTATTTTTCAAGTAAAATTTTAGATTACATTGCACTAAACTAGTGAAATCTACATATTGTATAGTTTTTATTTTCATTATCACACTTACTATCTCCTTTATAAACTATATATCTTTCAACTTAACGTATAAATTAAGTTAACATTCCTTTTATTAATGTAATAATTAATAACATCAAAAAAAAATTAAGATAAAATTAACAGCAAGGGAGATTATGACTTAGGCTTCGTTTGGGATGGTTGTCTTCCTGCTTCTTAAAGCGGCTTTCTAGTTCCAAATTTATAAATTTTGTACTAAAAAACTGCTTTAAAAAGTAGGAAGAAAGCAATCCCAAACGAAGCCTTAGTTTGGGACAATTTTTTAACTACTTTCTAAGCAGCTTTTTAGTACAAAATTTTTTAAAAAGCAGCAAAAAAAGTTGCGGTCAAAATCTGTCCCAAATGAAGCCCATAGCATTCAATTCATTAATTTTTTTTCTAATAAAGTATAATTAAGAATAATAGAAATATAAAACTTGAATATTAAGATGTCTCAACTTTACTTAAAACACACAACAAATGAAGATTTGTTCCAAAATTCTGATCAATTAGTATCGTGCTTCTTAAGGCTTCAGTTTATTTTAGAAAATTAAAACCTACGAAATCAAATTATAAAAAATTAAGAATTTTATTATAAAAAATTAGGAACATAAAATGGACTTTGATTAGGATTTAAACATCGCACTTTGCTCCCATTTGTTGCCAAACCCACCTTTTCTTCTCCTCCATTCATTCTCTCCACCATTGTCTTTTTCAAGCTATAGTGTAACTACTTGTTTAAAGAATATTGAGTTGATCAAAATATATTTTAAACATTTTATCAACTAAGGATCTATTTGAGACGGCTTCAGTGTTTTGTAAAGGTGCTCGCAAAGTTAATGTGAAAAAATAATTAACTTTCTTAATTAAAACCTAATGTTAATATTATAGTTATGTTTCTCACAAAAAAAAAAAAAATAAACTATTGTTTTCTTAGAGTTAACAGACATTAACAACTTAGGCTTCAGTTGAGATAGCCTTTTTACTGCTTCTTAAAACAACTTTATAGTAGAAAAATAAAAAAAAATTGTACTAAAAAATTGCATTAATAAGCAGTAAGAAAGCTGTCCGTTTATCCCAAACAAAGCCTAAGCTATAAAAAACAGCTTCATTCTTACCATAGAAAATTATAAAAAAATAATGAAATATCAACAAAAAATAAAAAACAAAATAAAATTATGATTTCTATCTGAAAAATAAAGCTGTGAGAAAGTTATACCAAATAAATCTACACCAACTATTTTGTGTGAGTATTGGCTAATTTAGTTGATAAAAATATTACAAGTTATTATAAAGTTGTTAATATTAAATTAATGTTGTAATACTAAACATCTTCAAAATAATAATAATAATACTAATATTGTTTCCTATCCACATAAATATGTGGACCAAAGTTGATGAGTAAACATGTTTGAAAGCATCAATTTCCTCAATAGAATAATAGCATCTTTGAATCATTGAGAACAATTAATAATGCTTCTAACATCTACCTATTTTGATGTTGACGCATTTAATTATAATTAGAAAGGTAATTAGAAAGTTATTAGGATTGATATGTCTTTTAGGTTCTGGTTGGGACAATTTTTTTGTTACTTTCTAAAATAACTTTTTAGTATAACTTTTTTTTGAATTAGAAATCTTTATACTAAAAAGTTATATTAGGAAACAGTATGAAAGTTGTCCCAAACGAAGCCTTAGTGAATGTATTTACATATGTCTTTTTCTTCTAGTAGCAATTTTTTTTTTTTTTTTGGCTAATTCTTTAGAATGGAATTCATAATAACCTTGTTGGCAAGTTTGGCTAATTAAGGTCATAAAATCAGCATGTTTATGACTTTGAAGCAATGAGACTCTTATATGAAAGCTTAATTAAGCTTCTTATGTTTGTTGAATTAAAGGACAAAAATAGTGGTATTTAACTATTTATGCTTTTAAGTTTAAAATAAATTACTATTTATAAATTTATTAAATTGGAGCTGAAATTACAATTTAAATTACAAATTGAAATGACTTTTAATAATTTAATGACATATTTGTTTGACTTTTATTAAGTGAATTGAAAGTTTGAAAATGAATTAAATTATTTAAATAAATTATATAACTTTCAATGCGATTGGTAGACAAATAAATTTATGAATGAAAATTTATTTAAAATGAAAGAAAAAGATAATTTTGAATTTTTGTGAAGATTTTAAAAATAATTTTGGTTTTCTTCATGATTAATAATCTTCAATTTTTTTTCTCAATTATTCTTATTACAAGAAACACACTAAGGCTTTGTTTGGGACGGCTTTTTTATTGCTTTCTAAAACGGAGTTTTAGTTAAAAAATAAAAAAAATTGTACTAAAACTCCATTTTAGAAAGCAGTAAAAAAGCCGTCCCAAACGAAACCTAAACCTTGTGAGAAAGCAAAGAATGGGTAGCTTCAGCTTCCTAAAATCTTATGAAGCTATTGTAGTAACTTAGAACTTTGATCAAGAGCAAAACATGTGACATTCACAAGGATTTTTTTACAATAAAGAAATATTGGATTAATAAAAAAACAAAAATAAAATAGAGTGAAAAGCTAGAGGGAAAGATACATCAAGAAGAATAAAAGCTTAAAAAAAGGAAAAAGAAATTGGGAATAAAGATAAAATGAAAAGCCAACATAGGAGAGAAAACTTCCTTCTAGGCTAAGAAATAAATCTTTCAATCATTTGTACAATGCTCATTAGATGTAAGAAAAGTCAACCACACACCTAATTACCTAAACATCTTTTTGAAGATTTAGGTCATCAAAATTCAACAATAATAGCATTAGAGTTTGCACATTAAGTCTTATTAATGAATTTTTTTTTTCTCGACTTCAACAATTTTCTAGAAGTACAATTTAGGCTTCGTTTGCGACTTCTTTCTTATTGCTTTGTAAAGTTGTTCGTTAGTACAAAAATTTCTTAAAAGCAGGGAACAAATAATGGTCTAAAGCTGTCCCAAATGGAACCTTAATTACAATAATCCTATTGTTACATCAACAACAAAGTAGTTTAAAAAGCTATGATAACTAAACATTCAAAGATGCCAATTTAATTCAATAGAATATAAATTTGTCCTCCTCAAAGCAATAGGATCAAATCCTTAGAGCTAGACATAATAATGTACCAATATAAGAAGTAACAACAAGATAAAATAATTGTTAATGATGCCTTCAACATCAATCTATTAATGTTGACTCATTTAATTACAATTAGAAAGATAATTAGAAAGTTATTAAGGTTTACATGCGTGTTAGTGAATGCTATGTTTATATGTCTTTGTCTTCTAGTAGTTTTTATTTTTTTTCGCTCAAGTGATTAGTAAGGAATTCATCAAAACCCTTATTAGCACGCTTGGTTAATTAAAGATTAAAAACTAGCATTTACATAGCTTTGCAAGCAATGAGACTTTTCACATGAGATCATAATTACGCTAATTCATATGTTGTATTAAAGGTAAAAAATGGGGGGATTTATGTTTTTTATAACTACAAAATTAAAAAAAAAAACTTATTTTTATTTATTAAAAGAAAATTAATTGTATAAAACTATTTCTTTTAATTAAAATATAATTTATCAATGAATATATTCTCTATTAATGATCTTTTTCAACTAAAATATGACTATTCAATGAAATATTATTCTTGCTTGGAATTAGAAAATAAGATTTTTCTAAAATAATAAATTTATAAGGTCTTTTTTTGGTCGGATAGCATTAAAAATTAGTATGAACTTTTTACTGTGCAAATAGTATTAAAAATTATATATATATATATATATATATATATATATAAATAAGTGAAAAAATAATAATTTATAAAATATTTTTCCCCTGGAAATAATAAAAAAATAAAATAGGACTATAGTGAAGGGTGAATCCTCTGTCCTCAACTTCAAATAAGCTCATATCAATCACTTGAAACATAATTAAAAATTTCATGATATTGATTAAGATACTAAATTATATTGAAATCTTGTGTGCTTAAAGTCAAATCAAGTAATTCAACAAGACAAATACAACGAGTCCATGATCATTTGATTTTGACTAGGGGTGCAAACGAATCAAGCAGACTCGCTAGTTGGCTCAAACCAGACTCGTTAACAAGCTCGCGAGTCGTGCTTGTCAAGTTCCGAGTTCGAGTTCAAGAAGATTTTCAAGCTCGCTACAATTTCAAGCCCGAGTTTGATCCGGACAAAACTCGCTTAGAATACTCAACGAGCTAATCGAAATGTGAATCCACGAAATTTCGGAAGGTGAAAGTCGGAATGTGCCCCGCGATTCTGAGGCAAGTGTGAGAGGTGAGACCATGAGACGGTCTAAAACTCTAAGGGTACTTTTATTTTATTTCAAACTGAATCACCATTCACATTTTGGTTTTCTTTTTTCTCTTGTGAACTACTGTGGGGTGGGACTGTTCTAGGGATTCTGGCTTTCTATTGTAGTTTGTGAGCATGAGAAGGGGAGGTGACGATGAGAACTTGGACGACCGAAAAATTTCTCCTGGTATTTCATCTCTTTCTTATATATCTAGAACTTCATTCATTTTGTAGAGCTATAAAAATGAATTTGTAAGTTTTCTTCTAGTTTTCCATTCGTGAGAAATATGATTTTGTAATTTTTTCCATTGTTGTATTTGTGAGAAAGATGATGGCGTGGAACGGGAAGATAGCTTATGCCTCACGAGCTCACATTGGTCGCTTTAAGCTGAGTTCGAGCAGGTCATTTGAGCTCAAGTCGAGGTCGAGCTCGAGTTCGAGCTCGCTATCTGACTAATAAGCCAAGAACGAGTTAAGCCTGACTCGAGCTCGACTCACCTCATTTACACCCATAATTCTGACATCATTAAGGAACTCAAATACTAGATAAATGATTAATGATAAGGAGAATCAATGCGGACCATTCGATAGAGTATTTAATTACATTCTAATCAAATAATCAAAAGAGCCCCTTCTAAAATGCTGTAAATAAGATATCATCTTATACATGAAAAAAGTTTGAGAGCTAAGGAAGCTAAGGAATTCTATTTGTATTTTTTAATGATCACCATTGACAATCATTAACAGTAATGATTGCCACCATCACCTAATTTCCGTCATCCAACAATTTTCGCTTGAGTATTAACTTTCAGCCTCCTTATTAGACTTCAACAATTCATCTCTAAATACTCTAATGTTGTAATCCTAAAAATAAGAATTAGGCTATTGTTTTTAAGTATTGTTGCATTCTGGAGTATTCGCGGCGGTAGAGAAATTTATAGTTTAACGTCTTAGCATTGTACGAAGATCCAGCACACAATCAAATAAGTGAGAGGGTGAAGCATTCATAAGTGACACCAAAGTTTTTACGTGGAAACCCCTAAAAAGGGGGAAAAACCACGGGGCTTAGCCCAATTTGAATGAATCCACTAGTATTTGTTGTCGATTACAAATGAGGCCCTTCCTTGGGAGAAGGCCTTGGCTTAATGTCATAAATTTACATCATATAGAGTGCATTACATGGTGGGAGTTACAATATATGTGTTTGTTTTGTCGGCACAACCATAGTCGATAGGATGGAGGCCGGAAAGACCGTTGTCTCGTGATGGAGGTCAGAAGGACCATAGTATGCGACGGAGGTCAGAAGAACCATAGTCGACAGGAGACTGGGGTCAGAAAGACCGTTGTCTGTTGAAGGACGTCGGAAGGACTATAGTAGACGACGGAGGTCAGAAGGACCGTAGTCGGTAGGATACCGATGTCAGAGAGACCGTTGTCTGTTGATGGAGGTGGGAAGGACCATAGTAGGCGACGGAGGTCATAAGGACCATAGTAGGCGACGGAGGTTAGAAGAACCGTAGTCGGCAGGAGACTAAAGTCAGAAAGATCGTTGTCTATCGATGGAGGTCGGATGGACCATAGTAGGTAACAGAGGTCAGAAGGACCGTAGTCAGCAGAAGATCAGGGTCAAAAAGACCGTAGTAGGAGGGCGATACTTTGGTAGAAGTCCGAGCATCAGGTGGTGGCTTGGTGGAGCTCAAGACCTCAAGTGGCAGTCCGGCGGAAGTTCGGACCTCAGGTAGTGGCCTGGTGGAGCACATGGCCTTAAGTGGTGGTCCGGAAGAAGTCCATGCCTCAGGTGGTGGTTCGGAAGAAGTCCAGGCCTCAGGTGGTAGCCCAGAAGAAGTACATGCCTCAGGTGGTGGTCCGGAAAAAGTCCAGGCCTCAGATGGTGGTCCGGCGGAGCAACGGCGTCAAGTAGTGGTCCGGTGGAGGTGAGGGCCTCAAGTGGTAGTCCGGCATAAGGTTGTCAGTGGTCGAGGAAGGCGAGGGCCTTAAGTGGTGGTCCGGCGGAGCAACAGCGTCAGGAGGTGGTCCAGCGGAGGTGAGGGCCTCAAGTGGTGGTCCGGCGAAAGTTCGGTAGTGGTCGAGGAAGGCAAGGGCCTTAAGTGGTGGTCCGGTGGAGCAACGACATCAGGCGATGGTCCAGCGGAGGTGAGGGCCTCAAGTGGTGGTCCGGCGAAGGTCTGGCAGTGGTCTAGCGAAACTCCAGCTGTGGTCAAGGAGGAGCTTCTTCCTTCTCTTATATTCTTTTCTTCTTCCTTCGCCTCCCCCCCCCCCCCCCCCCCCCCCCCCCCCCCCGCCCCATCTCAAAAAAAATGAGGGGTCTATTTATAGATTTTCTGGAGTGGCATGGCTCGTAAATATGCAAGAGATCATGGGTAAATGTTGAGTGGTTAGATGGACGGCTGATATTGAATCCCTTGATCTTGTACCATTCGTCAGACTTTTGATGTCCTTAATGATGTCAGAATTCAGCAATCTTGGGCTCGTTGGATTTGTCTCGTCAAGCCGCTCGATTTGACTATAAGCTTGTTATTTTTTGAAACTGTTTGGTAATCCAAATTGTGGTTTGAACCATCCAACAGCGCTTCGGGTCCTTGATTTGGACCCATTTGGGCTCAGATTTTGTTAAATTTGGTGTCGTTGGGTTCGTATTTCCGAGATGCTCAGTTCGACTATAAGTTTGCTGAAATCGAAATTGAGATGGTCTCTGAATTAATTTTTGAAGTTTCCAACTTGATTTTGTTTCGACATTCGTGCCCAATCAAGATAATTTTTTGATTACGTATCAAGTATATAATCACACATACACATTCTTCATTTGTAAAGTGAATTATTGCCGCTAGGTCAGATTCCATGACTTTTCCCTTTTTAAATTTTCCGTTTAAAAAAATTTAGCATACTACAATTTCTATATAGGTTATTGATCATTATACAAAGTTAAAATACTAAAAACTCTACAACAATAATTTTCTAATGGTAATAGATAATAATAATTATTACTATGATATAAAAAAATCATATTTTAGATAAACATCTTCTGAAAAAAAAAAAAAAAAAAAAAAAAACAATCTTAAAGTTGCAATGAGTTTTACTATCATTATTATGTCATTCATATTAAGACTTTGTTTATGACAGTTTTTTTTTTATGTTTTATAAAATTATTTTTTAGTAAATATAAAGGCATAGTTTGTGACAGTTTTTTGCTTCTTTATAAAACTACTTCTTAAATCAGCTTTTTAGTGCAACATTTTTAATTTTTGTACTAAAAAGCTGTTTTAAAAAACAGTAAGAAAGCCCTCCCAAACGAAACTAAAAAACAGTTTTATAAAGTAGCAAAAAAGTTGTCTCAAACGAAGCCTAAACCCATCACAAACCCATAAAACATCTTAAAAGATCAAGTTCACTAATTGGCAACAATAATATCACGACAACTTGTACAGTAACTGTTGCATCCTGGAGTATTTGCGGCGGTAGAGAAATATATAGTTTAACGTCTTAGCATTGTACGAAGATCCAGCACACAATTAGATAAGTGAGAGGGTGTAGCGATCATAAGAGACACCATAGTTTTTACGTGGAAACCCCTGAAAAGGGGGAAAAACTACGGGGCCTGGTCCAGTTTGAATCAATCCACCAGTATTTGTAGTGGATTACAAATGAGGCCCTTCTTAGAGAGAATGCCTTAGCTTTGATGTTACAAATGTACATCATATAGAGCGCATTACATGGTGGGAGTTACAATAATCAACATAGACATGTTTGTTTGATTGGAAGGGCCATTGTAGGTGATGGAGGTCGAAAGGATCGTAGTCGGTAGGAGATAGAGGTTGGGAAGACCGTTGCCTGGCGATGTAGGTCGGATAGACTGCAGTAGGTAATGGAGGTCAAAAGGACCGTAGTCGGCAGGAGACAGGTGTTCGAAAGTCCATTGTTTGATGATGTAGATCGGAACGACCATAATAGGTGACGGAGGTCGAAAGGACCGTAGTCGGCAGGAGACAGGGGTCCAAAATACCGTAGTTGGCAGGAGACCGGGGTCAGAAAGACCGTTGTTTGCTGATGGAGGTCAGAAGGACCATACTAGACGATAGAGGTCGGAAGGACCGTAATCGCAGGAGACTGGGGCCAAAAACACCGTTGTCTGGCGATGTAGGTCGGAAAGACTGTAGTAGTCGGCAGGAGAATGGGGTCTGTAAGACAATTGTCTGGTGATGAAGGTCGCAAGGACCATAGTAGGCGACGAAGGTCTGAAAGACCGTAGTCGGCAGGAGACTGGGTCTGAAAGACCGTTGTCTGGTGATGGATGTGAGATCTCGTTCCCTTACTGTTCCTCTCTGAATTGGATTTTCCTCCCAGGATCGGCCAGGACGATGTTGAGATCGTCCAGGCGGATCAGTGCATTGAAAACAGCTGATTTATGGAGTGCTTTCTAGAGTGTTTTCTGGACAGGATCGTCTAGGACGATGTTGAGATCGTCCAGGCCGATCTGTACTGTTCACAATTTTGTCCTGTGCATAGCCCTGTGAACGGTCCAGGACGATCAAAATTGGTCTGATCGTCCTGGGACGATCGGGCGATCGGCCGGGCCGATCTGAATTCTATAAAGCTGAAATCAGTCGTATTGAGGAGAGAGAAAATCATTTTTATAAAATCAGATATTTTGAGTAGAGAGAAAGAGAAAGGGAAAAAGAAGAAAATTTGGATTTTGGAGACCGCGGAGCGCTTTTCGTCCGACGCCGCTGTTGGGAAAAGTGAAGATCTCGTGGTAAGGACTCCGAATCCTATTTCTGTTTTCAGAGATATTGTGTTTTGACCGAGTTGTGCATTGTTTTGTGTTTTCGTAGTCGAATTTTGGACATGATTCTGATTTGACACAACTTCCACCGCACAACTTTTAGTATGTTATAGATATGACTATTGTACACGATTTGACTATGTTTTATGAAGATTTTACCGGTCGGAATTGATTCTACGCGATTTTAATTGAATAGAAAAATATCAGGACTTGCTTTGATTTGGATTCTATAGAATAATAGTCTTGTATTGATGTTGTGGTTATTCTATTGTAATTTGGAGAAAGTTGGAAATTGTGGTTTTTGCAGGATTTTTGTGTAAATTTGATAGACCGCCGTTACTCTGCCCGATTTTCGTATGATTTCTGATTTTCCCGGAACTGATAGATTGAATTGATATGCATATGACTATTGATATGATCGTTCTAGATTTCTTTAATAGTACTTATTGCATCGATTATTGCACTGAATTGATTGTTACTGAAAGACAAGTGGGAACCTGGTTGAACGTTGGTTGGAGATAGAACTTGACCTGTATAGGATGGTGGGCCGACGAGCTTTCCTTTAAATCATAGACCATCGATATAACGATTGGGAGTTATAAGGAGTTTTATATGCCGACGGGCGGCCGACGGGCGGCCGACGGGCAAAAGAGTGACGACTCTTCTTGATCGAAACCAACGTGCGGATATCTACAACAGCAATATGGATTTCTACAACAGCACTATTGATAATAGCCAGTTAATCTGGTTGATCATAGCTAGTGTTTGTGCTTGTCGAGTAAGACCATTGTATGAAATTGCATGTATACGATATTGCATCGTATGGATTTCCTGATATGCATTGATTTATTGATTTCCGATTGATTTATTGATTTGATGGATTTATCGAATTGATTTACTATAGTACGGATTCATTAATTTCATTGATTGATCATTGAGCATTGATACTATTGATTATTGATGACATTGATATGGATATGGACGGCATGGATTTATAGACTCATTGATACTATTGATTCAGCATTGATTTGACTTGCTACTTTTGATTTATCGTATTGCTTTTCCGATTGGATTTATCGTATTGCTTTTCCGATTGATGTTATCGACTTGATTGATTCATAGATACCGGCACCGATATTGATATGGATTCTACGTATTGATTCATAGATATTGACACTGATATTGATATAGATTGTATCGATTGATAGATACCGACATCGACATTGATATAGATATGATATTGACATATGGATGCTATTGATATGACAGATCCTGACATGCTATTGATACATTGATACATTGAGTCGTCGTACCGGTTATCGATTGATTGATTGAATGGATTATTGCCGTATGGATTTGTTTTAATTGCTTCTTGGGTTGATTCAATTATTCGATGGATTTCCCTGCTGCGATAAATAATTGACTGGAAAGTGCTTTATTGATTGAGATGATTCCCTACTGTAGCATCGTACGTCGTCATTATTGAATCAGTCGTAATATCATTGAATATTGTATATTGATATTGAGTAAATCGTCTTGAATAATTGGATTGACTGATTTGCAAGAGTACGTTCTGACACGAGTCTCTTATTTAATTAATTGATGCTATTGATTGCTATTAATTGACACATACATTTGATTGATTAGACATATGATATAGATTCAACTAATTGACTAGACGACATGATTGATTGAACTGATAGTATTGACTGATAGACACTGCTACGATGATTGGATATTGACTAGAAGCACTTATGGATTTGATTGCTGAGGCGTATTGATTTATCGATGTTCTTTATATTGATTATTGATTTCAGTACTGCATTGATTATTGATTTGATTTCCACTGTGCAGACTTGATTTCATTGACGATGGATTTCCGCATTGCATAGATTCATTGACCATTGATTGACTTGATTTTATTGACCCGCATATTGATAGCATCGCCGTGCTTTGATTTCAGTTGTAGGCTTTGGTGACCTGCTGAGCTTTGTAAGCTCATTATATGTGGTTAAAATTTTCAGGTCCGAGCAAGGCAACTGGAATGGAGTTCGATCAGAATGTCAGACGAATCCTTTCACTATTGATATCTGGGGCATGACAATGGAGGTCGGAAGGACCATAGTAGGCGATGAAGGTCTAAAGGATCGTAGTCGGTAGGAGATCAGGGTTAGAAAGACAGTTGTCTTGTGATGGAGGTTGGATGGACCATAGTAGGTGACTGAGGTCAAAAAGACCGTAGTCGGCAGGAGACCAGGGTCAGAAAGACTGTTATCAAGCGATGGAGGTTGGTAGTATTCTGAGAGAACTTTAGGCATCAAGTGGTTGCCTAGTGGAGCTCAAGGTCTCAACTAGTCGTCCGGCGAAAGTCCAGGCCTCAGATGATGTTTTGATGGAGCACAGGGTCTCAAGTAGTGGTCCGGCGGAGGTGAGGGCCTCAAGTGGTGATCCGGAGGAGCAACAACGTCTGGCGGTGGTTCGGCAGAAGTCCGAGTCTCATGTGGTGTCCTGGTGGAGTACAAGCCTCAAGTGACAGTTTGGTGAAAGTTTGAGCCTCAGGTGGTGGCTTGGTAAAGTGCAGGGCCTCAAGCGGTGGTCTGGTGGAGGTGAGAGCCTCTAATGGTGGTCCGGCAGAAGTCCGAGCCTCAGGTGGTGGTCCGGCGGAGCAACAGCGTCAGGCGGTGGTCCGACGGAGGTGAGGCCTCAAGTAGTGGTCCGGTGGAGGTGAGGGCCTCCAGTGGTGGTCCGGCAGAATCTGGGCCTCAGGTGGTGGTCGGGCGGAGCACAGGGCATCAAGTGGTGGTGCGGCGGAAGTCCGGAGGTGGTGGACCAGTGGTGGTTCGACGGAACTCTGACGGTGGTCCGGTGAAACTCCGGCGGTGGTCGATGAGACAAGGAAGCAAGAGCGATCTTCAATCTCTTTCTTTTTTCCTTAGGCTTAGGGGTCCCCTTTTCATGAGGAGAGGTAGCTCTATTTATAGATTTTGGGAATGGCATGACCCATAAGTAGGTGGAGGATAAGGGTAAGTTGGGAGTGGATGGATGGACGACCGATGTTGAATCCTTTAATCATGAATCGTTTGATGGACATTTGAATGTCTTAATGATGTTGGAATGCAGTGATCTTGGGCTCGTTGGATCGTCTCGTCGAGCCGCTCGATTCGAGTATAAGCTTGTTATGTTTAGAAATCGTTTGGTAATCCAAATTGTGGTTCGAACCTTCCAACAGCGCTTCGGGTCCTTGATTTGGACCGATTCGGGCTCGGATTGAGTCGAATTTGGTGTCGTTGGGTTCGTATTTCCGAGACGCTCAGTTTGACTGTAAGTTTGCTGAAATCGGAGTTCAGATGGCTTTAATTTTAATTTCGGAAGTTTTCAACTTGATTTTGCCTTGAGATTCGTGCCGATCAAGATAATTTTTTGATGTCCTATCAGTAACAATGACGCAGCTTATCAATTAAAGCCTCAACTAAACTAAGGAAAATGCCTAAGTCTAGCAACTGACTTATCGAACCATTAAAGAAATATTATCTCAAACTATAACCAGTATATAACAAAGTAGCTGAAAAGCTATGACAAGACCCCAATGCGACGCAGTATCAATCCATTAATTTAGGTTAATTCAGTTGGTTAGCTTAATGGCTCAGAGTGGCCGCAAGAGGTTGAAGACGAAATCATGTCCGTCCGTTTTACTCTATTGGACGTGACAGTCGCGATTGCGTTATATGATCCCTTGTTCGAACATCCGACGATTTCAAGCTTTAAATCACAGCCGTTTGATATCTGATTGAACGATTGAGATATATCCTAATGTGGGACACAGGCTCGCCATCAACCTAATGGAAACGTGAAATTATTTTGTGCGGACACCGAACATCATCCGGAGATCAATCAGAATGTGCCATGTCACCTCATGCTCGGTACCACGGCTCGGTGCCGCTCGGCACTCGGTACCGCTTGGTACCGTTGACGTGATACATACTGATTGGTCTCTAAACGATGAATTGCATTCGGCGTCCACACAGAATAATCTCTCAAACTTGAGATTATTCTTGAATTGTAAATAAAGTCTTAAAAATATATGTAAATAAGTTTTAATCCATAGAATCATACTCCACACATAATCAATAACTATACCTAAAACGATCAAATTGAGCCTTCGTTTGGAATAGCTTTCTTATTGCTTTTCAAAGAAGTTTTACAATACAAAATTTGTTTGAAAGCAGAAAAAATATAATGATCTAAAGTTGTTCTAAATGAAACCTTAGAAATTAATTATAACTAAAATCATATATTTTAAATGAGTAATCTGAACATTCATAATGAATTTGTTTGACAAGATCTAGCGCTTTAGCTTGAAATTCCGTAATTACACAACTCAACTTGGTTAGAAGCTTAGACTATCAACTAAGAGGTCTTGGGTTCGAATTTTATGTATATGTGTTGTGTGTAAGTCTATCTTAAATGACTTAAATGTCCCAAAAAAATTCCATAATTTATTAATAATAATAATCTCCATATCAACCCGCCGAGGCTTAGGATGGTTGGTGGGAAAGCACGGTTGGAAACTTCTATCCCTGATTCGAATCTCCTCTACTACGACCTCGTATCTTCAATGAGGCAAAATAAGTATGAGCCTGATACCGATAGATGAACTTATTAGATTCTACCGAAGAATTAATTACACGGCTAAATACTCTCTTTAGTGGCAGCGCTAGATACCCCTTAAAAAAAATTTATCCACAGATCAGTAGCAGTTGGAATCGGTAAATTTGACGAAGAAATTAAATAAAAAAAAAAGGGCCTCGCCGTTGAAATGAAGCCTCGCCAAGCCCACAACTTCCATCTCTACGAGGCTGTTCAGAATCAAACCCTAGATTGCGGTCATCCATGGCGCTCGCAGCTGCTATGTACATCTCTCCCTGCCCTGCGAAGTTTTCTAGATCTTCCATTTCCTTTGCACCTCGCTTCTCCTGTTCTCAGCTGGGATATCGCGTCAAAGTCCGTTGCGTTTCTTCGTCTGTGGATCCCTCTAAATCAACTGCGGTTACGGAGAAGCCCTTGATCTCAACGAAGGTGAGGAGATTTAATTTGTTCTGCACGTTATGCTTATCGCATTTGAAATTTCGTCCGTTATGGAAATTAATCCGAAGATTAGTTTGATGAGGTTGCTGTGCGGCTTGTGGTCAATTGCGTGGTCTATGGATCTCGTTTACTTTGTATAAATCTGTATGCTTGAAACTTTTATGGTCTGATGTTGATCTAAGCTGCCACCAGCTGTTGTTATACTACTAAACTTAGCTGTGGAATTACTAATTTGTTGGAACCTTTTATGCTTCTGATGCAGAAGTGAAAGTTTAATTAGGTTTTATTGAGTAGATGGCTTGGGGCCATGTTTTATGAAGAAGGTGATGTCCTTCTACAGGATCGAGGTACCTGGATACAATGAGCAAAAGACAGCAAGCAAGCAAACAGGAAAAAGGGAAAAGAATACCTCTGTATTCTCTTTGTATAGCTACTGTAAAGATCAAGATAAAAAGCTACAGTTTCTCTTTCTCTTCTCCTATATGTATCTCTTCCAATTGTACTATAGCTATATTAGTGTAACTAATAAAAAGCTGTAAGTAAATGAGCCCATACTAAAAACAGAAAGTAAAGTAGTGGAGACTACAGGAGGTTGTTACGGGAGTATGCTGTGCCGCCGGCTCACATAAGCACACAATCCTGTACATCAGTCCTCCCCGGCTTCAGACGAGCTCGACTCCGACGAGCTGATAGAAACAACTGCGTCATCGGCTGGTTTGTATGCAGAGATATCGGACACATTGAAGGTGGATGATGTATTGCAATCTGCGGGTAACCCAATACTATAAGCATTATCATTAATTTTTGCAATAATTGGTATTGGGCCAAGTTTGCGTTTAGCGAGCTTGGAGTATGTTCCTGGTGGAAAACGCTCGCGGCGGAGGCGGACCATGACTAGATCCCCGACCTGGAAATGACGTTCTCGGCGATGCACATCGGCAGCTTCCTTGTAGCGACTGTTTGATTTGATAATCTGTTGCCGAATGTCAGCTAGCATGGTGGAGTAATCTTTGGTAAAAGAGGCGGCTGCAGCAGAATGACAATTAGGAAGATTGGAAAGGTCAATAACAGTATTTGGAGCTTTAGTGTAGACTATGGCAAATGGTGCCTTTCCAGTTGAGCGGTTGGTCATCGCATTGAAAGCGAATTCAGCCCGTGAGAGAACTTCTTCCCAGTGCTTCGGTTGCTCCTGCACCAGACATCGAAGCATGTTGCCCAGCGTCCTGTTTACAACTTCAGTCTGACCGTCAGACTGAGGATGGTAGGCGGAGCTGAATCTTAGGTCGGTTCCAAGGCGCTTCCACAGTTCACGCCAAAAATGGCTTATGAATTTGACATCGCGGTCAGAGGTGATACTTTTAGGCACCCCATGTAAACGAACAATTTCGTTAAAGAAAAGAGTAGCGACATTCATAGCATTGGAGGTTTTCTTACAAGAGAGAAAATGGCTCATTTTAGAAAACCTGTCGACGACTACTAGTATCGAGTCGTTACCTCGCCGTGTCCGCGGTAGTCCAAGAATGAAATCCATGCTTACATCCTCCCATATTGAATTTGGAACTGGCAATGGCATGTACAAGCCACTGCTTTGCGAACCGCCTTTGAAAGCCTGACAGATGGGACAACTTGCTACAAATCGTAATGTATCACGTCGTAATCTCGGCCAAAAGAAACGAGATTGTAGCTGTCGGAGAGTGTTGTTTTGTCCCAGGTGTGCCGCAAGGCCTCCGCAATGTGTCTCTCGAATTAAGTGCTGTCGCCATGAAGAGATAGGAATACACAATAAATCATGTTTGAAGAGGAAACCGTGGCGGATAGAATAGTCATCACACTGTAATGTGGCCTGGCATTTGTCCCAAATGGCTCCGAATTCTTCATCCTCTGCGTACAATTCTTTCAAGTGTTCCAGCCCCACAAGTTCCGCCTGCAGTGTTGTGAGTAAGACAGCCCTTCTGCTAAGGGCATCGGCCACTGTGTTCTCGACACCCGGCTTATGCTTCAATGTGAATGAGAAGCGCTGTAGGAACACTAGCCATCTAGCATGCATACGACTAATATTTTTTTGAGTATTTATATACTGCAATGCTTTGTTATCGCTACATAAAATAAAGTCTTGATGTAAAAGGTACGACTCCCATTGTTTGAGAGCACGGATTATGGCGTATAGCTCTTGCTCGTATGCCGCCCATTTACTTCGTGCCGGACACAGTTTTTCACTAAAGAAGGCGATAGGCTTCCCCAATTGCGAGAGCATCGCACCTATGCCAATTGATGATGCGTCAGTGTCTACCATAAAGGGTATATCGAAGCTTGGAAGAGCCAGAATAGGCGCTGTCGTGAGGGCTTCCTTGATGGCCTCGAAACTGTGTTGTTGGTCGGCCTCCCAACGAAAAGACTTCAGCTTGAGGCAATCAGTGATTGGGGCCATAATGAGACTGAAATTCCTAATAAATCGACGGTAGAAATTGGCCAAACCATGAAAGCTTCGTATATCAAAAAAAGACTTAGGTTGTGGCCAATCTTTGATAGCCGAAATTTTTAGTGGATCCACAAGAATTCCACCATCAGAAACGATGAAACCCAGAAATTTAACACTAGCCTTTGCCAGCTCACATTTTGGTAGATTAACAAACAGTTTCTGTTTTCGGAGGATCTCAAGCAGAACCTTTAAATGCTGCAAATGTTGGAAACGGTCCGGACTATAAACCAGGATGTCGTCAAAGTAGACGATGCAAAATCTTCCCAAGTGAGGCTTCAAGATCTCGTTCATCATCCTCATGAACGTCGACGGTGCATTACACAAACCGAATGGCATTACTTTCCATTCGTAGAGTCCCTGTGGCGTTTTGAATGCCGTCTTCCACTCGTCGCCTGGTCGGATACGGATCTGATGATATCCGCTTCTCAGATCTAACTTGGAAAAGATGGTAGCACCAGTGAGCTGGTCCAGTAACTCGTCGATGCGTGGCATAGGGAAGCGGTATTTGATAGCGATTTTATTGACAGCTCTACTGTCGACACACATCCGCCAATTACCATCTTTTTTCGGTACCAACAGTGCCGGTACAACACATGGGCTGCGGCTTACTTGAATCAGCTGCTTCCGCAATAAGTCGTCAATCAATTCCTGAAGAATTACCTGCTCCTTGGGGTTGAGGCGGTAATGGGGCAGGTTCGGCAACGATGCACCAGGTGATAAATCAATCTGGTGTTGAATATTCCTCAAGGGAGGAAGTTCAGCTGGTAGTTCTTCGGGTGTGACATCTTGGTATTGCTCGAGAAGTTCGGATACCTCCTGTGGGAGCTGTTGGAGTGGGGGAGTTGGAGACACTTCCGTGACAAGCAGAGCAAACATTGGAGTCTGATTCCTCCATTCATTTATCAAATTGTTTCCCGAGACCAAGTGGATGGCAACACGTTGAGCTTGATCGGTTCCCCGTGACAAAGAATTGGAAGTGCCTGGCAATAGACGCAATTTTCGACCTTTCCAATCCAACGAATACACATTAGCCCTTCCATCATATTGCACCCCCACATCGAATTGCCAAGGTCTGCCCAATATCAGATGGCATACGTCCATATCAAGTACGTCACATAAAACTTCGCACGAATAGTGTTTGCCAATTGAAAAGCTCACCCGACATGAGTCTGTGACCGCTATCTCCATGCCCCTCTTAACCCAACTGATTTTGTAGGGACTTTCGTGTTTGGTGGTTTTCAATTGTAATCCCTGAATGACAGCTTTTGATACAATATTTTCTGTGCAGCCACTATCTATCAACAAATCACACACCTTGCCGCTTATAGTGCATCGAGTTTTAAAAATGGCATGACGTTGTGACATTCTTGTTTGACGCGGTGCTAAAAGCAGCTTTCCCATTACTCCCACAAATGGTTCGCCCACATCTGCTTGAACATCTTCCACTTCGTCTGCTATTTCAATTGCGGTAACTTTTGAGTCGGTACCTTCCTCAAATTCGGCTAACTGCACTTGCTTTCTTTGGGGGCATTCATTGGACTTGTGGCCGGGCTGAAAACAACGAAAACATTTGAGCGTTGAGGGTCGAACATAAGGATTGGACGTATTGGCACCCTTCTGTTTCTGCAACGTCTTATCTTCAACATTCACGCCCGCTGATTCTGCTGCAGGAAGAGAACTTGGTGATGACTTCGACCCAGATTGAGACGGGCTTTTAGTCTGGGCGGTATTTTGTTCCTGCCAATGTCGACGATAGTAAGGCAGCTTGGCCTTGCGGTTTTGCTGTACCTCAATTTTCATAGCTAAATTGACCGCTTGGGGCAGGGACCAGACGGAATTCAATTGCAATTGATCTTGGATACTGTCCTTGAGGCCTCCGATATATCGAGCTACCAACTGGTTGGCTGACTCGTTAAGATAATTCCTGGCACTCAATCGATTGAATTCTTCGGTGTAATCGCTTACGGATCTCGCGCCTTGAACGCAATGTTGATATCTCATATATAATATTTGTTCAAAATCAGTGGGAAGAAATTGCGCGCGCAGTAACTGCTTCATTCGTGTCCAAGTTTGGACACGAGTTCGACCTTCCCGGCGTCGTGATTGGAGCGTCTGCTCCCACCATGCGCTCGCTCCGCCCCTCAATCGGCACGCGACATATTGAACCTTTTTCTCCGGATCAATATCCATGTAATCAAAAAAAATTTCCACAGATTTTTCCCAATCAAGAAAATCTTCAATGTGGATATGGCCATCGAAGAAAGGAATGTCCATTTTTACCTTGAATTCGCCATGATGTTGCCTGTATGGTTGAGGACGGCGATTCCGCCGCTGGTCTGTATTAACGTAATCATCCACCTCTTCACCGCTCGAGAATGGTGAAGTAAAACCTCTGGCTGGAAGCGGATCTTCCTCCGAGTCCGTTGGATCAATTCGCGTATCCTGGTGTTGCCTTCCGTGGCGTTCTCCATCTGTTCTTCTCCTGGGCATTGGCTGATTTGCTCTCGCCTCGTCCCGGTGGCGAACTGGATTTGTCGGCCTTGTTCGAAGGAGATTAAACTCCCGGCGAACATCCATTGCTAGTCGCTGCATTTCGACCGCAATTTCGTCAATTCGGCGATTGACGTCTTCCTGTCTCGTCCACAACACTTCAAGCGTTCGCACCCCCTCTGTCGCCGGTTCCTTGCCCCTTTCCGTCATTTCCGTCTCCAGGTATATTTGGCTCTGATACCAAGCTGATGTCCTTCTACAGGATCGAGGTACCTGGATACAATGAGCAAAAGACAGCAAGCAAGCAAACAGGAAAAAAGGGAAAAGAATACCTCTGTATTCTCTTTGTATAGCTACTGTAAAGATCAAGATAAAAAGCTACAGTTTCTCTTTCTCTTCTCCTATATGTATCTCTTCCAATTGTACTATAGCTATATTAATGTAACTAATAAAAAGCTGTAAGTAAATGAGCCCATACTAAAAACAGAAAATAAAGTAGTGGAGACTACAGGAGGTTGTTACGGGAGTATGCTGTGCCGCCGGCTCACATAAGCACACAATCCTGTACATCAGAAGGTATATGTGCCGTTGTTTGAATCCAATACAGAATCTAATTATATTTTCATATTCTTAATTCTGAAAGTTTTGAACTTTTAACCATTTATGATTCCTAAGATATGTAGGCATTTGAAGTTCAAATTTCTCTCATGCTAGCTTTAGTGATGCCAATAGTTTGTATTAGTGAGTTTGCATTATGTTAGGGAAGCATAGCGTGCAGTATTGTTGCATAATATTATGTATGGATGTACCATTTTAACCATTTATGATTCCTAAGATATGTAGGCATTTGAAGTTCAAATTTCTCTCACGCTAGCTTGAGTGATGCCTATAGTTTGAGGGTGGTAAAGCCAGATGTATTTCAGTATTTGTAATCATATATTCAACCAATGATAGAATTCTTGTTACTGTAGGAAAGTACATAGAGAATAGTTTTGTTTTTTTTCTTAACTACAATTTTATCACTCATCCAAGCATTTGGTTGAATAAAAGGAGCAGCAGCATAGAATAAATTGTTGACCGAGTTCTTGATTCATTATTTTTTTCTTTTGTTTTGGAACATAAATACTTTATTACAAGTATTGAAACTTTTTATTATTTTAGTCTGGAAATTGGCGGTGGAGATTTCAAGGTACAACCATTAATATCAACTATGAGGAACACAGGGAAGAAAACAGTGCCAATGAAAAGAGGATCCTTATGATTCCTACAATATCAGATGTTAGCACTGTTGAGGAATGGAGGGTTGTTGCAAAAGATATTGTTGCAAGGAAAGGAAATGTCAAGTGGCGTGCTACTATCGTTGATTGGCCTGGTTTGGGTGATTCAGAGAGGCCATTGCTAAATTACAATGCTGATGTGATGGAGAACTTCTTAACTCAGATCGTGAATGCAGCAGATAGTCCTTTGAGAAATTCAGGTGAGAAATAGTTTATTTTTTAAAATTTTGTGATATGTAGTTGTATTCATTCAGTGGTATTTCACATGATGGTGAATCAAAGATTTTTTTCTACTTTCTCTTTTCCCTTGGTTATTAGCTAGAATTGTTATATAAGTTTTACTTGTGCCTTATTCGCATGAGAGGGAAATAGGATTGGCTTGGCAATTTTTTGTCAATCCTGCATGTTCGATCTGACCAATTTGGATCATTTGGTTGTATGAACTAGACAATTTTTTTGCCCACAAATTCTTTGCAAATTGATCCATTTTATAAAGTTTTCATGTCATTTTGAGCACATTTGGTTTCTGTTTTTTTTTTTTTTTTTTTTTTTTTTTTTTTTTTTTTTTTTTTTTTTTTGTAAATAAAACACTGGTTTAATCCTTCTAATCTTATTGAGATTCATGCATTATTTCAAAAATGAGAAAATGACCAAAATGTTCCCTAAACTTTTTTTGAGGGACCAAAATGGTCCCCAACTCTTCTGATCAACTCCTTAAAAAGAGACTTTTTTGTCTTAACATCAAATTTTGTTGTTAATGGTGTTAAATCAAGGGGTATTTTATTTAATTTTTAATTAAATTATTTATTAAATATAATTTTTAAAATCCAAATAGTTCCCCTTATTATTGATGTATTGGCTTGTAAATCCAAGAATACTTTGCCTTAGGAAACTTCAAGGCATGATTATTCTCTAGGCATCAATGTTAACTTCTTTGGGGTTATTAATTAGATGTTCCTCCAAAATCAAAATTTCACCAGTATAAAACCTTCAAATTTCATAGTTGTAGTTTCCAGGCAAGAAATTAGTCAAAAGTTTAAAGATCAAACAAATTTTGAGTTAAAAAATGAATCAATGAGGCTCTATGTTATTGCACGTTAAACTTTGGGTTTAGTCCCATTATCATATTATTAATTTATTGTAGAAATGCTTAGTGATTGACCCACACTTATAGACTAAAGCTTTTGGTTGAAAATATGTTTAACCACTTAAACTTTATGTTGAAAATAGGCTTGACCGTTGGTGTTTCTAGCTTAATTGTGTCCACATACGATTTCGTTCTCCCTAACAAGTTGTGTTGGAGCGATATTCAATTGGGATCAAATGGTTCATGTTGTTTATAGCTCTATGAATCTTCGTCGCCCTTCCACCATAGTTGTGCAAAATTCAAGTGATGTAGAACGAAAATGGCTTTGCTAGGGAGAGGAAATTCCTCTCCAAAAATCTGAAATAAATTTTGATTTATTTGTCCAAAATCTGAGAAGAATCTCATATTTTCTCTTGGTGGGAGAGAGGTTGCAAGCTCCCAAATACCCTTCTAGAATTCTGGAATTAGCTTCAGGTTTTTATTCAAAATCTAAGAGAAAATGGACAGCAAGCTGCAGTCTTCTCAAACGAAGAGAATTAATGTGACAGGCTTCGGAAGATTCAGCCAGCAGGAGTTAATATAAATGGTGAAGAGAAAAGCTGAGGAGAAAATTCCTTCACAGGTTCTGGAAAGGAATTTCCAATCCCAGGTTTAGGAGAAAAGGGGGAACGGCGGGACAATAGGGAAGTTAATGGAATTCAAATCCCGAAATCAGTGAAATGATTTGGGGATTTAGAAAAGGAATTAAGGCTGAGGAAAATTCGGCTCTAATTTGAATTTCAATGTAGAATAATGGGTTTGGAGGTTTTCCAATTAATTCCTGTAGGAATTAATGAAATCTGAAACAGTTGTGGAAGCGGCGAGCTGAGAGGTAAATTAGGAAATAAAATTAAAATCCTAAGTTGTTACGTGAAGAAGCTCACGGGATTGAATTGGATTGAGGCTCCTGTTTCCCAGCTGACGGGATTGAGGATGAGGAAATTAATCACGGGATTAATTCCAGAAATTTGGCCAACATGCAAGAGGTTTAAATTCCCCAAAATCAGTGAGAGAAACTGCTGGACAGCAGTTTACCAGCCTCGGGATTGAGAGGGTGGCGGGAGGAGTTAGGAAAGATTTGGGAATTCCTTAATTAATTCCTTAGATATGGGAATTAATTTAGGAGTTACGGGAGATGTAAATGTCAGCCAAATAAGTGAGGAAGGGATTTAGAAATATTGCCTTGAGGAAAATTCGGCCAAGCAAGAGGAGTTAATGAGGTGATTTAATGTTCCCAAATTTGAATTTAAAATTCGAATTGAATTTAGATTCAAATGAATTTAAATTAAGGACTTAATGAAATTTGCTTAATGTTAGGGAATTAAGGAAATAACCAATCAAACCCCTTTTGAATTTGAAATTCAAATCGGATTGAAAATGGAAACTTTCCAAAAATAGCTTTCATAAATTAGGAAAGATTTCGAATTTCAAAATACATGATTTTGAATTTGAAATCAGCCCAAAATATGAACACTCAAATTAGGCAAGGATTTCAATTGGGATGAGGTGGTGGATGGTGGCCGGCAGCTAGAGATTGAGCCGGCGACATCCAAAGAGGTGTTTGGCCGTGAAGTTGAGGGAGGAAGAAAAGATGAAAAACAAAACACGGTAAAAGATAAAACAAAAGATGCAAAGAGGAGGGTGGTGGATGAAGACGAAAATACCAAGAGAAAATCACGAACCCGGCCGTCTCCCAGGTTGGTGGGTGATTCGTTTGCCCTTCTCCAAGGGACTTCACGTCACGAGCCCGGACCCATCCTGCGGCTGGTGACAACTTTGATTCATTCCCATAGGAATCTCACTAACGCTCTCTCACAAGAAGAACATATGTGTGGAACACAAAATTTTTCATATCAATAAACCATCCTATTACAATAGCTAAAGGCCCTATATATAGGCCACAACATGAGAAAATAAAAAAAATTACAAAATTGCCCCTTGGGCCACAACACTCAAATAAATTAACCTAGGGGTAAAATAGGAAATAACATAAAATAGAAACTAAAATGCGGAAAATAATTCATAAATGACAACTTAAATTAGAGCCGTCGATTTACGACGCCTCCTGTGATAGATGCGCCAGATCTTCGTGTCGATGTCCGCATCATCAAGTGTGTGTGACTCTTACAATGTATCCAAATGTTTAAGTGGGATCTTTGTGCATGATTATGTTAACCCCTATACATGAAAATGCATAAAAAGGGTGAAAATTGACATGCTACGCATCACTTGAAGGGTCAAACGACCTCCGATGTGACGGTAAGCAGATTATATGATTTGAACACACTAATGGTTTGCAAAATGATGGAGAAAACAAATAGGGCAGCAATCTAACACTTCTAAATGACACAAATGCAATGACTAAGATGCTGACAATAAAATATACCAGGGATCTTAACACATGCAAGAGCATTCCATGCTCTTATACTAGATGATGTAGAACTACGTATGGTTGCAATGAATTTATTAAGATCTTGCACAACTCTTGATTAGAGAATAACAACAAAAACTACAAGCATTTAAAACAATGGCATAATACTTTAGAGGGGTCACGCCCGCTTAGGCTAAATCACATAACCAGATATTTGAAACTTCAAAATAAATTAAAAAACAACATCACGCCAGAATAGTACTTCAATAAAATTCCATAGTCTAACAATGAGATTAGCAAGCATATGAATACGCTCAAAATCCTACATTTACTAAGCTTAGCAGAAGCAGGCGACGGTCGGCCTTCGTGACTACAATCAAACCACGAGAAATGTTAGATTCAAGAAATAAGAGAAATGGGGAATGTAGGAAACTTTCGTCAAGGATCGATGACGATCCTCCACTCGATGATCTCCAATTGCTCTTCGATGGCTTCCACCAAGGTATCCAAGATTTGCTCGATGTAATCTTCCACCGTGTGGTCGACCCTCGGGTTGACATCGAAGAAGGTTGAATGTAAGATGCACACAAACCCATGCTCGTCGTAGGAGTGGCCGTATTCAGTTTCTGGATCAGCCATCCATAAAAGCTAGATGATGAAGTCTTCCCAAGGATTGCTAGAACTCTTGAATACTGTTGAGGAGAAAGAAGTTTCTCTTCAACTTGAAAGGGGTAGGAGCTAAGGAGCAATTTCTCTTCCAAAATTTGAAATTAGTTTCAAAATTTTGAAAGTAGAAGATGGGAAATCAAGAGGGAAATCTCAATTCCTAGATTCCGATGAGGAGTTAATGAGAGAGTGAGAGATTTGAGAGAGAGAGGGGGGGCGGGTAGAGAGATGGGGCCGGCGACATCATGAGGATGGAGTGGAGATTTATTTCTTAAATCCAATATTTGGTTTTAGGAAATAAATTAGGAGCAAGGGGATTTGATAAAATTCGGCCAAGGGGGTGGGGTGATATTTAGAAAACTTCCAAGAGGGGCTAGAGGGAAGTTATGAAATAAATCCCAAGTTTTCCTATTGGGGGGCCGGCAGCATACATGAGGTAAGGAGTAATTAATGGTGGGGAATTAAGGCTCCTTAATTTAGTTTTATGAATTAGGAAAGCAATTAATTAAATCCAATTCGAATTTAAAATTCAAATTGATTTAAATTAAGTACTTTCCTAAAATAGATGAACTAAGTTAGGAAAGAATTTTGAAATTCAAATTTTAGATGATTTTAATTTCAAATTGTTTCCAAATTGCATTCACCAAATTAAGAAACCCAAGGATGAAGGGAAAGTAGTGGGGACGGTGGCTAGGGGTTGGGGTCGGTGGGTGAGGGAGGGATTGGTGTGGGGAAATTGGGTGATGGGAAAAGGAATCGGGAGGGGAGGTTAGGTGGCCGGCGGCAAGGAGTGGATGGGCCTTGGCCAACGGCTAGGTGGAGGGAGATGGGGTGAAATAAGACGACGAAAGGAAACCACGAACCCAGCCGTCTCCAAGGTTGGTGGGTGATGTGCCGATCTCCCTCTCCAAGGGATCTCTCTCCGGTCTCTCAAGCTCTCTCAAGAACTCCAACAAGAAAACAAAATTTCTCCAATAATCATTCATTAACCTCAAAAGAAAATAAGGAGTGCTATATAAAGCCTCATACAAAAGGACTCAAAGACAAAAGACACTAATGCCCCTTGGGCTTACATACGACATCCCTTTGCTAGAAGGGTACAACAGGAAATAAAATAAAATAAAATAAAACAAATACAACGACACATAAATAAGACAATACATAACATAAATCAAAAGTACAATGACTCGATCGGGGCCGTAGATCGGCAGCCACGCCTCTGATAAACCTTCAAAGAGTTGATGTCCCCATCACTTGGGTCTGTTGTTAAGAGTGATGGTAAAATAGATGGGGATATTATTAGTAGAAGTCAAGTTGGATGGTTGAAGTGGAGGAATACGTCAGGCTAGTTATGTGATAGAAAAATCCTCAAACTTATGGGAAAATTCTATAAGATGGTAGTGAGACATGCAATGATTTATTGTGTAGAATATTGCCATTAAAAGAGAACCATATATTAATGTGGGCTTAAAAATTCTTATTCTCTGGCCTCTCTGTGCTGCCTCCTTTTTTTTTTTAATGACGGCAAAGAGCTTTAACAAGCTATTAGACCGTTCACTGGTCCGGTCCTATCGGTCCACACGGGATCGACTCTTGCGAACTAAGGCGGAGATTTCCGCCTCCTGTACAAGTTGCACAAGCCGGCCGGTTTCAAAGAGCCGTTTTGGAAGGAATTTTGAGGGATTTGAGAGGGAAAATCGAATGTAGGGATTGTTTAGGGATTTCCTTTTGATTTGTATGCATTAAATAGTTTGTTTACCTAGGGTTAGGGCTTCTTGAATTTGATTGAAATTTGAGATCTCTTAGGTTTAGGTTTTCTTTGGGCTCTAGCGGCGTCTAGAGATTTGGGAGAGATCGATCCCCTCGAATAGAGGACCAATTGTATCTTGTTGTTTTTTTCTTCTTCTACTAGTGAATTTCAAATATTTTCTTCTTGATTTTTCCACTGGTTTGGCAAAAATTTTTTTTACAGCAGGATTTCTGGCAAAAACTGCTGCTGACAGCAAAATTTCAGTGAAACTTTGCTCTGTTATCCGCTACTTCGGGTGTTTCTTATCACAAGCTTAGGTTCCATTTGAATTTTCAGAAGGCAGATTGGGTTTTGAATTAAACATTACCTAGATATTTCGCCCTCATTTTGTGAAGACTTTATGATTTGAGTTCAGGTTTCCCATAGGCGCAATCCCCTTTAGTTAATTACCCCTCTGGATAATGAGAGAGAACTTTCGATTAAGGCTAGTCGTTAAATAGGTCGTATAGGTCATAAATCTAGTGTATAATAGCAATAGTTTTAGGGTTCCAATTTTGGATATGAATTTTGTAGTTTGAGACTTTAAGTTAATCACCATAAATTTAAAACAAGTGATGGGGAATGAAGGCGAGCCCAATCAAGATCCCATGGTTCTGTCGTCCCGGGCTGTCATGGTCCCTGCTCTACTTAGTCAGTCGACCCAACCTTACATAAGACACCTTATCAGCAGCCATGGATTATGGCAGAAGAACTTTGTAATCAATTAGTAACGGAAAGCTCCATAAAAATGTTAGTATCATGAGTTATGTGACTCTGGCGCTGTATTTATCGAATTTATGAAAAATTGAGCGAACTATTATTCATTTTCTTTTAAACCTATCAATTTTGATTGCTTTATACATGAATGACGAATTTTAATGCTTGGTTTAGTTTAGTATTGTGGAAAGTCTGGGAAAGCTTCAGTTTATAAATTGCACCATAACTATTTTATTCTACCTCACCACTAATTCAATCTTGCTACTTGAAACGCTCACCTTCACCTTTCTAATCTCAACTATGATATCGTGCATATTACCACCAACCATGTGGTTGTGGTATTGCCTGTGTCCTTCAAATGGAGGTCTAAGGTTAGAATCCCAGAAAAACGCACTTCAAAAGCTTGAAATAACTCTATTGTAATGCAGTGCTATTGTAATTAGTCATTTTTTGCTCACCATTTGAGATTTTTTTTTTTTTTTTTTTTTTTGAGTCTTAAATTCTGTGTTCATTTGCAGTTGGTGTGTATTTCTTTTGCTTTTAACTTGTTCAGTGTTATGATGGAAACTTGTTAATCTGCTCTGAAACATGTTAATTTCAGTAGATGAAGATTTGGTCATTGTTGGAGGAGGACATGCAGCAACTATAGCTCTCTGTGCTGCTGGCAAGGGGCAGATCAAGCCATCCGCCATTGCAGCTGTTGCTCCTACATGGTCAGGTCCTCTTCCTATCGTCTTTGGTCGAAGTTCTGGGATGGAATCAAGGTAAGAGAAGGTGCAATGTAGAATTTCTTTTCAGTTTTAAATGATCTTCTATTATCAAATTGTTAAAAGAAAAACAAAGGGGAGCCTTTGCCTTCGATGCTGGCCAGGAAGTAACATAATATTATAATTTTTTTTTTTTTTTTTTAATGTGCGCTTCAATTAAGTGAAACTGGTGGCCTTATTTTTACTGTTGCAGATCCTTTGTGTGCTGCTAACCTAAATGTTTTTCATCAATTTATATACAGATATGGATTACTTAGGGGAACCCTAAGGGCCCCTGCTGTGGGCTGGATGATGTACAATGTGCTTGTGAGCAATGAGAAAGCAATCGAATCCCAGTATAAGTCCCATGTCTATGCTGACCCTGACAATGTGACTCCGACTGTAATCAAGAGCAGATATGCCCTGACAAAGAGGAAAGGTGCTCGATATGTTCCGGCTGCTTTCTTGACCGGCCTCCTCGACCCAGTCAAGACTCGAGATGAATTCTTGGATCTATTTGCCAAGTTAGATGGAAAGATACCTATTCTAGTTGTTTCAACCAAAAATGCGCCGAAGAGGTCGAAAGCTGAGATTGCTGCACTTGAAGGTGCAAAGGGTGTGACTAAGTTTGTGGAAGTACCAGGGGCCCTTCTCCCTCAAGAGGAGTATCCAGTAACAGTTGCTGAAGAGCTCAGCCAGTTTTTGCAATCAATTTCTGTGCCAACTCCTGATATTAGACGGTAATCTAAAGCTTAGGCCCTGGACTGTTATGTTTTACAGTAGAGATATTTGAGATATTTTTCGTATTTTATTTCATGATATATTTTACACATGTCAGTGCTACTGCTACCTTCGATGTCACATGTGAGAGACAAGATAATATTTTTTTGAAATATGAGTTGTTTATTGAGTTACATCATATGTAACTCACAGGATTGCTACTTAATAAAATATGGCATACTGAAGTATAAAATTTCAATCATGAACCATGATTTTTTAAACCAGGTTTATGCATTCTTGAATATGCCCCAAAATGATGATATTTAGGATTTGTTTGAAATGGCTGTAATTTTTTTATAAATGTGATTGTGAAGTTGATGTGGAGAACATATATTTTTAAAAAAAATTATTTTAGGCTTCGTTTGGGACGGCTTTTTTCCTGCTTCTTAAAACATCTTTTTAATACAAAAAATTGGTTTTGTTTGGGATAACTTTTTTACAGCTTCTTAAAGCGGTTTTTTAGTACAAAAAAAATTTATTTCTGTACTAAAAAGTCACTTTAAGAACAGTAAGAAAGTTGTCTCTATCGAAGCCGAAATTTTGTATTAAAAAGCAGCTTTAAGAAGCAACAAAAAAGCTGTTCCAAATGAAGCCTTATAAAGCAACTTTCAAGCACAAAAAATTCTTGAAAGCATAGAAAAAAGAAGTTTTTAATTAGAAATTGAGATTATGATTTGAAAATCAAAGTAGAAAGAAAGTTGTTTCGAATGAAACTTTGATTTTATGTATATTTGATTCCTAGTCAAACAATCATATAGTGTATTGAATCTTCAAAAATAGTGTTGAACAACATGAAGCTCATATGAATGCAGGTCAGTGGCATAGATTTCAAAGGTGCAGTTGTATTCAGAACTGCTTAGACACTGTGTGATTCCATACAATAAAATTTGTGCTTTGCTTAATTAATATAATTTGTTTATAGTTATGGAGTTTTTGGTAATTGATTAATGATAGAGTTTCAATTCTATTATAATTTTAATACAATCCAATCAAAATATAGATATAGCAAATTTCATCATTAAAAAAAAAGTAACTTCAACTAAACAAATGAACTTTCATTAATTGAGTTTAATCCAACTATTTAATTCCCTAATTAGCAATTAAGAATATTATTTAATCTTGCTTAAGATTAATCCTCCACATATGCCTTTAAAGGCTATAATATATGACAATGCAATTTGCCAAAGGCGTGCAATCACTAAAGTATGGAAAATTATTCTTAGGACCACATGAATTATGACATAGGTGCCAAAGTTTGCACTCATAAAATTTTGATGTTGAAATCTATAGAAAAGTGATAAATTGATGAGCTTAGCTTTAGATCTTCATTATACTTATTTAATGTTGTTTTCCAAGTATTAATTAATAATGATATTAATAAAATATTATTAAAAAATAATATTAAATAAAAATATTAGAGCACATAAATATACATAAATAAATTTTGCTCACACAAAAATCTCTCATAAATATCTTATGTTATAATATGAGTCAAGTTGTTGATCATGAATTTAATCTAAGTAAAAAATTAGCTATGGTTTGAGGTAAGGTGACATAGTTGCCTATATTTTCTCTAGACAAAATTTATATACAAAATTATTGCATCACATAAAATATGGGGAATAATAAGCATATGAGTGTGGTTGAAAGAGAATAAATATTAAAATTAATTTAATAAAACTTTTTATAGTGGGATTATGATTAAGGACTCAAAAGAGAGCCCTTCTCATTCTAGATAAGAGTGAAGAGATTGAGAATTCTTTTAATTTGCCCTACGGTATGTTAATAGATCCTAGGATAAAGGATATTTTTAATCTTTGTAGGGATAGACAATAGATGGAAGTGATGCTTACTTTATGGATCTATACGTGTCGAATATAATACCTCTAATACTATGATATTTTGATTATATGATTGATCAGTGCATAAAGAAGTGAGATGTCCAACCTTCAATATTTGAGTTTGTGACGTCCCTGAATCTAATTTTGAAGAATTAATCTTTTATCTTTTAATAAACAATGACCAGAGTTATCTAATTTCTCTTATCAATATAAATATCAGCGGAAATAAAACTATATATATATATTATATATATATATATATATATATATATATATCTATATATATATATATATATATATATATATAATATAATATATATATTATATATATATATATATATATATATATATATATATATATTGGTTTTCTCAAAAATCATATACACTATTCAATATCTATACAATCAGATCATAATTACTCTGTCCAGAATACATAAGAATAATTAAAATAACAAGAATCAAATCAAAATCAAAACTTATTTAAGCCAATCAATTCCGATCAAATCAAATCAAAATTCATCGAAGTTTTCCTATCATACAATCATATAATTCAGTCAATCATATATCATTCACTTATATAATGAAATGTTAATCATTCATTAATTTAAAATAAATTTCTTACCAGTAGAACTCTCAGGTTGTTGTTGGTCATCTAGATAATGCTAGATGTACACACATGGTATTACTAAAGTAGGTGGAGTCGGTCATAGTGAAACAATCTCCCATGACTATCACTAATAGCTCTGTCATCCGCCCTATATGTTAGTCTTTCACTATATTCTCTTGACCCTACAGTCTTGTGTCCTTCAGTTTATATAGACTACCTTTCACCAGAATCAACATTTCCTCTAACTACCCTTTGACAATAATCTTCTACTTGGTGTCATTATTGTCCACACCAAAAATATTGTCCCGTCAAGAGGTAGCACTAACCCGAATTCCCCTTCCACAATGAATACCCTTTGACAATAATCTGCTACCAATGTAGATCCTCTTAAATCACTATGCCTTCTCTTCTTGTCATTATCTTTCTTTCTGCTTGGTTCATCTTTGCCCCTCCTCCAATTGACATTTGTGATGCCCCAAGATCTAACTTGGAAAGAATGTCAATCAATTTCTCAAATAATTTACCAGAGTTATCTAAAACCTTTAAGTAAACAATATAACAAACATCTATAAAATTTTAAACATCAATATACGAGTCGATTCATATCTCAAAAGGTCATGTACAATACTCAGGAACTATACTACAATCACAAGTAAAGAAATCTATCCTGTCCTGAGTACAAAAGAATCCCTAATCGACCAAAAGAACAAAACCTGAAGATCTGGATCAATTCCTATCTCCTTCTCCCAAGCCCTGACCTGAAAATATCAACCACATATAATGAGCTTTACAAAACCCAGCAGGTCACCTAATACCTATAACTGAAATCAAAGCACGGCGATGCTATCAATATGCATGTCAGCCAATCAAATCTATATCAGTCAATGGTCAATGAGTCAATGCAATCCGGAAATCAATAGTCAATAAAACCAGTCAATGCAGCGGCAAACAAATCGATAAATCAAACTCAATCAATACACGTCAATCTCGAAGAAATCCGTACACAGTAGAAAATCAATCGATCCGACAAATCAGTCAATCCGTCCGTCAAATCAATACGTCAAATCAATTCGTCAAATCAAATCAAATCTAATCTATACTATCAATTCGATAAAATCAATCGGAAAAGCAATGCGATATCCTATCAATAACTCCAATGTAGCAATCAATACAATGCAGAATCAATAGTATCAATGAGTCTATACAAAATCTATATCCATTATCCATTCTATCCAAATCAATATCAATGATCAATAATCAAGATTATTCATGCTCAATGATAATCAATGAAATCTATAAATCCGTACGAAACAGTAAATCCGATCAAATCAATAAAGCAGAAATCTCGATAAAACACTAAATTCGTACGTCAATACAGTAAACATGCATTTCAATACTATAATACTGAACAAGTACAAACAACTGGCTATGTTGCTGTTGTAGAATCCATATTGCTGTTGTAGATATCCATACGTTGGTTTCAATAAAAAAAGTCGTCACTCTATTGCCCGTCGGCATATCTATAAACCCCTTATGACTCCCAATCGTTATATCAATAATCAATGGTTTAAAGGAAAGCCCGTCGGCCCACCATCCTGTACAGGTCAATCAATCTCCAACCAACGTTCAACCAGGTTCCACTTGTATTTCAGTATCAATAGTCAATTCAATAATTAATTCAAGAATCAATCAATAATCAATTCAATAATCCATATTAAAGAAATCTAGAACAATCATATCAATAGTCATGCACATATCAATTCAATCTATCAATTTCAGGCAAATCAGAAATCGTACGAAAATCGGACAGAGTAACGGCAGTCTATCAAATTTACACAAAAATCCTGCAAAAAGCACAAATTCCAAATTTCTCCAAATTACAATAGAATATCCACGGCATCAATACAATACTATTATTCTATAGAATCCAAATCAAATCAAGTCATGATATTTTTCTATTCAATTAAAATAGCGTAGAATCAATTCCGACCGGTAAAATCTTCGTAGAAAATACTCAAATCGTGTACAATAGTCATATCTATAACATACTAAAAGTTGTGCGGTGAAAGTTGTGTCAATACCAAATCAGGTCAAAAGTTCGACTACGAAAACACAAAACAGTGCACAACTCGATCAAAACTCAATATCTCTGAAAACAGAAATAGGATTCGAAGTCCTTACCACGAGTTCTCCACTTTCTCCAACAGCGGCGTCGGACGAAAAGCGCTCCGCGGCCTCCAAAAACTAGCTTTTCCTCTTTTCCCTTTATCTTTCTCTCTCCTCAAAATATCTGATTTTATAAAAATGATTTTTCTCTCTCCTCAAAACGAGCTAATTTGCTTAAATCATAAAGCTGATCGGCCCGGCCGATCGCCAGATCGTCCTGGGACGATCAGACCAAAATCATCGGCCTGGACAGTTCCCAGAACTATGTTCAGGACGATATTTTGTACAATACAGATCGGCCTGGACGATCTCAATATCGTCCCGGACGATCCTGTCCAGAAATCATTCTAGAAAGCACTCCAGAAATCAGCTGTTTTCAATGCACTGATCGTCCTGGACGATCTCAACATCGTCCTGGACGATCCTAGGAGGAAAATCCAAATCAGAGAGGAACATTAAGGGAACGAGGTCTCACAACATTGTACCTAGAGCTCTCATCATGCCTGGATATCGGTACTGCCAAATCAATCTTTATCAGTCTGGCCTGCTCCACTAAATCAAAAAACTTTTGAATCCATAAAGATACTAGCATATATCTCAGCTCTCTATTAAAGCTATGTACAAATCTATAGCATTTTTCTTCAGCAGTAGGAATCAAATAAGGAGCAAATATAGCCAGTGCATTAAACTCGATCTTATATTGTATTAATGTCTTATGTCCCTACTGCATCTTGATAAATGATTCATGCATCTATCATTGGGCCAAAGGAGGTACACATCACATACTGAATACAATAATAAATTCACCCCAAGTGATCTCAACATTTATTCTACCCATAAATTTCTCTCTTTATTGCCCAACCTACCATCTCTTAGCCTCTCCTTCAAAGAAAAACAAAGCCAATTATACCTTTATATTCTCTAGGCACTACATGTCAAAAAATTTTATCCTCAATAACCAATCTTCTGTATCATAAGTTCATATAGCTCCTTTAAACATCAAAAGCTTCAACTTATGCAATGTATGCAAGTGATTGTCTCCCTCTTCTTCTTTACTTCTAGTTGATTATGTTATGCTCATCCCCCATTACTTGTACTATAATAATGACCAAGTGTATAACACTGTCTGCTGACACTAGAGTTGCACTATGTTGCTCATTTGGTTCATCTTACATTGGCAGATTCATTATAATTGTTCACTTTTGAATGATTATGTCTAATATGAATAATTTACACATGCAATCAATTATGTATGCAAAATAATACACCTTAATCTACCCAATCTATCCAACTTTTAATTAATTCCTATAGCTCTCATAACAAATAAATTCTTCTAACAACTATACCCTAATAATAATTATGCTGCTCTAGAAATTAAATTGGAAAATTTATTCTTTTATATTTTAATAAATAACAATCAGAGCTATCTAATTTCTTTTATACATGTAAATACTAGCGGAAATAAAACTATCAATCAAAATATTAATGTATATTTATATTCATTTCCTAAAAATTATATACACTACACATAATTTATGCAATATAAGATCATACATATTATGTCACGAGTATAAAAGAATAATTAAAATAATAATAACCTTAACCTGAAGGATGCAGCTCAATCTCTCACTCTTGCTCTCTCATATTAACTTGAAATCATTTAACTATATATAATGAGCTCAAGAGCCTGGCAAGTAACCAAATCCTACAACTAAACTCAAAGTACGATAAAGGAGCAATATATATATCAGCGATCAAATCATAACAATAATATTATATTATTATGAATCTATGCATAAATAGTAAAGCTCACACATGTAGTAGTAGTATAATATGTAAAGAGTAAAATATTACAGCATGAACTCAAGAAAAGTAGTACAATAGAGAAATCAGTAAACCAATATGAGTGTCAAATTACTAAAGTAGTCGTTGTATTACTACTTTCAATCAGTAGAGAAATCGTATAAAGTGGTAAAACCAAAGTATCGATAAAAACTGTCGAAATCATATAAATATAATAAAATCATATAGGAGTGTACATATACTATCCATGTATTCTATATTAATATCAAATTAGTATATTATATGCTCATTATATCACTTGCTTAATATCAGTATAGTAAATCAATAGTATCAAATAATATTAATGTCAATATCAATAGCGTAATAGTCCAATGGCATGAGCAATAAAAAATATAGTTACATTAAATACATGCAGTAATAATAAGTTCATACAATAATAGTAACAGTGCCTCAATATATGCATTTTAGTAGTCACACTAAACAAAGTAAAAAGTTCTGACTAGCACGATATTTTTCAATAATCAGTAATCGATAATCAGTCATTATTGGCTCAGTAAACAGAGTTCTCATTCTTTGTCCGTCGACATAGTAATAACACATTATTACTCCAAATCTGATTTGTCACGTGAATCAGTAAAGGATAACATCAAATTATAATATCGTCTTGTATAGGTCAATCAATTTCTAACCAACTGGTTAATTAGTCTTTATTTATTTTTTACACATACATATTATTATCACAGTGCTATAACAGTGATAGCGACATATCCACATTTATTACAAATGAATTGTAGTAAATAAATCATAATTGGGCTTAATTCAGAAAGTAACAAAATATTCTAGCAGTAGGCTATAGAAAACCCTACTGAGGAGAAATTCACATTTTCAAAAATTAATCAAATTATAAAGGATCGTATATATTTGAAGCTTTAATTGAACTAAAACATTATTTTTTTATGTCAAAATAAAATTTTGAATTGATAAAAAACGTTGCAATAAAATCATCGGGTAAAAATATCAAATGATTTTTTATGTCAAAATAAATTTTTGAATTGATAAAAAACGTTGCATATTTAAAATCACCGGGTAAAAATATCAAATGATACTCAAAACGTTCATAATCATAATATCTTTAATATAGAAAAAGTTATGCGATGAAGTTTTGACAATACAAAATTATCCTATTTTTTTATAACGAAAATACAAATTTGATAGAAAAAATATCAAAAACTTAAAATTATTGAAATCAGAAATAACATAATGATTCCTTACAGCGAGACGAGCAAATCTCCCAACATGGTCGATTAACAAAAAATGTTCTTCGACCTCCAAATCTCAACTTCTTTTTTTTCTCTCCCCTTCACTTTCTTCTAATTTTTCACTAATCGTCTTTGTTAGCCAATTGAATAAGGGAAATGGATTTTAATAAAGTTACTTAAGTGGCTTAAGATATTTATAAATAAATAATAATATAAAATTAATTAATTTTTAGTATAAAATTCTTATAAATCTTTTTGACGCTTTAAAAATTCTAAAAAAAGAATAATAAAATAACACGTTTTATTTAAAAATTTTTGATGATATCAGTTTACAAAATAGACACATATAGTCCCAAAATCTCACTTGTATCGACATGTATTAATTTCTTAAAGATATTCATCAATGCCTAAAAATTATAGAAAAATTAGTATAATTTAATCACTAAAATATCTATGTTATGATGAAAATGGTTTATGATATGAACTTATAATAACTCATAAAAAATTTATTTATTTAGATCAAAATACGGGCTATTATTGTGTTCGACAAAAAGAACGGTTCTTATTTGAAGGAATTTTGATTGCTTGGTTGATCCAACAACAAAAATATAATCATCTCATCCTTATGTTTGATGATATATTCTTGCCCCTAACAATGATAGATATATGGAATAACATTCTTTGTTTCAAAATCAATGTTATTCAATATTAAATTGGTCCATCATATCATGTTGATATTCTTACTAGAAAATTACTTTAGAAAGCAGAAAGATAGTTATCTCAAATGAAACCTTAATTTTATGCTATGTAAAACTACATTATAAGATAAAATAAATACCTAATCTAACACTCAATATTAATGAAAGAAGAAAGATGATTAATAAAGCCAACTCCAAATTCTTCTGATAAGACTAAAGATAATGATAAGATTCCTAATTCTGATACCTCAACACTTAGCTGTTTCCTTCAAATAGTTCATAATCAGCAAATTAAATACCCTTTCCTCATAACAGCAATTTTAAACTTGATTTAAATTGAAGGAAATGGAGTAAAATGAAATGAAATCATAATAATTTTGTTTTAATTTATTATGAATTTTTTATCATTAATTTAAGCTTTTTAATTCCTTTTTTTTTTTTAATTTTTTACTCAAATTTAGAGCATCCAAACAGTATAACTAGTAAAAAAGAAATTCTTAAAAGCTTATATTTCAATAACTTAACAATTTATTTATTGGCATTGGTATAGCACAATATTTTAAATAATTACAGCAATGGAATCATACTTCTCTCTCTTTCTAAATCATTTGCTACTTCTATATCATCATTATCATTATCTTAATTGGTCATTATCATCATCATTATTACTATCATTATCATCAATGACCATTGTTCAACTACTTACCAATTCCTCATAGCTATCCAAACTAGCTAGATTATCCCCTAAGCCTTGAAGTGATTTGGTAGTGGAAGTATAAAGTCATAAAGCCTTGAAACCTAAAGAAAGCTCAGGCTTTCCACTCGGAGAAGAGGCCAAATTGCCAATAGAAGACATAAAAAATGAACACATTCGAAGAATAAAACATAGTTGGATAACAACCATTTCAAACAAAACTAAGCATCTATAGCTTATCTTATCCGATGAGGACACTCCTAAATCCCATCTCTTCTATGCATATATATAGAATTAGCTTTTAATGAGTATACATAAAGAGATAAAAAAAGGTTTGAAATTAGAAATAGGGAGAGATGATTTTGTTAATTAGTCTCTTAAGCATTTTAGGGTATAGTTTCTGCAAATGGGCCGAGCTTTATTCAAGTCATTATGGATATCTATATGCATAAATTTTACCCTAAAAGGTTTAAGAGAATCATAACTAAGATTTTGTTTGGGTCGGCTTTTTTATTGCTTCTTAAAACAATTTTCTAGTTTAAAAATTAAAAATTTTATACTGAAGGTTTGCTTTAAGAAACAGTAAGAAAGCCGTCCTAAACGAAGTCTAAATCATCTTTTTTTATCTCTTTCTGTATACTCATTAAAAGCTAACACCAAATATACATATAAATAAGAGATAGGATTTAGGAGTGTCCTCTTTGATTAAGATCGGCTATGAAAATTTTGTATTAGGCAGAACTGAAAGATATTAGGAACATAAATGAGGATATATATTGAAAGGATCAGATCTATGCGATGAAATCATTAGCTCAAATGAATGTAAATAATGTAATAGGGAACACCACCCCTATGAAGTATTGATGGCATTTCAAAGTAAAAAGATAAAAAGGTCTTAAAAAGCTTTAGCAATTGCAAAAGCGATTAGAAAACTACTATAAGGAATTTACAAGAAGTTTAATTTGCGTTGAAGTCCTTTCTTATTTAATATTGCACTCAACTTGTTAAATAATTAAGTGAAAAAATTTTGTTCAAGTTTGACTCATTTACTAGAGAACAAGACAAACAAAAAGTAATATGAAGCAAAATATAAATTGTTCATCAATATTGATCTCTTTTGATGTTAGTTCAATGTGGAATTAGATTGTGTCGATCAATGGGGTTGTACTGTTGACTCAAATCTCAATTACGTCGGTCTAGCTCAACGTGGAGCTCACAATGTTTTATGTCCGTACAATCATATAGTTTGTGTGGAATTTGATTGTGTTGATCAATATGGTTATTCTGTTGTCTCGGACCTCAAAGCTTATCGTGTCTACTGGGGATTGTGAGGGGTTTACCCCCTGCTTGGGTTCAGGTACAACACTCCGATGATGCGTACCCGAGTGCCCCGATGTTGTGTTTACGAGCACCCCAGCCCTGAACGATAGAGAGCAGAGCATCGCATTGGCCTAGATATGGCACCATAGGTGGACAGATGATTGAACACTACAGCGCTTCGAATTGGCGCCGCAGTGCTGTGAGACGGATTGGACAGTTTTCTCTCATTTTCTAAAAGGTTGTGTCCCTTAGAGTTATTTCACTTGGCTTTCTCTTGTATTTTCAGTCATAACAAATGTGAGAACAGTTCATGTGAGAAGAAAAGCAATGAGAGAGTGAGGGAAAAGAGAGATATGTACTTATATCTTCAAATTTTCACAGTTATTTCTTGGTGTGATGTGGCTTCATAATTTTTCCCCTATTTTGGGATTTTTCACGTTAAATCATGGTGGCATTTACTTTTCCGCTGCTTTTACATTCTTGTTTTTTTTTTAATAATAAAAAAATTTGGTTACAATAAGATAGAGCAAGGAAAGAAAAAGAAAAATTACAAAAAAAACCGCGGGCTCAGTAAGTGGTTGAGGCTTCCAGCACCACCACACCCCACCAAGACCGTCCAAAAGATGGAGAAAAACAGCCGACCCGAACCAACCCGAAAAATCCACATCAATGGTTGCCACCAGCAAAATACAATGATGCGAGCCCCAACCCATCATTGCCCAATCTTCGACATAACAGCAAAACCACACAAAAAAGCAATAAATAAAACCAAGACATAGGATTGCATAAATCAGTATCGCCTACGGCGACCCCTGCCTCTACCACGAGATATACCCCGAGTTCCAACATAAGAAGTGGGTCTAACATTAACAAGAGTGAAATCACATCCCGGGTCAGAACCACCACAGAAATCCGGCGACGCCAAATCAGCTCCATCAGAGAATTCAGAGTCAGGATCACCCTCGGATGAATCCAACCAATTCAAATGATTCCTAATATCCAGTCCAGAACTGTCGCCTAAGGAATTGCCCACAAATCGCGTATCAACCAAATTAATAGGAACCTCAATGAAATTATTAGAAACCGTAGTGCTTTTTTTAGGCACATCCGTACTTTGAACCGGAGGAAAAACCCCAGGTACAGGCTCACCCACAGAATTTTTCGGCAATACCTCAACACAATCAGACGGTAATTTAGGAGGAAAAAATGGCACAACATTAGGAGATAAAATAGAAATAACATCAAAATCCTTCTGCAGCCTTTCACCAACACCCCTAACATTTACAGTATAATTAACAACTCCTTCGCAAGCAGCATCGACAGAAGAAGGGAGAGAAACATTAGCATTATTATGATCCACACCAGCACAATTTGAAACAACAGCAATAGGGGAAACACCCCCCACAGCCAAACCAGAAATCACACCCGCATCAGGAGAACCAACCCGACAATCAACATCAGGCAAGACCACACCCTCCACATCAGCAGACTGACTATTAACAAGATTTTCACAATCTAAAGCATCTCGCTCAAAAACAACATTACATAATTTCGTAGAATTATCACAACCAGGATCAGTAATCGGAACTTCAGTCGAAACAGGGACAGGAGGAATGTCCAGGGGGGCAGAGAAAACAACCGGGGAGGTTTTGGACGAAAGTTTAGGACATTCAAATTTTTTATGACCTAAAGCTTTGCAAAATGAACAAAAATTAGGCATGCCCTCAAAAATGACATTCTGGACATACCCTAACTTCTCCGGACCCAGCCAAACAGTATCAGGAAAAGATTTGGTTACATCAATTTCAACAAGAACACGCGCAACTGATGGACAGGAACCAGAAGCCGTAGCATTGTCAGTATGAATCGGCCTTCCAAAGACCGAAACCAACCCAAAAAGTATATGGGAGGAGAAAAGATGGGGATGTAATCCCGGAAAAGAAAGCCAAACATGGACGATCGGAGATTCTTCCGACAAATCAAGAACCGGAGACCACTTTATAACTTTCATAAAACAGTCATAAACTAAGTAAGATCTATGAGCAAAAACCCTAGCATAATCCATATCATTGGCAAGCTTGATTAAAACATTAGCTTGATCCAACAAAGTCACTGAAAATTCCCCAGATAATTTTAAAATTACGAAAAACCTACGGATTGATTAATCTAAAGAAGGATGTTTAAGGGGAAATCTCCCCACCAACGCAAACTCAAAAGGCTTAGCTAGATGCAAAAATTCCTCTTCCGAAAACCACAGAGATGGCATTCCCCGATTCGAAGAAATGCAAAATTCCGGAAAAACATTCGAATCAACGGAACCAGATAGAGCATCCTTAAAGGATTTAGGTTGCTTACCCGAAAGGAAACCAGGATCAAGCAATTTTTTGCCATTAAAAATGTACCGCCGGCAAGGTGGGCGGCGCAAGGGCAAAAGCCCTAAAAGGGCGAAAACCCTAGCAGACGGAGAGACGGGAGCATAATGCCAGAGAGAGGAGTTCTTTTACATTCTTGCTTGTTTCATTGTTGTGGTGTTTATTCCTCATCATCCCCAACACATATAGCATCGTAATGTTGTATGTTGAAGCGCTGCATCGCTTCAGCCTTGAGCTGGAGACAATGAGTGGAGTGCTAAGGTGCTACAAATCCCGGCATCGCGACGTTGTGAGTCGTGTGCAGCAATTTTTTCTTTTCCCTCTTCTTCTCATTTCACTTAAAGGGTTGTGTGTTTTAGATGTTTTTAAGTGCGTCTCTTATCTGTTTTGAGTGAATTAATGCATGTGCAAAGTAAATAGAGATAAATAGAAAGTGTGTGAAAAAAGTTTTGTACAATTTCTTCCATTTTTCAAAGGGGGGTTTCTTTGTATGATGTGGCTCTGTATTGTTTTCTCCATTTGAAATTCTTCAACATTAAATCCAGATATTCTTATTTGCTTTGTTGTCAATGATTATACTTACCAACATTAGACACTCAAACACTATTTGGGGTCTCTTTACATCTTTTAAAAGAGAATTTAATGTGGCTCCTTTTACTATTATCATCTCTTTTTGAAAAACTAAAGCTCCTTAATTTATTTTTTTACATCTCTCTCTCTCTCTCTCTCTCTCTCTCTCTCTCTCTCTCTCTCTCTCTCTCCCCACCCTAAACAGCCTCATATTTAAATCATTTTAGAAACTCAATAATTCTCTTCAAAATTAATTCTATCTTATTCCCTCATAAGAACAATACAAATTTCGAATCATCTCTGCTCTCTTCCATTATTTTTTCTACCTTAATTATTCATACATTTTTATATTAATCATACTGTTGCGTGTCAGAAAATACGCGGCGGTAGAGTTTGTAAGTTCGCGTCCGAGCGTTGCACGTAAGTTTAACACACAAACAGAAAAGAGGGTGAACTCCGAGGGTTTTTACGTGGAAAACCCAAAAATGGGAAAAACCACGGGGCCTCGCCCAGTTGCAAAGTTCCACTAGTGATTTTGCAGATTACAGATGGCGGATTTCGTCCCACAAGTCGGGATAATCCAAATACAACTTGTTTCTTCCAGTGAGTTTACAAAATCCCTACGAATTCCTAGCGTTTCCTGAAAATCCGGCAGAGTTCCGGCGTCTTCAGTCGGCAGGAAAGGCTCCGGCGGCGGTGGTCGAGGAGGTGAGGAATCTCCTATTCCCCTTTCTCCTTCTCCTTCTCTTCTTCTGCGAATTCTTGGTGTTTCCTGAAAATCCGGCAGAGTTCCGGCGTCTTCAGGCGGCAGGAAAAGCTCCGGCGGCGGTGGTCGAGGAGGTGAGGAATCTCCTATTCCCCTTTCTCCTTCTCCTTCTCTTCTTCTTCTCTCTCTTCACTTCAGTCCCTTGGTGTAGAATGAGGGCTCTATTTATAGTTTTTCTGGAGTGGCATAGCCCGTAAATAGGCGTGAGATCAAGGGCGAACAGGGAGTGGTTTGAATGGACGGTCGATATCGAATCTTTTAATCATGCACCGTTCGTTGGACATTTGATGGCCTTAATGATGTCGGAATTCGATGATCTTGGGCTCGTTGGATTCGTCTCGTCGAGCCGCTCGATTCGAGTATAAGCTCGTCAAAATCGGAGACCGTTTGGTAACTCAAATTGCGGTTTGAACCTTACAACAGCGCTTCGAACCCTTGATTCGGACTCATTTGGGCTCGGATTGGGTTGATCTTGGTGTCGTTGGGTTTGTATTTCCGAGACGCTCAGTTTGACTATAAGCTCACTGAAATCGGAGTTCGTATGCTCCCGAAATTAATTTTTGAAGTTTCCAACTAGGTTTTGCCTCGAGATTCGTGCCCGATCAAGATGATTTTGCGATGCCGTGTCAGTTGCCCCCCTATTTTCGGATGTCGTAGCTTCAGAGGTCCGAAAATATGTGTTACAAATTTCGGAAAATTTTTCTGAGTGACCCAGGATTGATCGGGATTGTAGAAGCCCCGAACGGCTCTGAAAATGCCAAAATTGAGTCCGGAACGTCGAAAAACGGGTCCGGGGACCCCAAAAACGTCCGATTTGGTCTTCCCGGGACAAAATTTGGGCCCGGAAAGGACCGGGCGGCCGAATTGGCCGGACCGGCCGGCCGGCCGCCGAGTCGCCGGCGAGAACCGCGCGCCCGCGCCTGCGGGCGAACCGCGCGCCCGCGCGCCTGCGGGCGAACCGCGCGCCCGCGCGCCTGCGGGCGAACCGCGCGCCCGCGCCTGGGCGCACCGCGCCCGCGCTGGGGGCGCACCCGCGCCCGCGCGCCCGGGCTAGCCGCGCCCGGGCTAGCTGCACCACGCGTGGCTGCCGCGCGTGCCACGGCTGGCCAGCCGCGATCCGCGGGTGCTGGCCGCGGATTGCTGGCCTGGCTGCGCGAAAAGGTGCAGCCGGTTGGCTGCACCGCCAATGTGGGCCCCACATCCGTCCAAAAATTGGTTTTTTGCTATTTTTGGGCCCAAAAAATTCCCAAAAAATTCCAAAAAATTCCGAAAAATCCGGAAAAAATTTAGAAAAATAGAAAAATTAAAAAATGGCAATAACTTCCCTCCTTTCTCTCCAAAACCTATAAATAGGCCTTCTAGGCCCTTAGGAAACTTGCAACTCCTCCTTCTTTCTCCCTCCAGTTTACTGGCGATAGAAACCTACGGGATTTCCTTCCTCCCCCTCCGGTTTTCTGGCGATAGAAACCTACGGGATTTCCTTCCTCCCCCTCCGGTTTACTGGCGATAGAAACCTACGGGATTTCCTTCATTCCCCTCCGGTTTACTGGCGATAGAAACCTACGGGATTTCCTTCCTTCCCCTCCGGTTTACTGGCGATAGAAACCTACGGGATTTCCTTCATTCCCCTCCGGTTTACTGGCGATAGAAACCTACGGGATTTCCTTCATTCCCCTCCGGTTTACTGGCGATAGAAACCTACGGGATTTCCTTCATTCCCCTCCGGTTTACTGGCGATAGAAACCTACGGGATTTCCTTCATTCCCCTCCGGTTTACTGGCGATAGAAACCTACGGGATTTCCTTCATTCCCCTCCGGTTTACTGGCGATAGAAACCTACGGGATTTCCTTTCTCCCCCTACGGTTTACTGGCGATAGAAACCTACGGGATTTCTTCTTCTCCCTCCGGCTTACTGGCGGTTGAGGCTTCCGTTATTTTACGAGCGGGAAACTTCCCCTGCTCGAATTAGCGCCCCTCCTCGCGCGCAGAAGCCTACGGGATCTCTTTTCCATTCTGAGCGGAGGTTTGTTGGCGATGGACGATCGAGTTGAAGCCCGTTAGTAGTCAATGATCGAGTGTGGAGCCAAAGGGGAGAGTTCGAGAATGCGTTGCAAATAACATTCAAACGAGAAGCCGTGTCGAGTAGCAGTCTGCCGACGAGCAGAAGTCCGACGACAGGAAGAAGTCTGACTTCGGGTAGAAGACCGACGAAAATTCATCGACGACCAGGAGTCTGGCGACGAGTAGAAGTCCGCTGACGAGCAGAAGTCCGACGTCGGGTAGAAGTTCGCTGACGAGCAGAAGTCTGACGTCGGGTAGAAGTCTGCTGACAAGCAGAAGTCCGACGTCGGGTAGAAGTCCGCTGACGAGCAGAAGTCTGACGACGAGTAGAAGTCTGCTGGCGAGCAGAAGTCTGACGATGCGTAGGAGTCTTCCTACGAGCAGAAGTCTGACGACAGGGAGGAGTCTGACGTCGGGTAGAAGTTCTACGTCGGGTAGAAGCCGACGAAGATTTGTCGACGAGCAGAAGTCCGACGACGATTAGGGGTCCGCTGACGAGCAGAAGTCCGACGACGAGTAGGAGTCCGCTGACGAGCAGAAATCTGACGACAGGGAGAAGTACGACGTCGGGTAGGAGTCCGCTAACGAGCAGAAGTCCGACGACGAGTAGGAGTCCGCTGACGAGCAGAAGTCCGACGACGAGTAGGAGTCCGCTGACGAGCAGAAGTCCGACGTCGGGTAGAAGTTCAACGTCGGGTAGAAGCCGACGAAGATTTGTCGACGAGCAGAAGTCCGACGACGATTAGGGGTCCGCTGACGAGCAGAAGTCCGACGATGAGTAGGAGTCCGCTGACGAGCAGAAGTCCGATGTCGGGTAGGAGTTCAACGTCGGGTAGAAGACCGACGAAGATTCGTCGACGAGCAGAAGTCTGATGACGAGCAGGAGTCCGCTGACGAGCAGAAGTCCGACGTCGGGTAGAAGTCCGCTGACGAGCAGAAGTCTGACGACGAGTAGAAGTCCGCTGACGAGCAGAAATCTGACGACAGGGAGAAGTACGACGTCGGGTAGGAGTCCGCTAACGAGCAGAAGTCCGACGACGAGTAGGAGTCCGCTGACGAGCAGAAGTCCGACGACGAGTAGGAGTCCGCTGACGAGCAGAAGTTCGACGTCGGGTAGAAGTTCAACGTCGGGTAGAAGCCGACGAAGATTTGTCGACGAGCAGAAGTCCGACGACGATTAGGGGTCCGCTGACGAGCAGAAGTCCGACGATGAGTAGGAGTCCGCTGACGAGCAGAAGTCCGATGTCGGGTAGGAGTTCAACGTCGGGTAGAAGACCGACGAAGATTCGTCGACGAGCAGAAGTCTGATGACGAGCAGGAGTCCGCTGGCGAGCAGAAGTCTGACGATGCGTAGGAGTCTTCCTACGAGCAGAAGTCTGACGACAGGGAGGAGTCCGATGTCGGGTAGAAGTCCTATCCGAGGTTGTATGTCAGGACATTTGTTCGATGACATTAACCTGTATGGAAGAGATCGAGAGAATCCACCAAGGATGTAAGACCTATCCGAGGTTGTATGTCGGAGCCCTGCTCGACGACGTTAACCTGTGTGGATGAGGTCAGGAGAATCCTCCAAGAATGTGAGACCTATCCGATGTTGTATGTCAGAGCATTTGTTCGATGACATTAACATGTGTGGAAGAGGTCGAGAGAATCCACCAAGGATGTAAGACCTATCCGATGTTGTATGTCAGAGCATTTGTTCGATGACATTAACATGTGTGGAAGAGGTCGAGAGAATCCACCAAGGATGTAAGACCTATCCGAGGTTGTATGTCGGAGCCCTGCTCGACGACGTTAACCTGTGTGGAAGAGGTCGAGAGAATCCACCAAGGATGTAAGACCTATCCGAGGTTGTATGTCGGAGCCCTGCTCGACGACGTTAACCTGTGTGGAAGAGGTCAGGATCAAATCCCCTTGGGATTGATCGTCCGGTGATTGAGATACAATATGGATTGTGTATTTCTCGAATCACGGAGAAAGAGTTTGAGAAATTTTTTCTTATCCTTCATAAGAGGAAAAATCATATCACAACAACATGAACATTCTATTACTGCATTACGTAAGATAGTACAATAGTTCCCTAGTACGACTTACAAATTACAAAGCACTCAACACACGAGATCTACACTTGGTGACAATACCATAACATTAAACTTGGAAGAAGACATTAAAGACATCAAAGTAACACTCTACTCCATATAAGAGCGACAACAAGACAAGTAATATTGCTAGTACAAATACACAAAGTGTGTGATCATTCAATTTCTCCAACCATTTGAATATTATTCAATGGTTGTCTTTGTTGCTGATTCTGCCCCCCAGTCGGACCAACTTCATCTCGGGTTGGTGTATTCTTGATGAATTGTCGGAGATATCCCTGTCGGATCAGTCTCTCAACTTCTTCCTTGAGCTGCCAACATGCTTCAGTAGTGTGCCCACGGCTACGGTGGAAGTGGCAATATTGCTCCTGGTTTCCGACGTTGGGCTTCAAAGGGTGTGGCCATTTCACGTTCTCCTGATCCCGGATGGCCATTAATACATTTGCTTGGGATGTATTGAGTGGGGTGTACTCCTTTTCTTGGCGAGGTCCTCGTCGTGGTGACGGAGACCTATGAGGTAGATTATTCTTCTCATGCTTTTTCTGCTGTGAGAAAGAATTATCCATCACAGGTGCACATTTGCGCTTCCCGCTGATTTGCTCAAACTGTTTCCTGTGAGCATTTATAGCTTCATCCGCAGAGATTTGTGCCTCCACGCGATGGATCAAGTCAGCGTACGAATGGACGGTGTCTCGCATAAGGGCCGAATAGAAGGGGCCAGGACGAAGACCTCCAAGAAAGACCCCTCTGAGTAATTCAGGGTCTACTCCTGGAATCTGTCGTGCTTCAGTGGAAAATCGTTGAAAATACTCCTTCAACGATTCTCCCTCATTTTGGCGAATCCCGGAGAGGTGGGAAGAATCCTTAGCAATTCTTCGATTGGCCACAAATTGTTCGACGAATACTTTGGCCAATTTGATAAAAGAGGGGATCGTTCCAGGTGGAAGCGAGTAGAACCACGTTCGGGCTTGTCCTTTAAGGGTGGCTGGAAAGACCTGGCAGAGGAGCGCGTCTGATGCTCGTTGAATATGCATGATGGTTCTATAGTAGTCAACATGCTCATACGGGTCGGTCGTCCCGTCGTAGGATTCAACGTTTGGCACTTTGAATCCGACCGGAATGGGGTGCTGAAGAATGGCTTCAGTTAGAGGTGATGACTCCTGAAAATTCCTCTGTCGGAGAACATGCCTCACCTCTCCTCGGGGGAACTCTTCCCGTACCAATTTTTGCAGTTCGCGACGCAGGACATTGTGAGGGAATCCCGCGATGTGTGGTTGGGGAGAGCCTTCGGGGAGATCCGAAAAAATGCGAGGATGTGTTGAACTCGCTGTATCGGCAAGTTCATCTTCGTGTTGTGACTGAGGATGTGGAGGAAGACGAATTTGTTCTTGTCGACGCTCGAATTGAATATCTTCAACCCTTGGTGGATCCCGAGGGGGAAGGATCTCCTCCAATGTCGGCTGTCGATCATCTCGTAGGAGTTGGAGGATCTCGTTTTGCGATTCTTCCATCTTCCGAATTCTTTCTTCTAAAGAATGTCCCAAAGTCCCTTCTCCGGCAGCATTCTGCCCCCCAGGGTGAAAAGATGCTGACATTAGTCGTCTATGGTTAATAGACGGATTTCTGGACTGATGAGAGTTGGAGCGAGAAGCTCCAACTAAACGACTGCTGCGCCTATTCACCATCGTAGCAGTACTCGAAGTAGTGGGATTGTGTTTCCCACAGACGGCGCCAAACTGTTGCGTGTCAGAAAATACGCGGCGGTAGAGTTTGTAAGTTCGCGTCCGAGCGTTGCACGTAAGTTTAACACACAAACAGAAAAGAGGGTGAACTCCGAGGGTTTTTACGTGGAAAACCCAAAAATGGGAAAAACCACGGGGCCTCGCCCAGTTGCAAAGTTCCACTAGTGATTTTGCAGATTACAGATGGCGGATTTCGTCCCACAAGTCGGGATAATCCAAATACAACTTGTTTCTTCCAGTGAGTTTACAAAATCCCTACGAATTCCTAGCGTTTCCTGAAAATCCGGCAGAGTTCCGGCGTCTTCAGTCGGCAGGAAAGGCTCCGGCGGCGGTGGTCGAGGAGGTGAGGAATCTCCTATTCCCCTTTCTCCTTCTCCTTCTCTTCTTCTGCGAATTCTTGGTGTTTCCTGAAAATCCGGCAGAGTTCCGGCGTCTTCAGGCGGCAGGAAAAGCTCCGGCGGCGGTGGTCGAGGAGGTGAGGAATCTCCTATTCCCCTTTCTCCTTCTCCTTCTCTTCTTCTTCTCTCTCTTCACTTCAGTCCCTTGGTGTAGAATGAGGGCTCTATTTATAGTTTTTCTGGAGTGGCATAGCCCGTAAATAGGCGTGAGATCAGTGATCAATTTCAACTGGATATGACCCAGTGATTTTTCCCTTTAATGTTTTCATGTAAAAAAAATTATGTTATTTCTACTCTTTTTTTGTGTGAACTAGATACTCATACAATGCTAAGCCGCATAATTTTTTCTATTTTACCGTCGCGAAAATATTTTATATGATTGAAGCTTATTCTACTTATTATTTAAAAATAATAATTTTCTACAATAAATAAATAAAAAAAGTAGAATTTTATAATTTTCCACTCTTTGATAAGTAGTGAGTATCTGCAATTAAAAGTTTTCCACCCACCACCTCCAAACAAAGGCATGCAATAAATCGAGTCATAAAAATATATCAGATCTCAGAACTGATATAAATGCGTGGTATTTACAAAAATACACATTTCAAATTTCAATTTGCATAAAGTTGTTAGTTTAAGATAACTTATAAAACCTAGAATTAATATTAAGGATGTTTTATACCATAATTAAGTACTAAAAAGGAGCAATTAAGATTAATTCATGAAATGAAAAAAATCCCATAATTCACAAATTAAACTAAAAAACACTGATCGTTCGAATAAATAATATTAATTATATATTTAATCCCTATTATCATGGCAATCAACTAATTTAATTAATAAAATACTAAAAATTGGGATATTTAATTATTTACATTTATATTATAAATTTTTTATTTATTTAATACGATTTTATAATTCGATACTTAACTTTCTCACCAAAAAAAAAAAAAAAACTTTTTCAACAAAAAAAAAATGTTTTTCAGTAAAAGAGGACAACAAAAACAACTGTACCTTCTTCTTCTTCTTTCTTCCCGCCCACAATCGTCTTCCTCGTTTCATCTGCGAATCACAGCTTGAAGAAGGAAAAAAAAAACCTAAAAATCAGATTTTTATTTCTTCAAGAAGAAGAAGAAGAACCATTCATCACATTTCCATCAGCCTCGCCGCAAATTCCATTCCCCTCACCCATCGGCCCATCTCCACCACCCACAACTCCGGTGACATTACTCCTTCCGTCTCCTCTTCCCAAAGCCCTAAACAACTGATACTTATTATTATGCATCCATACCTTAAAAACACCTTTTCCCACGCCAATCTCTCTGCAATAATCCTCCACCAAACCCTCATCCCTCTTCTGCAACTTCCAACCAAGCCTCTCAGACAGCTCCATCATCCTCCCCTTTTGCTCCGCGCTAAATTTCGTCCGAAACCGCTTCCTCGACACCGATGCCGGCGAAGGTCTTTCGTCGCGGCTGAGAGCAAGAAGCGTGTGAGGCGCCGAGGTGAAGAATGAAGAAAGGGGCTGCCGGCCCGCGCTGGAGCTTCTCCGGCCGCGTCCTTCGCCCTCTACTTCACCTTCGATTTCATCCTCCTCTGCTGAAGTTGCAGCGAACGAAACCCGGCGGTGGAAGTTACGGTGGCAGCCGCAAGCGGCGCATTTGAGGGAGGTGGGGTCGGCGAGGGTCGCCGCCGGCGACGGCATGAATTCACAGCAACCGTCAAGAGCATGACCTCCGATGCTGGCGGCGTGGTTCTTGAGGCACTCCCGGTGGATGATGGTCGGATGCGGGTGGTGAGACTTCTTGACGACCCCGTTGGGTAGTGGCGGATAGAGCTTCGATTGTGCTTCAGCTTGGGCTTTTTGTTCCATTTTCTGTTTAATTTCGCTTAATTTGGTGATAAATGGTTAAGATTAGGGTTAGGGTTCGCGTATAGGCATGAGGAGTTGAGGACGAGGGGTTAGAGAGGGAGGAGGAAGGCGGGGGGAAGAGCTGTGAAGGGGATATAAGATAATGCTAATGGAGTTCAAGCCACAACTTTTCAGGTATGGTTTGGAGTTATTATTATTATTATTATTTCTTTTTTAGGTTGAATATATTAAACCCCAATAATAATCATTTTTACTTAAATTTTTTATTTTATTTAATAAACTATTAAAATATAGATTGTTTAATACTTTAAAAAATATGTCTCTTTTGTCAATTTATTCAGATGACAAAGCATTTAAAAAATTATTATTATTATATTAAATTTAAATTCCATCTATATTTTAATAATTCACATTTTAAACGTTTTAGGGAAAATTTAATTCTATAATTCTTCATAAGCTTCATATTTATTAAATATAAGCATTGTAGGATTAATTAAATTAAGGCTTCGTTTGGGACGGCTTTTTCATTGATTTCTAAAACGGAGTTTTAGTACAAAAAATAAATAAATTGTACTAAAACTCCGTTTTAGAAAGCAATAAAAAAGCTGTCCCAAATGAAGCCTAAAGCACATTTGGGACCATATTTTTATTTTTTTCAGTATAAAATTGTTAAACTAAAAAATTAAAAATTTTTGTAATAATAAAGTTATTTAAGAAAATAGTAAGAAAGTTGTTCCAAATTAAATCTTAAATCGACTTATGAATACATTTAGGTCTAGCATGATAAATGACTAATAAATTGAAGTCAATAAATCAATTTTGAGCGAGCTCAAACTAAACTCATTAGCCAGTCTCATCTTAATATATTCATATTCAAAAATCTATGTATAAAGTTATTAAAATTCTCTATTTTTAATTTTAATTGATTATTATTACTGTTTTAATTTTGTTAATGTTCATTTCATTTTATTACAATAATAATTTGGTTTGGTAATTTAAAAAATGTCATGGATATTAAATTTGCATGTAGCTAAGATTTACGCTTTATTTAAGGACACATTATTTTGTGCGGACGCCGTATGCAGTTCACCGTTCGGAGGCCAATTATAATACATCAAGTCAACGGTATCGAACCGGGTACCGAGCCGCGGTACCGAGCAGGGGATGACGTTGCACATTTTGATTTGCCTCCAGATAATTTTTTACTGCTTCTTAAAGTAATTTAGTACAAAAATTTTAATTTTAATACTAAAACGTTGATTTAAGAAACATTAAAAAAGATCCCAAAAAAGCCATGGATGATATGTGTAATTATCCATAATTTCTTAAATAAAAAATGCACTTTTTAAATATTAAGTTATATTTTTTGGTTATTCTAAATGAAATTATTTACCTGTGAACTCCTTATCTTCATGGATCTGCTGCATTATAAATGCCACCAAATCTTATTTATTAACTAAGTAAATTTATATTATATTAATTTACTTTGCAGCAAATTAAATAAGTGATATAATTATTTTACTGCATTCACAATTAATTAATGAGCGGGTCCTCATCTTCGTCTTAACATTAAATTAAAAGATTCAGCATAAAAGGGATATTTTAACACTTTATTAACATGGAATTGTCAAATAATTAAAATAATTAAATTAAAGAGCTTTTGGTATCAGATTAACGGCAATAATTTGATGCCATTTGGAGAGTTAAATATGCTTTAATCTTAAAAGTAAGGGTTTTAATTTTTTAATTTATTGGCAAAATTGTTGTTAATGACATTTAAAGCCAAATAGGATGTTTTAAAATATTTTAATATATAAATGCAATAAAAAGGTTTATATATATATAGAAATAATTACAAGGGAGATTTACATACAAACCAGTTTATATCATGTTATTTACATATCTAACAACTAAAATTTTAATTCTTTTATTTATTAAACAACTAAAATTTTAATATTTCATATACCACTTATATTATGGGTGTCAATTTGGGGTCACGGGTCAGGTTCGGGTCGAACTCGGAAATGACCCGGCACTATTCGGGTCAACCCAAACCCAACCCATTTTTGCAAACGGGTTGGTTTTCGGACCCGAATCTGACCCGCTTTGGGTCCAGGTCAACCTGACACGACCCATGTGACTCGAGGCCGACCAAAAATTGCTAGTTTTCATGTCAAAAAATGTGTCAATCTCCGATTTTCAGGTAAAAAAGGGTCAATCTCTAGTTTCTGGGCAAAAAAATGTGTCAATTTCAGGCTTCTAGGTCAACCCAACCCATTTTTTAATGTAGTTGATTTATTGAACCTGAACCCGCCGTTTCGGATCCGTGTTGACCCTAACTCAAAATTTTTAGGTCGGGTTTTCTGGTCGTGTCAATTATTGACACCCCTAACTCATATTATATTTCATTTTTACCGCGTAAACCACACTATAAACTTTAATATTTTATTCTTTGCACCTATATTTGATCAATAGATGATAGACATGAAATATTAAAAAAATTTATGTTAGTTATGTAAATGTCATGATATAAAGTGGTATGTATGTAAAATTGTAAATCCCTCTAATGACAAATATATGTTAACAATTCATTAGCAAATGATTAGATTGCCTAAAATGAAACAATTATCATTTGCCTAATATAATCATTAGTGCCTTAAAATTAGCATAATAAGATCAGTCATTTAATTTCATAGATTTACTTCATAATATAATTCATTAGTAATAAATAAAAATATATATAGATTGATGGCCATTAAAAATTTTAAGAATTTGAAACGGAAAAAAAAAATCAGTCAAAACAAATCTAAACTCCCCTAGACTTAGAGAGATGTGACTTGGTTGAGTCGACTCGGCTCAACTTGATAAGAGCTAAATTTGATGAGCCAAAGAGTCAAATTTGAGCAATTCCCAACTTGACTCATTAGTTGGTGTGCTAATTGATTTAAGATATATTAATATAAAATATACTTAAAATGTGTTAAATATAATTTAATTAAAAATTAATAGACTATATAAAAATCATATATCGCCTAATTATATCAAATAATTTCTTTTTTTTTTCTCATTTTTATCGTTTTATTACAATAAATATCTGAATGAAAATTATTATCTCTTTTATAATATCCGAGTTAACTCGAATATGGAATTAAGTTCGAGCTCAAGCTGATTAATTATTAATGTTTCATTTGAATCAGCTTTTTTTACTGATTTTTAAAGCAGCTTTTTAGTACAAAAATTTTTTGTACTAACAAGAGACCTTAGAAAGCACAAAGAAAGTTGTCCCAAATTTCAAGCTCAAGTTAGGAATAGCTCGAACTTGACCCTACTTGTTTAGAACCGTTATGATTGATTTTCCGAAAATTGCTCGCTTAAATACAATTATTATATTATTATTTATTCTTGATTTTTTTGATGATATCCTATTTTTTAATAGAACTAATGTGAAACAAACACACTATTTTAGAATCATCTTACAACTTTTTCAGAAATGTCTTAGCTTAAAGATCAATTTCACCAAAATTTCATTGATTTATTGGACTCTTTTATAGACTTTGGCACCAATCTTACTAAAATCATGAAATTAAAACAAAGTAAAGGCTTATCATATTTGTAAATTGATTCCATAGATCAAATAAGTTTGAACATTATCATTGAAGGGTAAGCACTCATTAAATTGATCATGCTACCTAATGATAGCATCGAAGGAATTATTGCCCATAATATCCTTTGTTTTTCACTGATCATTACCTCACATTGTAATTAAAAATATTCCATGAATTATATAGTGCATAGTATCCTATGTTGGCACTCTCCTTCACTAGAGAACGGATTTATTGAAGCCTCACTCTTTATCTCTCTCTCTCTCTCTTTTTAAATTAAGATTTCGTTTGGGACAACTTTCTTATTATTTCTTAAAGCAACTTTTTAGTACAAATATTTTAATTTTTGAACTAAAAAGCTATTTTAAGTAGCATTAAAGAAGCCGTCCCAAACGAAATCTAAGGCTTCATTTGGGACTTAAAAACTGTAAGAAAACGGTAGTCAAATAGAACTGTAATTGAACTATGAAAAATAAAGCAGTGAGAAAGTTGTCCCAAACAGACCCATAATCTCACGTTGCCAATTTTTGCCAAATAGAAGGAAAACTAATTTGTTTTTTTATCGTGTTTATTTTTTCTGTTGAAAATCATTTTTCACCTTTAATCTGTATTCTATGCTGTGTGAGTGTTTATCCGAAATGAAAGGAAAAAAAATGGCAAGTTAATATGATATAGTAATTTGATGGATGGATTACAGCCCAGTATTTTCTTATCACACTTTCTCAGCCCATTTCTTTATATGGGCCTTTGTCTTGAAAGCCCATTTTAAATAGGACTTACTAGGGCTGCAAGCGAACCAAACGTTCGACAAGCTACTCGCTGTTCGGTTCGATTAAAGCTCGTTTGTGATCGTTTAATTAACTAAACAAACAAACTTAAACAATATTTTAAATACTCGGTTCTTAAATAAACAAACTTGAACACTAATGCGTTCGGCTCATTTATGTTAGCAAACAACATCATTTGAAGTTCGTGAACAACCTCGACATTAAGCTCGATTCATGTTCGATTTTGAACTCATGAATAGACTCGATAAAAATAATTAATATTTGACTATAGAATTAAAAAAATATAAATAATCATTGCCTTTGTTACATAGACAATTGCTTTTATTATAAATGTGTTTTTCATAGATATGTTCATGAACATGTTTGTTTGATAGTTAAAAAAATTCGTTAAATATGTTCGCGAACAAGCTCGATAAGCACTAAACGAACGAACATGAACTGAACATAAACCGAACATGAACACTCATTAATTTAAATGAACCAAACATGAACACAAACAATATAGCTCGAACAAACATGAACCAAACTTGAACAAGCTGATATTAAATGAACACTCACATACTCAGCTCGGCTCGGTTCGTTTGCAGCCTTGGGACTTACGACCAAGCCATGTATCAGACGAAGTCTCAACTCTTAGTATTAATACAATTTTATTTTGATCCCACCGATGATTTCTTTTATATTTGTATCAATTATCAAACAAAACAAAAACTATAATATATTTTATTTTATTTATTTTTATTATTAATGTGACTTGCAAAATCATTCTAAAAATTATCCATCAACCTCATTGCGTCCAAGATATCTAGAGCTTTAATATAAGTATATTTTATTTGTTGATTGAAGACTTCATCAATGGCATGAAAATGGCGTGGACGCGACCCGACATGGCCTCGAGACGCGATGCGCAGTAGCCTCGGGACGCACCGCGACGTGATGCGGCCGGACATGCGGGGCAGCCGGGAAGCGGGCAGGGTCACACCGGGCAGACGTATTTGTGTGCATTCCGGGTCATTTCGGGTTATTCCTAGGTTCCCGGGTCAACCCGAACCCGACCCGGGTTTTTAAACGGGTCGGTTTTCAGAACCCGAACCAGACCCGCTTCGGGTTCGGGTCAACCCAAACCCGAAATTTTCGGGTCAAGTTCGGGTCGGGTTTTCAGGCCGGGTCTAATATTGACAAGTCTAGCAAATACTATCACATCACCGATCAACCACCGTCAAATGAAGCCTAATCGAAACATTGCCCGGGCAGGCTGATTAAGATGGCTAAGCAAATGGAAGCAATCAACCATTTTTTGATTAGTTGGGGGCTTTTGATATGGAGCGAGCCTTTTTGATAAAAATTAGAGTTATTGTGAAGTGATACAAATGAAGTAAGTATCATATCCCTCATCCACTCCTAACACCCTCCACACCCCCTCAACCCCTCCAACTCTTTTTTGTGTTACATTTTTATAAGTAGGCATAAGTTTTATTTAATTATATGTCATTTTAAATTTAAAGAACTTATAAATTATATATAATTTTGAAATTATTATTATTATTCCAGTAACTAGATGACCACCTTTATGTTAATAGGCTCAGTAGACATCTACCAACCGACATTGCCTACCAACAACTTAGACCATCTCTCTCCTCGATGACCATCATTATCATTTAGACTTCGTTTGATACATCTTTTTTGTTGCTTCTTAAAGCAAATTTTTAGTTCAAAATTTTTAATTTTTGTACTAAAAAGTTGCTTTAAGAAGCAACAAAAAAGCTGTCCCAAACAAAACCTTAATTATTAGGGTTTCTGCTCCTGGTTGTCGTCTTGGTAGGGTATCTTTCCTTAATCCCTTTTTCTTCTTGTGATTTTCTTCCGTATGGCTGCAGATCATTTAAGGGATCCTGGGTTTTTGGATGGAAAGCAAAAATCTAGGTCGTTTAGAGTTGTTTTGTCTAGTGAATCAGTTTCTCCAGACTTTCCTCCGCTCAAAGTCTCTTCCCACCATGGTTTGCCTGCTTTATTGATTTCAAAGGAGGAAATGTTATCACTTTCTGCGCCTTTTGAGTTTACCTTAGTCGGGAAGTTCATAAGCCAGCGCCCACCTCTCGATACAATTCGCAAATTTTTCTTCAAACTAAAGCTTTGTGGTGCATTTTCGGTTACAGTTTTGAACCCTAAAAATGTATTGATTAAACTCGTGAATGATTTAAATTATTGCAGGATTTTTTCTCACCGCTCCTATTTCATTAGCAATTGCTACATGAGATTTTTTAATTTGACTCCTTCCCACTTGGATTTATTTTCCCAGTTTACACTTGCATCTTTTTTCCCCATGCATTCTTCATGGATTGGGGTCTCTATTTGGAAGACCATTGAGAACTGATATTGCAATAATTATTAGTTATTAACCATCTGTTGCTCACATACTTGTGGAATTAGATGTTATTAACATATGTACTTCTCAAGTTTGGCTCAGTTCTAAGTTTATGGGATACATTTAATCGGTTGAAATGGAAGAGTTTCCTTTGTATTGCTTTCATTGTAAAACCTTGGGTAATTTGAAGGATGGTTATCCGATTTTATATCCAAATTTGAATATTGCACCTCGTGTTAAGGAGGGGGTTGTGGCTGATATTCTTGCTTCGCATGACCTTGATGATATTATTCCAGTCAATGATTCGATTTAGGTGGTCCAAGGTGAGTTGGTGTCAAATCAAGTTGTGTTTTGTGCTCATGATGATGTTTCTCCTTTTCCCTAATGTTGTGAGGCATGAGATTATGCCTATTTTAGCTAAGGAACCGGGTAATGTTGATTTTCATAGTTCTGGTGATTTTTTATCTCCTTTTGTGATTAATCAATAGGTGGCGGGTTGGCTTTTGGTTGGATCTAATGATGTCGGGGTTGGTGCTACGACCATGTCTCGTGTTGCGGTGGAGGTTGAAAATGAGGTGGAATGGGTTGCTGGTCAAGCCAATGTTTGTGTTGTTTCCTCTGAGGAAGTGGTTACTCCTGGCCCTGTTGCTGAGCTGATTTCTTCTACTCTTGTGGTGACTGGTGGTGATTATATTTCTCCTGCTTCTATTGGATCTTTGAGAAATGAGGTTCTAGTTGAGGTGCCTATTGTTATTATGTCCCATAACATTTTGAATGCTTGTTTTGTTTCTAATTTGGGGGTTACTTGTATTGGGCATTCGGGTTGGCTTGAAGGGTTTCCCTCATCGCCTGGTGAGGTGAGTGATGATGTTGGTGATGTGCAGGATGATTCTTGTCAAGAGTTGTATGGTTTAGATGTTTGTCAAGTTGTTGAGAAAGCTTTCTCGAGTGGCAGTAAACATCGTCGAAGGAAATCTAGAAAGTGGCTCTGCTGTTTTGTTGAGTGGGTTTATCTTCACTTAATGGTATTTTGATGATTTGTGTTATTTGGCTGGTTATTTGTTGGGTTGGGTGTTGAGTCTAGGGGAGTGATTCTCTCCTTCCTCTTTTTTTTTTTTTTTTCTCTCTCTCTTTGTATGTTATGCAGGCTATTCCCCTCCTTACCTGGATTGGTTTCGGGTCGTTTGATTGCTCCTGGTAGCCATTTTTGGGTTGATGAATTGGATACTAGCTTACTGATGTTGGTGGCTTTCTTTTTTGGATTTTATTGTATTTCCTTTTTGTTTTGATTTTCTTTTCCAGTAATAGATATGATCTCAAGCTCTCAGGTTTTATTTCAAATGTTGTTTTTTTAGCGAGCTTCTGATCCTTTAAGAATGTGTAATTTTTATCAGTATTAACGCATAGGCTCCACCATGATATTTCTCCCAAAAAAAAATGAAACCTTAATCACTAATACTCGATATGGACACCCTTAAACCAACATCACCTGACATCTGCAATCATGCAACCAACAAATATCCATCAATGTTGAGCTTCTAATGGTAACAATTTCTTTTTTACTAACATTGAACCAACATTGCTCGACTTCCAATCACTCTTCACCAACATATTCATTGCTTTAGTTCATTATTTATCAATATCATCACCTCATACTATTACTGATTAGGAGATCAATTGACTTAAAATGTAGAGATCAGCAAGGTGATGGGATGTTTAGAAGAGAACCTCCTCAAAGAATATTTAATGTTGCTGAGCAGTCTGAAAAACTTTTCTAAAAATAAAGCATCCTAAACAATATTATAAAAAAGCATCCTAAAAATAAATGGAAAAAAAAAAAAAACTTGTTATTTTACATAATCATTATATAACACCTATTATTTATTTCATATATTTCATGGGATTATTTTCTTGTTATATTCAAAGCTAGGAAAATATATTGAGGATTAATTTTATAATGTAAGCAATTTTCAAATTCAAAATAAAATAAACTAAATCTCAAAAAGATAGCTCCAAACATATATAACAATCAAATTCAATATTTTTAAGAGAAAAATAAATCATAACTTTGGAGTTCATATACTAATCTATTATTAAATCTTCATTTCAAGAGGACACATAGACATAATAGAAAGACACGTGGAGCCATGATTTGATGAACAAATAAAAATAATAAGTATATATATATATATATATATATATATATATATATATATATATATATGATATATATATATATATATATAGAGTTAGATAAAAGAATTGTATATTTCTAGGCAATTTTGCTTAGATGTTCTTGTAGTTCGTCGTTTTTTATGATGTTTATCTGAACCTATTGTGAATAGTTATTTTTTAGTAATTGTGATTTTTCGAACATCATGGCATGATCCATTTCGCGATCGGATAACATTTGGTGATTCAATGATGTCATATCTGAAGACCGACATTCACGTTGTTGTTTGATAGATTTGAGCGTGACTGATTTTATTTTATAAATTTGATTTCTTTGATACTTTAGTGTAATTAGTTTTGAAAATAGACGACGGTTGGAGAGATTATTATGTGCGGAGTCCGAACGGGAGAACCGTTCGGATTTTGACTGCGCTTTTACTGTGAACACTCACAAAATCTGGATGAAACTCCGATCCAAACGTCGCACGTAATAATCTCTCAGACAGTTGAGTGATTTCAACCATACTCGTCAACAATATTCATTTATGAGGCTCTTATATATTATCTATGTTGTAATATCTCTCTTCAAGAATAAATTAGTTTTATGTATCAAAGTTAAAAAAAAAAAAAATTTGGGTCGCATTATTTATGAATATAAGAATAAAAAAATATTTTAAATATGAATTTATTTTAAGCGTGTGACATTATTCCTTTTAAGTTGTAAAATAATATTAACAAAATGAAATTTCTTTTTAATCTCCATTGCCATTAGCATTACTCCTACGAGCTTAGCCCTGCCTAAATTTGGACCTGTGCAGCCAATTATGAACCAATCAATAAAATGCTTAAATAAAATAAATAGACGGCCATGAATGTACGACAAGCTCAAATTAGATCAATTTTTCTGTTGTTTGAAGTTGAAAGATTCGCTGGGAAATCCTGATGCATACACATCAAATAACTTTCTCAACTACCAATCTCGTCCCTAAGAACCCCTCTAAAGATTTTGTATTTTCCAAAAGTCATTATTTTGCAAAGTTTTGATCTGAGATCAACCAAACTTGATTAAGTTTCCCTTCATCGCTGACCAGAAAACCCTTTTCGGTTCTGCTTGCTGTCTTCCTAGTCTAAACTTCTCCACGCTGTCATCTTCGGCGGTGGATCTGCAGAGTCTGCGGCGGCGACATAAGGGGAGCTCGGGAAACTGGTTGAGCTCAGGCGTGCGGAGCAGGAACGGCGATTCAAAGAGGTGTCTTGTATTTCTTTTTCCCATTTTGTTATTTGGTTATGTATTAGCTGCATTTATAGGAATTCATTTGGATAAATTTAGGGTAAACTATCTTTCTGGAACCAGAAAGCTTGTAGCTTTTGCCTTTAGGTGTATCAAGTTTTGGTCTTCCTTTTTCTGTCTGTTCGACTAGTTCATAGAGTGGCAATTAATCGGGCATTGACTTTCAGCTGGTTGGAGTCAACAGAAGAGAGTAGAAGAATTATCGATAATAGTTGACTACTTGGCTTGATGCCCTTTGGTTCCTGGATGAGAGCCGTCTTCCTCAAGGGCCTGGGGTAGCCCAAGCTTTGAGACTTCTAGGCCTGAGCCAGGTAAATTTTCCATTGCATCCATTTGTAACTTCAAGAAAGGACAACAAAATACAGAATTTTTTCCTCACACGTCCCAAGATTGGATTTTTAAGCTTACTCCAGCTTTATTTGTTGCTGTATTCACCGTTTTGGTGTTAGATGTTGCTTCTCTTTATTGTGATCTGAGGCGGCTCAGCTCTGTGCTAGATTTTTTCCGCATTATGCAGAGTTTGGTTGTGATTTCTTTATTTGCGATGAGCATTGAAGGAACTATATTCAGGTATTGCTCTAAGATTTTGGGTTGGAAACAAAAAAAAAGGACTTTTTTTTTCTTCTCAGTTTTGGAGAAGAGTAATTTTTATTTATTTGTTTAATTAGGTGGTCATTTGACTGAAGAAGACTAGTGCCCAATGTATGTCCGTATTCATTCTACCATGTCAGAGAGAAAGATGCAGTCCACAATCTCTGAGACCCGAAGGTTCCTCTTCTATGTGGTCTCCCTATCCATCTTCCTTTTGATCTTCTCTTGCTTCACTCTATGGAGATCAAACAGTGCCAATTCTCTAATTCCTGAATCAGTCCTAATGTTGATGCTTGTTAATAACACATCAGTTCTTAGTAACAAGGGTGGTGGCTCCAAAAGCATTTCCCATCTTGAATCACTTGTTACACCTCCTACATATGTTAAAAATACCAAACCCCCATCAAATATTCGAGTAGATTTTAAACAAAATGCTCAAGATATGAAAGTTTGTGATCCAAATCAGGCTATACTGAAGGTTTTTATGTATGAATTACCTCCTGAGTTTCATTTTGGATTGTTGGGTTGGAAGGGGAAGAGCGGCCAGGCTTGGCCGGATGTTAGTGATGTGAATAACTTGCCGAACTACCCTGGCGGGTTAAATTTGCAACATAGTATGGAATACTGGTTGATTCTTGATCTTCTTGCCTCAGATTATCCTGATGTGAACAGACCTTGCACTGCAGTTAGAGTACATGACTCGAGCATTTCTGATGTGATTCTTGTGCCATTTTTCTCCTCTGTGAGCTACAACAGGCACTCAAAGCTTCATGGGAAAGAGAAGGTTAGCAGGGATAAGTTTCTTCAGGATAAATTGGTTAAGTTCTTAAAGAACCAGGAAGAATGGAAAATATCAGGAGGAAGGAATCATTTGATCATGGCACACCATCCGAATAGCCTTTTAGATGCTCGGAGAGAGTTGGGGCCTGCAATATTTCTGCTAGCAGATTTTGGAAGATACCCTCATGAAATTGCAAACATTAAAAAGGACATAATTGCACCCTACAAGCATGTCGTTAATTCTATTGGAAATGACTCATCTCCATTTGAAGCTCGGCCAATATTGGCTTACTTTCAAGGAGCTATCATTAGAAAAGATGTGAGTTATTCTTATTAAGTATTTACTGTCAAATTGATTTATTGTTGATGTAGACCATACTTCTGTTTACTTCTATCAATTGTAGAATTCATATCCTTTATTGAAAGAGTTTTCTGCTTGCATAAGAACTTTTTTTCTATATATATGCTTTACTATAGCAACCCTTGCTCAACAAAATTCTGATGTGATGTTGCATATACTATTTCATTTATTAGATGTTGGAGATGGAAGTAAACCATGCAGCGAAAAGTAAAACGGCACCAGGATTTAACGTGGAAAAATTCAAAATCAGGAAAAAATCATTGAGTCGCACCACACCAAGAAATACACTATGAAATTATGAGAAATATGTATAGATCTATCTTCTCTGTCACTATCTCCTTGTTTCTCTTCTCTCTTATACCGTTCTCACACACAAAACATAAGAGAAAGTCAACTTAATAACACCAAGAGACGCCGTCCTTCAAAAAAATGAGAAGAAAACCTTCCAGTTCGCCCGACGCCAGTTTGTAACACTGCAATGCTCAAACCTCTAACCTCGATCCGTCTTACGATGATGCAGCGCTCAAACCCGCAACGTTGTGGCACTGCACAGCGCTGCGGCGCTTCGCTCTCTATCGTTTCTTCCTGACAACTTTGCAGTACAGGGGCGTTGTACGGAAAAAGAAAAGAGGAAAAAATTCCAAGTAAGGGGAGAACCCCCCTCACCTCCCAACAAGCATGAGAAATTGAATTAAGATCCGAGGCAACAGTACAATCCAATTGATCGACACAATCAGATTCCATACATACTAACATTAGATACGCATGGGAAGGGCATGAACTAGGCTTAACATCTTTGTACTCTTATGTTGGCATTTTGAACTAATCTACAGCTTCTAGTAACTTTTTTGTTTTTAATTTATGCCCTTGTATAGTATTTTCATCTCTACCATTATTAAAAGTTCTCTGGTTTTTTTTTTCGTCTGTAAATTCTTGTTGTTAATGTCATGTTTTTTGACATTTTATGCTTCTGCTATTCTGCAGTAGTGTCAGGATCTGTGCTAAATGCATTTCCTTGAATTAACACAAGTCAATTTTATCCCATTTCATTTCTTATATGTTTATTAGTAGTTTAGTTGGTGTTTGCATTCAATTTTGCTATCATTTTAGAGTTATTATCCTCATATGATTATCCATTCCTTTTTATTCTTCTTTGTTTGATTTATGCTTCATTTGGCATTCTTTTATATTGCATGTTTTCTCATCCTTGAATAGTAGAAATAATTATAGTTTGTTTGGAAAAATAATTATGGAAAAAAGTCCAATTTTATGGAAAAAATCTATAATACTCATCGCTTCCAAAAAAAAAAATCCGCAACAATTCAACAACTTTTTTTACAGCAGTCCCAGCCACCCCAAACGAGTTAACTTTCATCTAATTGTTTAATGAGCTGATTATTTTAATTATTTATATATTTATATGCTTCATATCATAAAATTTTAGTTATATGAAATTCATAATAATATTTATTTTAGCCATTCAATCAACTCATATCAATGATTTTATCAGATAATCATCCCTTTTACTTGACAACACAACTTAGCATAGTTCAAAATAACAATGAAGAACACAATCCTATTTGTTTCACTGATGTTTCAGGGTGGGATGATCCGACAAGAATTATATCAGCTTCTAAAGAATGAGAAGGATGTCCACTTCACGTATGGAACTGTTGCTGGAAATGGTATCAACCGTGCAGGAAAGGGCATGGCTTCATCTAGATTTTGCCTCAACATAGCTGGAGATACTCCCTCGTCGAACCGCCTCTTCGACGCAATTGTTAGCCACTGTGTACCTGTAATTATTAGTGACAACATTGAACTTCCCTTTGAGGATGTCTTGGACTATTCAGATTTTGCTGTTTTTGTGCAAGCTTCAGATGCCATTAAAGAAGGCTATTTACTGAATCTGCTCAGAGGGATCAATAGTGAACAGTGGACACAAATGTGGAGAAGATTGAAGGAAGTTGCTCATCATTTTGAATACCAATATCCATCCAAAGATGGTGATGCCGTTGAAATGATTTGGAAGGCAGTTGCTCGAAAGTCATCAGCGGTTCGGTTCAGTATTCATAAGGAGAATCGGTTCCGTCGGTCTCAAACCGGAGAATAGAGGCTTGCAATTAAAGGTATTAAATTCATGTACATGATCACAATTAATAGTTTTAGAATTCTCTTTTTAATGTGATGTCATATGGCTATTGTTTAGTTAAACAAATTTGTTATAGAATGTCTGGTTTGACAGATTAAGTTATTCACTTCAGTGATATTGAGATTTTTTTCTACTGTAAAAGCTTATGAAATTTGTCCGTCAGTCAAAAATACTACCAAAGCATACATGGTTATCGGCTAATTTGAAAGCAGTTATGCGTTCAAATTCAAAATTTCAGCTTATATAACTGTTGTCAGTACTTAAGCGAGAATAGATGGTTCCAAGTACAGCTTTTGATTTGTGATAAGATAACCAGCTTAACTAGTATTGATTCTTCACTAAGTTTTCTATGAAAGAGCAGATCTTCCTTACACCACATTCTCAATATCATTTGTTATGGATTTAGTAACCAAATAGAACATGTTGGATACTTTCAGAACTCTGTACAAATCTCTATTCTTCCAACAAGATAAAAAAACATTGAAGTATGAAACAAGAAAACCAAGACAGACTAACCAAGCTCGAAAATGAAACCAAGCTTTTTGAATCTGTAAAACCTTTTAATTTACTTGCATCACCGCCATCACCGCCGCACTAAAAAAAGTTTTCTATGCCATTTTAGCACCTGTTATGGATGGGATCGGATCCTCTTCGAACTCTCCTCTTGCTCGTTCTATTTAGGTCGAAGGAGGAAGGTGAAATCTCTGACCCCTTCCCTGGAATCAACATTGACAACCTCTACCTCTTTAAAGTTGCTTGGTGCCTCTGCCAAGAAGCCATGCTCTATGCTTCTAATGCCACTGGCCTTCTCTGACTGAAATGCCAACAAACTTAAGAAGAATATAAGTACAAGAAGCTTATGAAGGTGAGAGCACACCATAGCTTCAAAATTTAATCAGACATAGCAGACATGTTCCTTGCAACTCTAGTAAATATAGGAGGCCTCATACTTATCTGTTATCGACTTTTTAGTCTAAAATCTAAAGGCATAAAGCTCAGGGACCCAAAACACCTAGAGGGAGTGTTAGATTCACCTCCCAATCATTCAAGTTAAGGGTTTAAGGCTGGCTTAGAAGGTTCTGAAATGGCCACATGAATAAAGATGTTTTGGACAGGGAAGCTAGGTATCTTTCCATACTGATTCTTGTCTCCCTAAGCAAACAAGCACTTGGCTTTATGCTCCTCTCTCCTGTGATCTTCATTGTTCCACTTTGGAAAATTCTTTCTTGGAATCATCCAAGCACTGGTACAGTGGTACCCATGTACTTGGTTTATTGTGCAGAATGAGCTTCTTTGTGCTTTTCTTTAGCATACCATGAACACTATCTGCCACTTTCTTCTGTATTTCTTTGGTCCCAACCTTCATTCAAAGTTCCAAAGAGAATTCTTAAGATGCTTTCATTTCCTTTTTCTTTTATTTTCACTCATCTAATTCCCTTTTTCTTTAATTCATGCAGACAAACTTGCTTTTTCTTCAGGCCTTATTTTAAACTAATTCATGGCTTAATATATAACCTGAATAAACCTCCAAACTTCATTATGCAAAACAAAACTCAAATCTACCATAGTTTTCCTTAAAAATAAAGAAAAACAGAAAAATGGTTTCAAGGATTTTCCCAAAAGCTGCTTACAATCTTACCTCAAACCAATTGAACCATTTGCATTAAATTACTGAAATTGTTCAAAATAAATCATTCAAAGTAGGCTTAACATCTCATTAAGCAATCAACAAGGATAAGAGGAGAATGGGTACTCAAAAAGTTTATCTCAAATAGTTTTTACTCTCGAATCTTAACATTCTAAATACTGTTTAAAATTAATTAATTAATTAATTAATTAATGTAATAAGCTGAGGACCGGTCTTGTTCTAAGACTATGAAGCCAATCTCAGATTTGCTGCCAACGGTATGGGCATTCTGCTTCTTTAAGCTTTGGTATTAAAGCAAAAGAGTTGCAGTGCTTGTTGCTGCTTTCCAAGCATAGTTTCTTTTGCCTTTAGCTTAATCTCCAAAAATAAATCTTGATACCATATGGGATTCTTCAAAAAATTTTAAATTGTTTGTTGATTTAGCTACCAAGTAAATTTGTTCTAACACCACAAAAATAAATTGCAGCAAAGAACTTCATTTTTCTATGCAAATTAATAATTATTAAATAGCAAGTGGATCTTTGCACTTAGTATTGTCCCTGTAATTTTATCATTTTGCTAACATATATTCTTGTTTCTTTTTCAAATATATATATATATATATATATATATATATATATATATATATATATATATATATATATATATATATATATATATATATATATATATATATATATATATATATATATATATATATATATATATATATATATATATATATATATATTAATTATTAAATTTATCATGGAAACATTTAGTTATGCATTTGAATTCATATGGATATCAGGAAGCAAGTTAGCATTGGATTACTAAGTAATTTTCATTATTAGTAGGTGCTTTTTGGTAAGCTGAAGTTAATTTTTGGTTAAGTTAGGCTTTGTTTGGAATGGCTTTCTTACTGCTTCTTATAGCAGCTTTATAGTATAAAATATTTAATTTTTGTGCTAAAAAATTGTTTTAAGAAGCGGTAAGAAAGCCATCCCTTAGGCTTCGTTTGAGATGACTTTTTTATTGATTTTTAAAGCAGCTTTCTCATATAAAATTTTTTAATTTTTATATTAAAAAGTTGTTTTAAGAAGCAGAAAAAAATAGCCTCAAACGAAGCTTTAAGCTGACATATCATTGAGTGATTTTGATCAAATGATTTATGGTTGTAATTTCCTATCAACCTGTCTGCAAAATTATTAATACAGCCAAAACTCTTTCAAAATCTGAATAAATTATTTAACATGATTGAATGCTTCTGAATTCATTCTGTTGGAAGTGACTGTTGAGGTTACTTCAAAGTAGTGAAATCATGCCAATGGTTTAGGATTATTGATGATGACCAAAAACTATTAACAAAATGAGAGCAAAGAAAAGAAAGGTAAAGCAAAATAGTTATTTTATGTGATGCGTTCTGTCTTTTTTTTTTTTTTTTTTTTGTAAAGAAATTGTAACTATTCATGTTAATAAAGCGTTATTTCCAATACAAATAACTGCACTTTGAATCTTTTCTTTTGATTTCTCCCTTCAAATAATAGTGGAAAAAAACAATGAAGATGCTGCTCATATGTAGGAGTATTTCATTTGAATTTTGTTTTCATATTCTACTTGATTATATATATATATATATATATATATATATATATATATATATATATATATATATATATATATATATATATATATATATATATATATACATTTAGGCCAGTAAACTCACACACATATACAAGACTCAAATCCAAGATCTTTTAGTTGATAGACGAAGCTCCCAATCAACAAATCAAAATAAAGTGCATTCTACTTGATGTAGTTTAATCTTCTTCAGCTTGAAAGAGCTAAACTAAGCTTTGGAATTTGAGGTGGAGGTGAGTGGCTGACTAAATAATAAGTAAATATCATATAATTTGCATAAGAAATCATGAAAATTTATAAATATATTGGAAATATTTACAAAAAGCTTTTTTTTTCTTTATTCACTTTAATCTTTTTCCTTTGAACAATATTTGATAAAATTCTTAGAACTAATACCAATCTATTAGAAAATATTAGAAATGATCTTTCTTTGTTTTATTTAAATAAGAATTTGATTTTTAACAGAACACAATGGCGAAAAAACATTCATGTAGCCGACCCCACGTAGTGGGACAAAGGTTTGATGTTGTTGTTGTAGTAATAGTATCAATATATTAGAATCAAATTTATGCTTTGATGCTCAATTTTTTACACACAAAAAAGGCAAAAAAATTTCTCAGAGGCACATCAAAATTCTAAAGGTGAGAAAGAGAAGAATCAATTCATCATTTAATGAGATCATTTTCTCTATCAGGGTTATAACTCTTCAATTAAACAAAAGTTTCACAATCCAAAGTATTGTAAACTTTATTTAAAATTTAAAAAATAAAATAAAATCACAATATTTAATAACAACAATTTTTAAACCATTGGATTTTACGGTTTAAACAGTTGAAAGTCTCAAACTCAAAAAACAAAGCTTAATACAACTCTCTTTGGTCTATTGGTTCAGAGTTTAGACTATCAACTAAGAGGTCTTGTGTTCAGGTCTTGTAGATTACAATGTGTGTGTGAGTCTGTTTTAATTGGCCTAATTGTCCCAAAATAAATAAATAAAGCTTGCATTTAGGTCAAAAATTGAGTCAAATTTGCGCCATTTGAGTTTGAACCTTTCAAAGTCTCAAAATTGAATGAGCTAACCCTAATTTTGAGTAAAGTTGAATATATTTAGAATTAGCATGAAATATATTTCAAATGACACTATGAAAAGAGATTGATAGCTTAATTAGAGGAAGCCTGAAGAATGTTCAGCTTTTTTTAGAATAAAGTCACAGAAATAGGCTATTCATAAAATTTACACATTAGATTTGTAGTATTATGGAAATATATTATTATTATTTCTAGAAATAAAAGTGTGGAGAGAATAGCATTGCTCATCTTACAGCTATTTGGGAAAATCCTTGAAACCATTAAACATGCTCTAAGAACTAAGAAGCCAAACTTATTAGCTAAACAATATAAAAAAATATTAAGATAAAATATGCAAAATATAATGAAATTAATTATTTAAATACCAAGTTGTTAAACTTATTTTAAATTATGTCACTTTTTTTTTTAATAATTTCTTACTATTTTCTCAGAATTATTAATTTTTTTTATCATTTTTGCTTGAATCAAAATTAACTTTATGACTTTCATAATATATGAGTCAACTCAAACTTGTAGAAATGAGCTCGAGATTGAGCTCAAATCTGATTAATTAATTAAGCTCATACTCAAGCCAGAGATGCACAAACTCAACTCAACAAGACTCTTTACACCTCCACATCAGCCTCGCAATAGCTAGGCCTTCAATACAAAGCCATTTCCCGTATTCATGATGTCTCTAACACAATCAGCTAAGCATTCATTTAGGCTTCGTTTGGGACGGCTTTCTTACTGCTTAAAATTAAAATTTTTATATTAAAAAATTATTTTAAAAAGCAGTACGAAGCCTTAATTTGAATGCTGGTGATAGCCATGAATCCCAAATGATTGATAATATTGCTGAGGTTAAGTATAAATGATTCCAACTGCAAATATATATTCGATTTACGCTAACAAGTACCATATTTCTTGCTGAAAACGTAGTAAATTGGCATTGTTACTGAATACTGATTGCTATTACTGCCATGGAATGCTTACTTGTGAACTTGAAGGTTTGAAACCCAGATTAGTTTAGGCGCTAGTCTCCTCCAAAACCAGGGGCAATTCCAAGCTTTGATCACCCCTCTGAATCTTCAAAAGAACCTTATCTCCCACTTCGTAATCATCCAGAACCTTAAATAGTTCTGCTTTATTTCTCACCTGTTTCATTTCATAAATTTTAGAAGAAAATTTCCTCTGCATTTGAATCGTCAAGGAATGAGGGGAAGAGGATAATAATCAAAATGTGCATAAGAAATCCAAAAATATTAGGTCTGAAAAGTCACATATGAAATCCATACTGATAAATCTCTAAAAACTCACAGGCTTCTCATCAACCGCAAGAATGATATCACCCAGAAGTATGCTGCCTGTAAAACCTCTTGTTGTGGGAAGCAGACCAGCCTTTGCTGCAAGACTATTAGCATTAACCTGAGAAATAATATAAAAAGAAATCAATCTTACCTTAAACGGTATTTTCTACCATCAACTGTGATAAAGAAGAGGGAGGGGGAGATTTACATACAAATTATTTTTATGTATCTATATATCTGATATCTAAACTTTAATATTTACTTAAATAACATCAAAATCTTTATATCACATCAAAACTATTCTAATATTATCTTTTTAAGTGAAAAACACAATTTTATACCTATTGCGGATTGGAACATTCACGATGGTAGATAAATATAAAGTTTAACGTCCTAACTTTGTATGAAGATCTAGCACACAATCAAATAAAAGAGGGTGATATAGTATTCATAAGAGACACCAGAGTTTTTACGTGAAAATCCCTAAAAATAAGGAAAAATCACGGGGAGTCGAGTACAAATGAGGTCTTTCTTTGGGGGGAATGCCTTGGCTTGATGTAACAAATATACATTATATAGAGTGCATTACATTATGAGAGTTGAAAAAATTAGTGCTGACATGTTCGTTTGGTCGGCAAGAATATAGTCGGGCGACGGTGGTCAAAATGATCATTGTTGGGCGACAGAGGTTTGAAAGACTGTAGTCGGGCGACGTTGGTCGGAAGGACCGTAGTCGAGCAACAGTGGTCGGAAGGACCGTAGTAGGCGGGCAACGATGGTCAGAAGAACCTTAGTCGAATAACGGTGGTCGAAATAACCGTAGTCGGCGAACGAAGGAGGTCGGAAAGACCGTAGTCGGGTGACGGTGGTCAAAAGGACCATCGTCGAAGGTCGAAAGACCATAGTCGGGTGATGGCTGGTGGTCGAGAAAAACTCTGACGATGATTGGTGGCAGGAAAAAGTTTGATGACGGTCGGTGGCCTGGCATAAATTTAGCATCAATTGGTGGAAGTCCGGCGATAGCTGGTGGTCGGGTGGAAGTCATGCGACAATCAATGGTCGGGCATAAATCTGACATCAATTGGTGGAAGTTCAGTTGTCAGCCAGTGATCACATGGAAGTCGGGGGACAGTCGGTGGCCGGTGTCAATTGGTGGTCGTACGGTGGTCAAGGAGGAGTCTGGTGGCAAGAGAACTCTGATTTCTCTTCATTTTCTCTCTTACTTGCTTCCTCCCCTGCAATGAAAAGTGGAGGGTCTATTTCTAATTTTTTGGGAGCATCATGGCCAGTAAATAGTGAGAAGATCAATTGGCATGTTGGAAGTGTTTTGAATGGGCGGCCGATATTGACTCCTTTAATTGTGGACTGTTTATCGAGTATTTAATTGCCTTAGTGATGTCGAATTCGGCAATATTGGGCTTATTGGATTCTTCTCATCGAGCTGCTCAATTCGACTCTATAAGCATGTCACTTTTGAAAATCATTTGATTGCTCAATTTGGTTTGAACCTTCTAAATGCACTTCAGGTTCTTGATTTGAACCCTTTGGCCTCAGATTGGGTCAAATTTGGTGTCGTTGGATTTTTCTTTTCAAGGCATTCAGTTCCACTATAAGTTTGTTGAAATTGGAGTTCAAATGGTCCCAAATTTAAATTTGGAAGTTTTCAATGCAATTTTGCCTCGAGATTCGTGCTCGATCAAGATAATTTTTTGATTATATATCAATACCTATATTTTGATGTGATTAAGACACTAAAGTGTTATTGTTGACCTGCTGAAATGAAACAAAAAAAAAAAAGAAAATCAAATCCCTTACCTCTCTGCCGAAGCACGTCGCTCCCCACGTCGCACGCACGTCGTGGCTGCCATCCCACGATCTCCCCACGACTTGGCACGACGAGCTCGCGTCGTTAAAAGCCAACGAAGAAGAGGCCTTCGGCCTCCTCTCGCGATCCCGCTCCTCTTCTCCGATCCCTCTCCGAGCCCTTCTTCGACCCCTTCGTGTTGTTCGACTCAGCTCACCCCGACGACTTTCCCTTCTGTTGGATCGGAAGTCCTCCATCGAGCTCCCTCTGTTCCGCTCCCCTCGAGCTCCGTTCGGTCCAGCCGACGCCTCCACACACAGAGAGAGAGAAAGAGAAAGAGAAAGAGAGAGAGAGAGAGACCCTCCTACCTTTCACGTCCATTCTTCGGCTCCCTCTTCGCTGTCCGACGCCGCCCCTACCAGTAGGATCGGAAGTTGCGACATTTTGTTCGGAAGCAAAGGGCAGGAGCTCGCTGGCTGTGCAGACAACTTTCTCCCTACCGCACGCATCTTCGGCCGATCCAGAGAGGGAGAGAGGTGATTAGTGGTTAATTATTACTAATAATTACTTAATTATTATTATAATTAATGTAAATTATAATAAAGAATATTAAAGAAAGAAAATGCCTGCTCATGCCTTCTCCCGCCTCGACATCCGTGCCCTCCACCGCCGGCCGCCAAAGGTATAACTTCTGGAACCCTTGTTCGCTCTCTTACCTCGGCATGCGTGTCGAGTCGGTGGTCTGCCTATACACGCTTTTCTCTAGCGTGGTGGGAGGGGCAACCGGCGCGACACCCACGACAAGGTAGGCGAGCGGCCCTCGGTTCCAAACCTGTTCTCGGTGTTCGTGGCACACCGGAAAACCGCCTATACACGCTTTTCTCTAGCGTGGTGGGATGGGAACCCGGTGTGACGCCTACGACGAGATCGGGATATTCATAAGTACCCGCTTGCGGGGAAACAACTGCTTCTCTCTTGCAACAGGTACTGAAGACCCATACACGCCTTTCTCTGGCGTGGTGGGGACAAAGACTTTACACGGCCGCGGTGTCCTCGTAAGAGGGCACCTACCGTACACGCTTTTCTCTAGCGTGGCGGGAGGCCCAGTTTTCCGTTGTTTTTCCCCTAAACGGGGGAGACGCCGGGAGGCTGCCGAAATTTCGGGTGAAATATTACTACACTCGGACTTGTTTTGAACTCAAAAGAATAAAATATTTGGACCAAATGAGAAAAAGCGGTGGACCGTTGAACTTGATTGAACATGTGCAGAGGACCTGAATAAAATTCAAATGATTCCTAAAGATCAAAATTTAGATGAAATAAAATCAAAATTGAACTCAAAATTCAGATCAATTTGAACACAAAAAGGAACCTGCAAATGCTCCAGAAGACTCCGAACAATCATATAAAGGTTCCAACTCAAACCAAAATTCCAAGTACAACTTGCTTGATGATCAAGATGCAAGAACTATTAAGTGACGTAACCACAAGAAGCGACAGTTCAATGTCAATCAAATGCAAAGGACTTCTGCAAATCATAGCAGTCAATATGCAGCCTAAAATGCTTACAAATAAAGGCGGATGACACAATCAATATCATTTGATTGAAAATGAGTGCTCCGCTCTCCTACAAGGCATACAATAATCAAAGTACAAGTATCTCCTACAAAATCCCTACAAACGCCTGTTGATTGAGATGGCGACACAGGAGACCAATGAGGGAGGATCCGCCTCCCTACAAGCAAATACATCAAAACACCCACCCGAGATTGGTGAAAGGGTGGGTATGACACAGAAGCAATGAATCTTCTGCAAACATTTTCTAAAAGCTCGTAGTGGCTACAACGGGTTCCCGTAAATGCGTACAAGTCGCTTGTGGATAACAACAGTGTATATGTCGTATGCGCAACGAACCACTGTAGACACAAGTACATCTCCTACGAACATCTCTAGGAGATCGTAGCAAATACCACGGGTCCTTTCAAATAAGCACGAACCACTTGTGAATAACAACAGTGTGTACATCGTAAGCATAACGAACCACTGTGGACACAGGTACGAATATCACCTACGATAACGGTGATCAAGATCTTCAAATATTTCGGGTACAATAGTAACCCGATGTACGAAAAACTCTACTATACTAAAGATCTTGAAAAGAGATCTTCTCAAAGTGAAACGACAATCAGTGGACTTCGAAGTCCAAAAGAATACCTTCCCCGGTGAATGAGAAAGAGGGGGAGTCAACATCAAAATTGATCGCCACCGGATCTGCAACACTGATACAAGCAGACAGAAGGCGTCTACAACCTACAACTCAACGCCACCGGATCTGCAACATTCATACAAGCAGACAGAAGGCGTCTACAACCTACAACTCAACGCCACCGGATCTGCAACATTCATACAAGCAGACAGAAGGCGTCTACAACCTACAACTCAACGCCACCGGATCTGCAACATTCATACAAGCAGACAGAAGGCGTCCACAAACTACAACGCAACGCCACCGGATCTGCAACACTCGTACTAGCAGACAGAAGGCGTCTACAATCTACAATGCAACGCCACCGGATCTGCAACACTGATACAAGCAGACAGAATGCGTCTACAACATTCATATTTGGCCTTTAAGGCCTTCAACAAAGAAAGTTCATGAACAAAGGCATGAAGCCTACAGAACCCGATCCTCCTATATGGATCAATGGGAGTCGACAGGGTTCGAACTATCAAATAGATACACGGTTGTAGCGACCGGTGTATTTATCTAAATACATTCTTTTTAGGCCTTCAATGCCTAAAATCAAGAAAATTCATGAACAAAGGCATAAAGCCTATGAGAAACCCGATCCTCGAGCAACAGTTTGGTCGAGTTGACAGGGTTCAATCAACTAAAGTAGAAATGACCCCAAACACCCCGATGATGGCCGTGTTGAACGATGATCTCAACCGGAGGGTTTAATTTCAGGCATTTTTATGTCTCCCAAAAGTCCAAATCCAAAGCTCCACAAATCCCAAAATCCAGATATTTAAATCTGAAATCAATCCATCAATCACTCAAAGCAAAATCCATCCACCCTCCGCAACAGTTTGCCGAGGCGGACAAATTCAAACAAACTCTAGCTCACAAAGAGCGAAATGTCTAGTCGAAAATATCACTAGGATCCATTCTCAAACAATCTCCTGCCAGTAAGGACGTGGTACGTGTCCTCTAACCGGCGGTCTGCCGCTAAATGGCCACCGCAGGATAAACGGTTACGACGACCCGGGGCCCTCTGAACCGCGTGGTTTCGCCGCTAAATGGCACCACGATATCTCGGTTATGGCCAGAGCCAATACGCTCCTTACTGACATCAAATCCTTGAGATATGAATCAATAGGATATGATCGATAGGGCACAAAGCCCTCTGTAAGCTAAGGTGGATTCAAATTTGTCCCCTTAGACAAACATTCAACCCCGGTCTACAAGGTTCCCTTGGACGAAGCAACCCATGGCTGCCGACAAGGATCCTTCTGTCAGGTTGGGTCGACTACCTCCTCTGACTAAGTAGACCAGGGACCACGATGGCCCGGGACGACGGAACCATGGGATCTTGATCGGGCCCATCATCCATTCCCCCACCATCCGCTTTAAGTGCAAGATGGTGCCGTTTCTATTCAAAATCTCCAAATTTTTCCAAATATCCAAACATTCCCAAATCAAAATCCAATTTCCAATACATAAATCCATTGCTGCTACTATATGCCAGATAACACGTATATTCTACGTATCTGATTGACGACTAGCCTTAATCGAAAGTTCTCTCTCATGATTGAGAGGGGTAATTAACTATAGGGGCTTGCGCCTATAGGAAACCAGAACTCAGATCATAAAGTCCTCACAAAATGAGGGCGAAATCTCTGGGTAGTGTCTTATCTACAAACCCATCTGCCTTCCAAAATTTACCTCGGAACTTAGTTCGTTAAAACTCCCTCGCCGAATAAGAAAAGCGCGCGATGCGGAGGCCGGGGCCGAATTTTCGGAGCCCACAGTTATATTAAAAAATATCAAATTTTAGGAGTTATAAATGTGTGTATAAAAATTATGTGGTATACATGTAAATTAAAGATAGCATGGTGAGCCATTAATAGAGAACTTGGAGCATAAAATTAGACATATACCTGCAGCAACAGAGCTCCTTTTCTAACGTTTAGTTGATTAGCAACAAGATCCGGAGCAACCTCAACATTTAAACCAGCACGAACAGCCTTCGATTAGAAGAAAAGCAAGATTAATAAGAACTTTTGGAGATCCAAACGTGTTCCCGGAGCCCTCAAGCATACAAGATAAAGCAAATAACAAAAAGCTTCGACCCATGTGAATTACTTTCTGTAAGTCGTAGACTGGTGTGTAAGTGTAGTTAAAAGGAGTTAATTGGTGTTGTAGACACTTCGAGTTGTTTGATTGTATGAAAAGGGAAGGCAATGTTAACTTGTGGAGCCAAAATATTTCTCAACAACATAAGCGCAAGATTCAAAAACAGTTTGTTGGGACATATACTAATTTTCTTAAATTTTTTCTTGGTTAATTAGGAGTTCAAAATTTTATTAATGTTTGCAATTGTTAATTAGATTCAAAACAAAACTTAAACCTAATCATGCTTTGAATTATACTTACTCTCCGTAAATAGGAGACCAAACTGAGCCAACTACCATGCAGTTAATAGCCGACTGTGTGGCTCTGCGTGAAAGACAAATAAAAGCTTATATGCGTTTAGGAAGAGTAGGCTACCCGAGGTGAATTTGTGACCTGTTGGAGTTTAGTTTAAAAGGGAAAAAACAAAGAGAGGAAGAGAAGATAAGAGAGGAAATTATTTGGTGTTTTAGATCAGGAGAATCGCTTTAACACAATGCACGCTAGGAGGTGTTGATGCACGCATATTGGTGTGGCAATCAAATGCAGTAGTGCCAAGTTTGGTAGTGTCAAGAAATATATTGTTGGTGTGGACTAGGAATAGTTTTATTTAAATGCCCCTCACAATATTTGTTATACAATAGAATATTGCTAAGGTAAGCAATAATGAATTGATATGTGGTAAGGATTGAGTACCTCATTCATCAATTGTAGAAATGTTGTTAACACAATCTGAATGGCATAACTTGTCTTGTATTTGAGGCTATTTTTCAATTACCCACAATGGTGGTTGCTAGATTTGATATCAATATTGGAGAAATATATCATTGGTTCAAATTATTTAGTAAACTCCTTAATATGCAATGGTGGGTACTGATTTTTTATGACGTATTTATGCAAAACCATGTAGTTAATGCTCGTCTACAAGTGGTGATCTTTCTCTAACACTAATATTATTGGTGATCTGCATGGTAAACAGCTTTTCTGCATGACCATATGCTCCATCAGATAAACTACTTCTGGCCAGATCTATTCTAAAGGAAAGTGCGGATGCGCCGGCTAATTTAGTAAAAGGTGGAAAATTATTTATCTCTTATAAAAGGGCAAACTTTTCTATAAGAGTTAGTTAAGTTTATTGCTTTAGGAAGAGCTCGGGGTGGACAATTTCCCACCCTGAAATCTTTTTTTCCTTAAAAAAAAACATTTTAATTATTTTGTCAACCTTAAATAAATGTAGTTACTGATCAAATTCTAAAAAAAAATCTATTTTCTATTCAAACATAAGACTATACATTTCACAATTCTATTTTGTCCGCCTCAAAAGAGAGGTTGGTTCCGCCCATGGCTCTAGAAAAAATCAAGCATAAAAGGCACAAAGCATTATTTTCCTAATCTTATTATCATCTTAAGCTGAACAAGCAATATAAAATTGAAATTGGCACAAATTAACTTTTAAATTTGACCTAGAGAAATTATATCAAGAGATGAGGGATTTTTTAAAGACATAATTTTTTGTTCATGTTTCACTGATTGTTGTTTCCATGCTTGCAACAACAAATGATGTGAAATTCTAAAAAATACTCACTTTGAAGATCATATGAAAAACATCTAAACAAACAATTGTTGACCTCTATACGAGCTACCGGGTTGAGATAACCCTACATGACAAAAGTGAGAAGCAAAGGGCGATGACGCCACACGAAACTCGATAGAGGTGCATCTACCAAAACCCAAATCACAAAAACAACGTCAATTCACGAAACGGGCAATGTTGGAGCGTTCGAGGTAAATAAAACAGCTAAGATCGACACCTATCAGTTGGGGTTGTCGATCGACGAAAATCAAAATGTCATGCGTGCGAATCAAGGCAGAATCGATGTGGGTTGAATGATGACGATCTGGTAAGCATATTGATGCAGGGTTTATATAAATAAGTATTCATTATTAATTTACAAAAAAAAAAATCATATTAATTTAAAATTAAGAATCAATTTTAAAAATCAAATCAAAAACCCTAAAGTATAAATACCTAAATAACCTAAACCCCCTCACATTCCACTCACTCTCTAACCGAGCCGCCCATCCTCACTCTCCTTTCACATCTCTATCGCTCTCAATTTCACCCACTTTATCACATTCTCATCTTGTCACCACTTTTACCATCCCAACGGTGACCCTCTATAACCACATGTCGTGGTACCTCTACTTCACATGTTTTCGGTGGCAACCCCACAAACCAATGCCATCTCCCCTTCTTCTACCTAAATCTTGAAACCCTTGGTAGCAAAGCAACAAGAAAGTCGCAATAGGCTCTCGTTAAAAGAGACTCGTTGGGACCAAAGACGTGCGATAGGAAACAGAACTTTGTGACCTATGGATTTAAGTAAAATCCACCTAAAGCCTAGTTTAATTAAATCAAATATAAGGGAAAAAAAGGGTGAGAAATGGATTTTATTGTTTGACAAAATCTTAGCCAAATTATGCTTAAATCATGCTCAAAGCTGACCACCTAAACATTGACGCTTCTACTCGCTAGCAACACCTCCCAACCATCACAAAACCTCATCCCTCACCTAAGCCATCACCTACCTTTTCAATCCTTTCATTCTTCCTCAATCTCTCTTTTCTCTCTCTAATTCTCACCCTCCCTCACTATTTCTTGCTATATCTATCCCTTTCGCCCTCTAATTGTCCGCCTCTCTCCATTTTCTTTCTAACTTTACATCTCTCTTCCTCTCTCTTTAATATTCATATTCATATATATATATATATATATATATATATATATATATATATATATATATATATATATATATATATATTATATATATATATATATATATATATATATATCACAAAAAAAATATATAGTAAAAAAAAGCAAAAAGAAAAAAAAGATGTGAAAAAAAGAAAAAAATGAGAAAGAAACAGAAAAGAGGAAAAAAAATAAAAGAAAAAAAATCATGTTTGATCTCACCACAATTTCATCACGTCGTCCAGATATCAGCTGGTGTAGATAATCACATCAGATCTTGAATAGGTTATGTTTTGTGATATAAGGATTCGACAAGGACATGGGGATGGATAATAGAATGTAAACAAGAAAAAAGTGGGGGATGTAAGTGCAAACTGAACGCCATCAGCGACTTCAGATTTCATGAACTAATTCAAATGTAACAAACCTGAAAAACGTAAGTTATATAATGCATCTAGTTTGATAAGAATTGAAGATGATTAGGAATCAATAATCAAACCTAACCAGTTCAACAATAAAAATATGCTTAAGAAACATACTTTTCCAAATTTGATCAACTGAGGAACAATCTTAAGAACAGTTGAAGATGGAATTGCAAAGCCTACTCCAGCCGATGTCCCTGCAACGTTAAAAATCTTAGCAAGTGCCTAAGTAAATGCCCAAAGGTAAGTTCAGTTCTGGTAAAATGGACATTAAATGTGCCTCGTGTATCCCTTTGGCACTTGTATAATGTGATTAAGCACCACATGCATACCAATAGATAACAGCAATCTAATACTGCCAAAAGAAAAACCATTTTGCAAATTCAGTCATAAATGGGCATCAATTGCCTTTCTGCAGTTCAGCTATTCACAAGCTAACATGATTGTTGATTCAGTGGATTCATGGATAATGCCATGTGCATGCCTTGACATAGCTTATATCTTAATAAAACTTAGCAAAATCATGAATGCATTTCACGACCCATACTTCAAATCAACAACTTAAGGCCAAATTAAGAAAAAATTAACAAATAAACGTGATTCCTTCATTTAGAACGTTTTGTACATTATCATACCAAAAATGTAAATAGGCAAGGCAAAGATGAGCACTGAAATGCAGAACCAAAAAATGTGAGCTGCTGTTGACAGGAGGTGGAGAGTATAAAGTACTGCTTCTTCATTGAATTGTCTTATAATCTCCCTCTCCCTCTCCCTCTCCCTCTCCCTCACCTCTCTCCTCTCTCCTCTATATATATATATGCTCAAAAAAAGAGAACAAGAAAAAAATATATAATAAAGAATAATATTCTAAAAGATCGAGAAAATATACCAACAATAAATAACGAATATTCATACTCTAAATTGATAACACATGATAATTTAGATATAGTATTAATCCCATGTACACTCAAGCTAGAATAGTAGTCAACTTGAGTGTAGAATAGTGGTGACCAGAGATTCCGTAATTGAATGTTTTATTCCATAGACGTTACGAATGTCACAAGAGGAGCATAACCGATTAGTGAAAGAGAAAGTGATGTGAATCAAATGCAATGAGACAATAATAAGATCCATATTAGAGAAGACATGAATAAAATCCTTACTAAGAGGTCTTGATAGAAGGACAGTTATCAACAGTGAGCATTAACAAAGAGTATTGATAGAAAGTTTAGACGAAGTGGTCGATGTAGTAAAGAATAAAGGCACCAAAATATTCGCCATTGGAGAGCAAAGGTACAATTATTGTGAGAAATAGATAAGCCCAAGTACCTTACTGGTCGACAATGGAGATCAATTGTAGCCGACATTTGGCGAGGTGAGAGGTGCAGCATTAAGAAAAATGGGTTAGTCTTTTTTTCTCTATTTTTTAGGATGGTGACAACTCTCGTAGTACAGCAGAAGATGCAAAGGCTGATGAGTGCGATAGAGAACAACACATGTAGGTGGAGTAGCTCACGTGATCAAAGAAAAAACAAAAGATAATATTGCTCTAATAACATATTAGCAGAGAGAATTATAAAGAACTGCATCTTAACTGAATTGTCTTCTAAATTAAACCACATATGTACCTAACTATAAGCAAGAGAATGATAAATGATAATATCTTCAATAAAGAGAAAATATAATAAATATAAATCGTGTAGATGCCTACTGTAAATAATTAGCACAGATCATAATTTAGTGATAACACTACATTTTTTATCAATTGCAATCCACCATAAAATGTGAGATCAATTGATTCCAGAGAAGTGCTAGATATAAAATATGGATAATTAAAGAGCATACAAATAAAATTCACTTTGATATTGACCATTGATGAGTTTCAAATCCTAAATCTTCTACATCAAAGATTTTATCAGCAGGGGCCTGCACCTGTTTGAGTAAATATTGCTGTATTGATGCCAATCATGTTGCCTCTGGAATCTAACAACGGACCGCCACTGCAAATTGTGAATCCATGAGAAAGTTGGCAAAAATTAAAAACTATACTTTTCAAATGGAAAAATGATCAAAATGATCCCTTGCCTCTTTATGAATGATCAAAATGATCCCCTACTCTATATTAAAGGATCATGTTGGTCCCTCAAGACCTTATAGAGGAATTAAAATAGTCTCATCTTTAAGAAGTTGAAGGACCAAAATAGTCCTATTTTGATCTTTCATAAAGATTCGAGGGACCATTTTAATCCTTTTCTTCTTTTCAAGGCCTGCACAGCACATTGGATACAAAGTTCCCCACACTGGAGAAATCCTCCATGCTGCAGCTAAAGAAAATTTGCTGCCGCTGCAGTTCCAAAACAGCATGAATCATACACAGGCTGTTCATCCAACCGTTTTATGCAGCAGCACAGCCTATCGGAAACCCTTTATATATTAAAAAGTCCAATAATTTCAATTAAAAATCCAGCAAATTAATACGATATCATTTAATATTTAATAACCATGAAACTAGGAAGAACTTGACATCAAATTTGAAAGATTATCAATAGAAATACGAGACGACACTTCTAATGTACTTTATTCCACTGAAAATTGCAAGCAGAACGTGAAAATTGTTGTCATGCATTGATTACGGTACTTCTAATCCCAGGCAAAACAACATGAAATTCTATTTCACCAAACTAAATATAGATGGGATATTGTAAATATCATAAAAGCTTGGAATTAGATGACTACTTTGAAGATTGGATACGTAAACAGCTACAGGACAAGGAGTCAAGGACAGAGTAATTCCTTTTTCAAAACAAAAAGTAAAATAGAAACCCAAATTGAGCAAAATGACCTTTGACGTCCTCAAAATACAATGCAGGTCACCTACAATATGTTATTTAATGAAGTTATATAAGAATTAAGATAATAAATAGAAATCACAGTGTAATTAGCTAAATGCAAGATTAAAATCATGCACTCGAGTAATAGATAAGTGCAAATGTAACTAACAAAGTTCATACCTAAAGCACGCTTTTAAGGAAAACAAAGCCTATGTGAACAAACCTATTGCCAGGATTGATGGCTGCATCAGTTTGAATACCGCCTCCAATTGTGACTCCAGCTTGACTAAAAATGTCACGATTAAGCCCGCTTATAACCCAACCGTAAGAGTATGGTCAAAACCAAAGGGATTTCCAATTGCTAAACATTGCTGACCAACTTTAAGAACAGATGATTGTCCCAATTTAATTGGCTTCAGTAGATCTTTAGGAGCTTCAATCTGTAACATAATAATGACATAAAAAAATAGTTCAATAATGAAAAGAATTCTATAAAAATAAACACGAGCAAAGAGAGAATATCAGCAATTGTTCATGCTTTTTTTATACAAAAAAGCACTAGAATTTATATATCACCGCCGGATCATTCTCAGAGACTGTACATGATAACAACAATAACAAGACTTTATCCTACTACATGGGATCGGTTACATGAATCTTTTTTCTCCATTATGTCTGCTGAGAGTCAAATCTCATTTAAGAGACTGTACATGACAACTTAAACAAAATAACTTGAATTGCACTGGTTTTAGCAGAGCAAAAATATCAGAAAAAAACAAGAATTTCACTGGTCTAGCAGAGCGCACATATTTCTGGTAGTTAAAAAAATTGTGTTTGTAGAAGGGGGAGTGATGGTGTTCCAAACGAAACCTAGGAGTCGACATAAATGTGTATCCCAATTTGTCCCACTAGCCTACAAAAAAAAAGTGAAGGCTTATCTTTCAGTTGGCTTCTTAAAACGAGACATTAAATATTGTTGGTGGTGTCAAAAAAATTAACATATCAGAGGTTGGCAAGGAGCTGTTAAGTTGTTCCACTGTGATTGAGAAGGACACGTGTACAAATACAAAAAAAAAAAACACCTGCTATTGGGGGTTGAGGCTAAATCCATTGTCCCCATGCAAAAAAGTACAACCTTTTTTTGATGATTCGGAAAATAACAGAATTTTAAAGGAAGTTAATTGCTTTCTCTGATATCAGCATAAAATATTATAACTTGATTTTGATGAATAAAACTGTAAAGTTTATAGTCTCAATGGTTGAAGACCTACATCATATATAGTCAAACTCTAGAAAGAGAAAACAACCTTACTAGCCTAGATAGTATATGCTTCCGGGGTATTTGGAAAGATGCTAGTCGTTCTTCTAAAGAAAAAGGTTCTTGATTGCTATTTTGAACGCACAACGTGACAATGGAGCATGTTTCTGCTCACACTGGTTGACCCAATTTACAGTTCAAAAGGGCATTCCAATTGCTGACCTTGTGAGTTGATATGGTCTAGCCCATAAGTGTTATCAACAAGAAGCCAATAAAAAGCAAAATGGCTCATGGAACCCCATAACAACAACAATATCAAGCCTTTGTCCCACGCTACATGAATCCTTTTTCTCCATTGTGTACTGTTAAAAATCAAATTCTCGTTTAAATCTAATAAAGAAATATCATTTCTAATATTTTCTAACCAAGTCTTTTTAGGTTTACCTCTACCTTCTTAACATAAGTCAAATCTAATACCTCTATTTTCCTAACCGGGTCATCGAAAGGCCGCGTTTTATATGACCAAACCATCTAAGGCAACTCTCTCTAATCTTATCTTCCACTGGAGCTACTCCAACCTTTTCATGTACATGCTCATTTCGTATCCTGTGTCTAAGGGTAAAGCCATTGATCCACCTGAGCATTCTCATCTTTGCAACACTTTACTTAGTATTATGCTTCTCTTTTAATGGCCTACATTCCACACCATAAAGCATTGCAGATCTCACCACCATCTTATAGAATTTTCTCTTAAGTTTGATGGGGACTTTTCTATCACACAACAAGCCCGATGCAGTCCTCCACTTCAACCATTCAACTTGAATTCTGCTGATAATATCCCCATCTATTTCACCGTCACTCTGAAAAATAGATCCAAGATATCTAAAACGTGTATTCTTTGTGGGCTCCAAAAATTCCATTTAGTGTGATCCCGGCCTCTCCACGCCATCCGTCTATTTTTCTTTTAGTTTTATGTTGTGTGAAGATGACGGTAGAGAGTTTTAACGAGATTAGGTTCCGGGGAAATTTTCAGAATGCAGATTGGGTTTTAGATAAGACACTACCCATAGATTTCGCAATCATTTTGTGAGGACTTTTTTATCTGAGTTTTAGTTTCCTCTAGGCACAAGCCCCTATAGTTAATTACCCCTCCCGATAATAGGAGAGAACTTTCAATTAAGGCTAGTCATTAAGGAGGTCATATGGATCGTAAATCCAGTGTATAATAAAAACAATTTTAGGGTTTAAATTTTGAAATTTATCATTATGAACTTAAAACTAGTGGTGGGGGGAATGAAGACGAGCCTGATCAAGATCCCATGGTTCCGTCGTCCCAGGCTGTCATGATCCCTGGTCTACTTAGTCAGAGGAGGTGGTCGACCCAACCTGACAGAAGGCATCTTGTCGGCAGTCATGGGTTGCTTCATCCAAGAATACCTTATAGACCTGAGTTGGTGTTTGTCAAAGGGGATATATCTAAATCCACCTTAGCTAACAGAGGGATTTATGCCCATCAAATATATCGTATGATCTATCGCTCAAGGGTTTGACGCCTTTAGGGAACATACGGGCTTTGGCCGTGATCGTAATATAATGATGCCATTTTGCGGCAAAATCACCAAATCAGAGAGCACGTGCCACGTCTCTGTTGGCAATAGACTATTTGAGGATGAATCAAAGTGATACACCCAACACACATTCGCTCTTTGTGAGCTGAGATTAATTTCAAATTTATCACCCCCAACAAACGGTTGCGGGAGGTGAATTTTTTTTAAGTTTCAGTTTTAAGGTGATGTATTTTATTTCAAAGATTTTAAAACTTTTATTGAATTTGAGATTTGACCCCTCCGGTTGAGATTTTCGATCAACACAGCCATCATCGGGGTGACGTTAAGGTCATTTGTATTTTTGTAGGATTTTGGGAGGCATTTTATAATTCAAGTTGTGTCGACTTCAGTCCTTCCGATGAGGAAACTTGAATATTAGACACGCACAACATTCTTGAATCGTTGGATTTGAGACTTAGATGAAATGATTGGAGCACATATAGGTTTATAGCATTTGTCCTGTGCAGCATTCTCGGTCATTGGTGTTTATGCTTTTAACAAGTTGACCGGAGCACATGTAGGGATATATTTAGTTTTGCAAATAGAATGTTCTATTAGCGAGCATTTGACTTTAAAAGATCATATTTAATACATACAGGGCATTTCAAAATATTTATATATGATTCATTTTATCAAGTGATTTTATTTAGAAAAATGCCTGAGATTTAATTTAAGGGCCTATGAACGCCTTATGTCCGCTTGTACACATGTTGCGGATCCGGTGGCGTGGTGTTATTTATTACTTCTTACAAATGAATTGTAATCCTTTCACATTTGTCCACATACAACACGTTGAACATATAATGAGCCTCCTTTAATGGCTTGTAGGCTTTTACAATTATTGTAGTCATTTAATATCTTGTTCATACACGATATTTTGTGTGTATGACATATTTCCTTTATACGACATGTCGAGTGCATTGCAACTTGTTACATTTATTGCATGTCAAATTCAATCTCTATTTTATCATCATATGACATTGATATCAAAAATTATGATGTAGATTTGTGAACTTCAATCTATTATAATCTTTCCAAAATGTTATTAAACATCATAACCATGTTGAGAACAATACGGTAAAAGATTTATTCTTCTCATTAGCCATCACTTCCTCCACCTTAACCATCATAAATATGCTAGATCTATGAAGCGGATTTTGTTTAAGTTGGTGAGTTAAATTAATTAAGAGACTTAGTGTTGAATTAAATGCTCTTAGTTAATTTAGGATTTTGATTCAATTAATTAATTCAAAGTTATTTTTCCAATCTTCCCAAAATTTGGCTAAGTCTTGAATTTCTGAGTAAATTTCAGCAACCTCCCAGCATCCCCTCCCCGGCGCCGGGAGGTAAAGAGTGGCTCGACTCGACCGGAGCAAATCAACGACGAGGAGATTGAGTCTTCAGAAGCTTTGATGATCATCGATTGCAGATCGAATGGTTGCCAATGCTTGGGGGACATCGTAGTTGATTATCGATGCTTGATTGGAGATCGTAGTTGATTGCCGATTGAGACGATTGCTTGTTGTCGGTTGATTGTGTCAATTGATTAAATAAAATTTAATTGAAATTAAATTTTAATTTAATAATTAATTAATTAATTAATTCCAAATTATGTTAATACACATTCCTCCAATCTTTAAAAATTTGGCTAAGTCCCAAAATTTTGAGGAAATTTCGGCAGCCTCCCGACGTCCCCTCCCCAGCGCCGGGAGGTAAGGAGGGCATTTTCCCTTTCAATTCCGCCAGGCCAGAGCAAATCAACGGCCGAGTGCTTCGGGGCGTTGACAGGCCTCGGAATTGATCTTTAGAAGCTCTAATTATTGATTGTAGTAGTTGCCGACGATTTGTTACATGTTCTCTGCTTGAAAATCCTCTCATCTCACTCACTCTCTCTCTCTCTCTTATTTTATTTTATATATTATAATATATTATATAATATAATATATTAGAAAAAGAGAAGGGGCAAAAATTGGGAAGGAGAGAGCCCGATCGGGCAGAACCCACGCACAACGAGCATCGGGGCCTTGGTCGGTCGGAGGCAGGTCGGAGCAGGTGAGTTCAGCGGCGGGTCGGCGGCTTGGAGTCGGTGCTTGAGTCGCCGTGGGATGAGGAGGAGGGAAGAGGCAGAGTCCACAGCTAGGGCTCGGGTTCAGGCACGGTGTCGACGTTGGAGAAGGAGGCAGGGAAGGATGTCGGCATGTAGAAGAGAACCGGCGAGGTTGGATGCTTCAGGCTTGGAGAAGAAGGGCGCTGGTATGGCGGTCTGGAGGAGATGCGGTCGGAGACGGTGCAGTTCGATCGTCGAGCGAGAGCACTGTAAGTTTCCCGAAATCTTTTTTCCTCTTTGCTTGCGATTCTGAGAGCATTTGTATGTGTGAGTCTCTGTGTGCGTGAGAGCTGAATGAGAGGAGTCTATTTTGTTTCGTGAGGAGCGACGGTTGTGCGATCGTGGGCGGTTTCGGGGGGGGGGGGGGTAATATCATCAGTCTTAGGAAAATACTTGGTTAAACCACAACATAATATCATCAGCAAAAAACATACACCAAGGTACATCCTCTTGCAAATGTCTAGTGAGAACATCTATGACTAAAGCAAAAAGATATGGGCTTAAGACTGATCCTTGATGTAATCCAACCGAAATAGGAAAATACTTGGTCAAACCACCTTGTCTTTGAACACAAGTAATAGCTCCTGCATACATATCTTTAATGATTTGAATATAAGCATTATTAACTCCTTTCTTTTCAAGAACTCTCCATAGCACTTCTCTTGGAAATTTATCATATGCTTTCTCTAACTCATAAATATCATATGCAGATCCTCCTTATTCTCTCTATACTTCTCCATCAAACCTCTCAATAAATGTATGGCTTCTATAGTAGACCTACCCGGCATGAATCAAAATTGATTTAGAGAAACATTAGTATCACGCCGCAACCTACGCTCCATAACTCGCTCCCATAGTTTTAAAGTATGACACATTAACTTAATTCCTTTATAATTCGCACAATCTTGTGTATCACATTTTTTCTTAAAAATAGGAATTAACACACTAATTCTCCACCATCTTACATCTTTTTAGTTTTCAAAATAGTACTAAAATGTTTAGTAAGCCAAGAAATTCCTTCATCTCCTAAGCATTTCCACACCTCTATTGGAATATCATCAAGTTCAAAGCTTTTCCACACTTCATTTTCTTTAAAACCTCTCTAACTTTGATTTTACTAATACACCGATAAAAACAGAAATCTTTATATACATTTAGGTTCTAAGGTCACTAAAGTCAATCGTATTTTCATTCTTCATTAAAAATTTTAGCAAAATATCTTATCCACCTTTGTTGAATATCATCTTCTAAAAAAATTTTTTTGATCTTCATCCTTAATACACTTCACTTGAACTAAATCCTTAATACTATCTCTTTATTTGGCTAACTTATACATATATCTTTCTCCCTCCTTAATATCTAATATATTATATAAATCATTAAAAACAAAGATCTTTGCATCGCATATTGCTTTCTTAGATTTTCTTACGTGTCTCTTTATATCTTTCCAAATTATCAAAATTTTTACATCTAAATTAATTTTTATAACAAATCTTCTTCTTTTTTATCTTTTCTTGCACATTTGGATTCCACCACCAACTATTTTTACTATTAGGAGATTTTCCCTTTGATACTTTAATCACATATTTTGCAATACTCTCAAAACAACCTTGTAAGATAACGTCACATGCAAATCACAAAAAAAAAAAAAAATTGTGCTCAAAGGAAAAAACAAACCAGTGGTTCGCCACAGAAATTATGATCCAGCTCAAGTCGGCGCTCCACCAGCAAATACCAACAAACGGGGCACAACAACACCTTACACTTATAATATTTGGAGAAGAAAGATACAAGTAGAAGGGTAACTGTGAAGAGAAGAAATAGATAGAAGATCAAGAAAAAGAAATAGGTCTAGGAAGAAGATAGCTCTCAAGCTAGGAAGAAATCCTCAGATTTGGATTTGTTTTCACCCACAAAAACCTTTTCGAGCAGCAAATCAGCCATATTATATAGAAGAAAAAAATCATAATTTCCCACTTAAATGTGCCACCCATATAGCCAATAGAAGCCAATCAAGACAACCACTTAATGAGAAGATAAAACACTAGTCTAGGAATTAGCGAGGGGAGTTGAACAGCCAGCAGCAGGGAAATCGAAGCCCAGTTGGGAAAACCAAGGGCTAACAAGGAAATCGAAGCCAGCATGGAAAACCAACACCAGGGAAACACCAAGCAGCCAACCAACATGGGAAGAAATGGGCCAAGCCCAATAAGGAAAAACAACCCAAAATTAAATACCCATTTAGCCACCAAGAAACAAGGAAGCAAATTCAACATAAGTGGAAAGCCAATGGAGTGAAATTACCTAAGAGCACCAAACCCAAACATGATCATGTGTTGATTTCCATCATAGGGCAACACAAACATAACATATAAAAAACATGATCCAAAATTACATAGCATTGAAGTCTAACAACAAACCTCAGATGTTTTAAACTTATCAAGTGCGATAAATTCAATGTTGAGTAAAGCTAACAAAGACCTAATGTCAAGTCAATTCAATTGAATTAATCAATTCTTGGATCTTGGCATTAGCAGCGACATGACACATGACCACCAAACAAATGACTTGCTTGATTAAAATGGCATTATTATATTATAGTTAAATCCCAAGCCCAAATGTTCTCTAATAGCTAGACAAATAAATCTTTGTTTTACTCACTACATGTGATGAGGCACACAACTCCTCTATCAACCAAAGTTCACTATAAATTAGTCTCCTTGATATTGCATCATACAACTCACTTCTCCATGATGGGTGCACTCAAAGCAAATCTCAAATTGAAGAAAATTTTAGAGCCAAAGCCAATCCTCCATCAACCTATCCCCCCCCAAAAAAAAAAGTACATAAATCCCAAAAGCCTGCAAAAAAAAAAAAAATAAACCATCTGCTCAAGCTCAGAGAAACCACCCATCCAACACTTGCCACAGTTTTAAAAGGAGAAATATTTAAAGCTCAACTACAACACATAAAACAACCAATGGCAAATCAAAGTCCATCACCCTCAAAAATTCCAATTAAATAAAGACATGGCATGCCAGGTTGACCAGATGCTTAGCTTGATTACAATGACACCGCTATATTACGATTAAGGACCAACTCGAATGTTCCTTCGTGGTTAAAGTTTATGATTAATAAATTGAGTGGGGCACTCAATTGCGTACAAAACTCATTGTTACCCAAAGGTGGCCATGAAATTGTGGCCCTTTTGGCAAAGCTTCCCCCAATCCATGAAGAGGTCTCATTCGATGAAGTAACCCATTGTTGTCGACAAAGAACATCCAATAAGGTTGAGTAGATTGCCATGTATAACTAAATAGATCATACTTCTGTTATGATGATAAAACTATGTGCTATTGGCTATGTTTGAATTCATTTTACCCTGCCATCTCCTCTGAGCCTATAAAAGACATATTTCTCTCCTTAAACCATCAAAGCAAGTCAGATCGTAAAAGACGCCATCATAGCTGGTCAGACCGTATGGAAAGCCATATATGTGAATCGTTAGTGCCTAAAAATTAATCTTAATCAAAAGTTCTTTCAAACAAGCAAAATGGATACTTAATTTTGGGCCATAAAAGAACAATAAATTCAGAATATAATATCTCAAGTAAAGGTGAAATCTTTAAGTGATGTTTTATCTGATAAAAAATATGTTTATTGGAAAAAAAAACTAATTCCTTCCTCAATCGCACAAACTAAAGGCATCCTTTTAGAGACCACAATAATATTGTGCAATGTGTCAGGGGGGTGGGAGAAGGAATAGGATACAAGTTATTCAGAAAAGTTTGCATAAACAGAATCATACAATTGTAACACCTAAACTATGGAGTGATAAAAAATATTCATACATAAAGATAAAGGTGTTTAGGCTGCTGATTAGATTAGCAAGCTATTCAAAGATATCTGGTTCACGAAACAATCAAACTTTAGGGAATTTGAACCTCAATTGGACAAAAGAAAAAAAATAAACTGCTTATAGTCAAGCTGAGGAACTTAATATAAAACTTAAAAGGTAGTAAGATCCTGCCTCTGATAAGGCCTGTATGTCACTGCTGAGCTGATACTTTTTGAGTATATCGAATGAACCAAATATTCAGAAAAATAATCACCTTTAAGACAGCAAGATCCTTGGCACGATCTGCACCTACCAGCTTTCCCTCAAAATTCTTTTGTATTCTTTCAAGTTATCCACAATACAACATAAGGTAATATCAAACAAATACACAAATGCATGCTTAACTATTGTTAAAACTTGATTTGATTTAGAAATTTCGAGCAGATAACTCACCCTTCAGAAGTAAGAATGTTGACGCGGGCAACAACTTGATATGGAACTGGGTTCCTTGATAGAGCATTGCCAACCACTAGAAATATTGACCAGCAAGAATAAAAAATATTTAAATATATATCATAAAAATGTGTTGACTTTAAAACGACATTTAGAGCAAGAAAAAGCACATGGTTGAAAACACAAACCCATAAAATGCCTAGATACTCGCAAACTCAATGATTACATTATAAATTGGATATCCAAGAAACTAATTTGGGGACTCTTACCATGGTAATTTGTCACTACATGTCCAGTATCATCCCATACTACACCAGAACCATTTCCTTCGGGCACCTGCAATTATTTGTGCTCAAGAAACAACAATTTATTAATTTAAGACATCCAGCATAAAGCAACTAAAAGCTATGATGATGATGCTTTGTTTATATTAATTCTGGTTGATAAGTGAATAAATGTTACCCAAGACAAAAGAATTCAAGAATCAAAGGCACACAAAAAATAACTATAAATGCATAATTCATACCTCAACTACACCAGTCACATTAAGTTGTGGTCGTAAGGTAACATCAAAAATGTTAACAACAGAGTATGTGTTTTTCTCAAAAAGTTGTACCGTTCGTCCCTGTAATTTAAACAAGGAATCAGGTCATCCATACAGATATAAATCAGCAAAGACCTTGTAGAAGGCCTCAGCAGCGAGAACAACTTCAGAGAACTAATAATATAAGAAAAAGTTCAGACCTCAGAAGGAAAGAGAGGACCAGAGGAAAAAACAGGAGGGGTCACTTCCTCAATGGTGACAGTGGTATCCCCTAAAGCAATCACTGGAAACATGGTCACAAACAACCAATGCTTTTGAACTGGTTAGCCAGTTAACATGCCTACGCTATAATCTAAGAAGTAGAATCATTGGGCAAGCAACTGAGATGTTAATAAAGTAAACGATAATTTTCAAACTACAAGAGGGAACCTCGTACATTTTCATTTTCAAATATTACAAATATAGCATATATATACGCATATTTAAGTTTTGAAGCAAATATAAATATGGTTTAAATCTCAATAAAACATGTATTACACAACAAATGACCAGTAACTTTAGTTAATCTACAAGCATAAGGCTTCTTTAGGTAGTACCATGTTGTGGCTATGCTACCTTGTGTTGTAAGAAATAAAGTCACGACTACTCTAGTAGGAATGGACAAATTGTTATGCATGTGGATTGCCATGATAGTAAAGCCATCTAGGAGATGCACATGCTTTATACTAGCTTTCCTATGCATGCTCCTAGCACCAATCAAAATTATGATTTCAAGTTTTTCAAAAACAAAATGGCCAAAAGGTAATGACAAAAAAAAGAATAAGATAAAAACAGTTTTGAAGCCCCAAATCAGAGCTCAAGTACCAAACTAACATAATTTCCTAGGCATGTATAATCAGATTTTAGTGTGTTGGAAAAAGTAACTTTTAAAAACTAAATGAATCGCTAAAAATAGTAAAATAGTAAAATAGTAAAATAGTAGTTATCTCATACGGAATCACATTGAGCCCGATGTAAAAGGAATTTGAAATTTAAGCTTAAATATCAATTAAATAAACATTTTATACTTAGTTACAAATCAACTACCAAATAATATCAATAACATACTAAGATCTAAATTTGTTCAGGTCATGAAAATAGTTTCACCGCACAAAAATATATGCATTCAAATAGAAGTGTAAAAAACAAACAAAATAAAGAAGTAAACCATGATACTCATACTATAGTAAATGTTAAAAACAATAGGTGAAAAAAGCTAAACAATGAAACTATAAATTATGGGCCATGTAATCAAGAGTAGGACACACATGAAATAGAAGTTCAGAATTTAGAGGAGACATTAATCTTAAGTTGATAAATCATAAGCCTTTGACACTTTTGGGTTAAGGCACAAGCTTCAAGATCAAAAACATAATGTTTAGGAATATATTAAGCTTTAATCCAAGATCTTTTGAACCCTTTAAAATAGTAGAAAAAACATTCATTCACCCATGGATAAAAAGATAAGACAAAAAACTCATTTATCATTTAAATTGATGGCAAGGCTACAAGATGGAAGGAACTTACAAGTTATTTCTTCCAATTTATGAGTATTTCATGGGCTATGACCAATCCATTTAAAATTTATGAGCAACCCACTCACAATTTTGTCTTCATGTGCATCTATTGTTGACTGATGCAATATGTTACAATACCCGGGATGAACATTCGTATATTACAACCAAGTGTTTCACTCATGACAAAGAACAAGGAAAACTACTATACCCTAAGATAACTCTCCCAAAATGCATTTAAAAACAATCTAAATGAGCTAAGTGCTCAGTAAGTTGCCTGAAGTTGAAAAGCATGTTTGAAGACATGACGAATTAACTATATTCCATCATTTATGTTGATGTGCATATAAATCAATATTGGATTTAAACTCTACAACCTTCATTAGAGTGATGATTTTATTTTCACACTTAAAATCTTCGAAAACAAAATCTTTATTTTCTAAAACATGTTTCACATCTTCATACAACCAAATGAACCCTAAGATAAAGGTGTCAAAATAAGTTTTGGGGTTGGGTTCGAGTCCAACCTGAAACTGATCTACCTTCAACTGATTCAACCCGAACTCGACCCGATTATACAAACGGGTCAGAAATTCAAACCCGTACCCAACCCGTCGGGTTATTGGTTACCCGCTAACCCACGAGTACGAGCAGCAGGCGAGCATCAAGAGCAGCCAGTGATGTGGGTTGGAATGAGCTACTGTGGGAGAGGGGGGACCGCACGGTGCTTGATTGCGCTAGTGGGTGAGGGCGTGGCCACGAGCGGGCAAGAGGGAGAGCGATGCTGTTGTGCAAGCACGGGTGCGAGTCTGCAAGGATGCGAGCCGAGCGCGGGCTGCAGTGCAAGTCTATAGGTTGTAGGAAGCAGGGGCGAGGCTGGAAAGCGTGACGCGGTGCGGGACGATGGAAAAATTCGTGTCATTTTCGAGTTAGCGTGTTGACTCGGAGACGAACAGAATTTTCAAACGGGACAACAATTAAGACCCGAACCTGGATTTTCCAGCTCAAATTCGAGTCAGGTTTTGTGCCATATTATTAATTGACACCCCTACCTAAGATTGATATACCCCTTGTATTGAATTCATTACATCAATTTAAAGTTTAAAAGAATGTCAATGAGAACTCCAATGTGGTTTGACAAGAAAAGACTATAAAAATGTAATCAAATAGAATGATTAAAGCAAAATTTATTCTTCGCCCGACTTAAAGTGACATTTGAAAGAAGCACGGCGATGAATAGTGCCGACCTGAAAAGTACCTTGAAGAATTCAAGTAGAGGCATATAGCTGGACTGGAAAAAAGCACTCGGCGTGTAATGGAAGGAATGATATTCCTCGATACTTCCCCTAGATGAATTGTAATTGACCTATGCATTTGACATAAACAACAAGATAAGTTAATCATTAAAAATAAATTAAAAAAAAAAGACTAGACAATTTCAATATAAATAAAATTTTTATTGATAAAGATGAGTAATATATACAAGTGCTTCAAGATAGAACTTATTCAACAAATGACATAATATTTTGTGACATTACTGCCTTTTATCACAAGCAGGAATGGAAATGACTTGTCAATGGGTCAAGGATGATAAAAAAGAGTGAAAACCATGTGCTATAAAAGAGTTAGTTCTTGTTTTGTCAGTAATCTTTGACTAAGCTGCTCTTTCATGATTATATTGATGGCCAAAAGCATATATCAAAAGTTTACAAGAAAGTTTAATATGTTACCTATTGCTCACTATAATATAGATTGTGCAGATACTCGGTATGTCCAGCTGCGTGTAGTACAATATATTTGATGATTGGCATTTCAGTTGGGTGCTATTCTAAATGTTGGCTTGATTTGCTAGGCCCAACTTAGCCACCCTAGGAAACTTAGATTGATGCTCTCTTCTACAAGTGGAACTCCTAGAAAGGTGGCCTCATTTGAGGGTCACAAGAGATTTTTTGGGAAAAGTGAGTGATTTAGTTTACCATCTAACATTTGTTTGCCTTGAATAGAAGTATCCATTTTATTTGTCATGCTTCTTATTCTGCACACATATTCTTGGGGCTATATTGTTTAGATTGGGTCCTCCTGTTTTGATTTTCTTCAATGGATTTCATTGGCTTCGTTTGCAGCCCTTACTCTCCTTCCACATCCATTTAATTTTAGTACTTACTTCTCCAAGGATTTATTTTGCTTGAAACTGTAATCTTTCTTAATTTAAAATAAATTGATATTTATTGAGTTCGATGTAGCTAGTGGTGATTGATCCTAAATGTGGGTTTAATGAAATTGGATTGGATGTGCTTCTAACTAACGTATAAGGCTTCACGTGGGTTATGAACCACTTTATCTATACAACAAACTCATGTACCATATCACGCAGTTCCCACAACAAATCACCTATGCGCTCAAAATTCTTTGATTATCTATGATTTACATAACCATTCCAATACCTCCAAAATCATATTAGGTGATTAACACTGAGAAATAACATCATACTTAACAATGGAAAGATGTAACAAAAGGAATACAATGCATTTGATAGAAGAAATAGACTCATAAATCTATAAAACTATTAAAAAAGGCCTCGGATTCCACCTGGATAAAATATCAACAAATTTATCGATTTCAATGAGTAGATCTCCAATGAAATTTAAATGTCAGTTAAAATATTCTCCCACAATCAATCAGGTAAATAAATACTATTAGTTTGTTTCTTCATTGCAATCATTTGATTATTACTTTTCGTTGGCTTGCTATAATAACTTCTTTTTTTAGGCTTCTTGTTGTGTGATAATTAATATACTTCAAGTAAAAAAATCAAGAGTTGCATATTTAAATCAAAGCTTCTCTCTAAATACTTCAAATTATTTTTCACTTGGCACTTTTGATTGTATTTATGCACTAGAAAATTTTTTTACAGATACATCATACAACAACAACAACAAGCCTTTAAATTGATTATATCATCCAACTACCGAGCTTAGAAAGAGGCATTTCTATTTTATTATAAATTGAGTATATTTTAATTTTTGACAAAACTATAATATTTTCTAAAGCAATCTAATATCCAAAAGAAGATCCACAATATATATAATGTAAATCAAATAAATATAATGCCAATTTTTTAACATCAATTATTATTTCCCATTTGGTAAAATTTTATATGCATGTAATTCTTCAAATTACTTTTACTATTTTTCCGATCATCATATAATAATTTAAGAAAACAAATTATTAAAGTATACTAAATTTTAATAAATATATCACATGCAATTGCATTTTTACTAGTATTTTTAAGGAATAATAACAACTAAATGTTACCACTAATTGGCGTTGGAATATTCCCAACTTCGCCAAGAACATACTTTTGAAGTGAAGATGACAGAGAAGCCTCATCTGCAGACAGATTAGATGTCGTCTTAATACGAGAACAGCCCGAAAAGGCCCCTTCCAAGACCTCGCGCCGGCCGTAGCGCCTGGGATCTCGGAACCCGTAGCGGAGTGGAGGATTGGAAGCTAAAACGTGCATTCCTTCGAAGAAAGCTGCCAGAGTCTGCAGACACACGAGTTGCAGAGAGATAAATACAAAAAGTAGAGCTCGAAGAAATATTTTGGAAAGACGAGATAGAGAAACCTACATTGTCGGGGAAGTTGGAGAGCGCGGAATGAACTGTCCCCAGTCACCACCCATCTGTGGTGGGAAAATGGATTGTTTAAAGTCTAATGACGGATTTACCCAACATCCTTCTCGTCTAGGAAGCATAAACTAATGAAAAAAAATTATGATATAAATTATACAAATGAAAAATACGAGTGTTATTCAGAAACTTTTATTTGGTCCGGTCATACGACGTAGCTCTATGTTCGGCTGTCAGTTGAATCGCGTCACGCGTTCTCATTATTTACCGCACGCCCCGACAACCCGACCCGGAACAGACCCAGGATGGCTCGGTATTTCTCGATTTTGCTAGGTATTGCTCGGTATTGCTAGGTATTGGTCGATTTTGCTCGGCAATAACCAATACCGAGCAAATACCGAGTTTTTCTAGAAAAACTCGGTACAACTCAATATTCCTCGGTATTACTCGGTATTGGTCTTTACATAATGGTATTTCTCGTTATTGCCGAGCAATACCTAGCAATACCGAGTAATACCTCACAATACGCGAACATAGCATTCCCGGGTTCCGATCCAGGTCAAGTCGTCGGGCCGCGCGGTAAAGAGTAAGAGCACGTGGCGACATGTTATTGGCGGCCGAATGTAGCTCTAGGTCCGGTCAGAGGACGTAATAATTGCCCCATATTCAGATATTAAAATTATTTAGAGATGGTAGTTATGAATTATTAATGATTTATGTGTTAGATATATAAATAGCATGATTGAATTTACATACATGCCACTTTATATCGTGTTATTTATATATCTAACATTCAAATATTTAATATTTTATATATATCATCTATTTTATTAATATGAATGTAAGAGAATAAAATATTAAAGTTTATAGGGTGGTATGAATGATACGAATGAAATATAATAATAACATATTTGATATTAAAATTATTTATGAGTGATACGTATAAAATATTAAAATTTAAGTATTAGATATGTAAATAGTATGATATAAAGTGATATGTATGTAAATCCCCCAATTTTCTTTAATTTGATTTTTCAATGCCCTCTAATTTTCTAGCTCTTACAATAAACTTCTTGTCTTATTCATGATTTCCCCTTGCTAAAACTAAAAGTGATATATAACAATGAAAACAAACATATACATAAGAATAAAATAGAAAAAAAAAAAGTTCTTCTAAGATATGACTCAAATGCTTGAATCTCGCACATGACACAATAATAGCATAACTATTTCATATCATGAAAATGTAGAATCCAAAACAACAAAACCTCCTTTATTTGCCACACAAATGAGGATATGATTTGCCCTTTTATAAGGAGAACAAGGATTATTACTTTGTAGTTATTTAGTTTTGAGTAAAATAAGTGCAAAATAAAACTTTGAGGGATATTGGAATACCA